>CM034356.1:52668864-52697901 GCA_019925275.1 Mytilus edulis | reverse complement strand
TTGCAATAGCTTTTTAATTTGTGAATTGTTCTATAATTTTGAAACAATGATTGTATTCTAGTGTCTGCATGTCTTTTAACAATGTAATTATTTTTTGTTTGTCCTCTGGGACGCAAGTTTTGTGTACACTGAATACAAAATGTTAAACATCAATATGTTAACGTTACGAGGCTTTCGTCTCTTAATTGTTTATTTCCATGTACTTGGTACATTCATTACTTATATGGTATTATACCTTACTGTTGCAGTCTGAGCTAGATCTGATGATTAAATGATTTAAACTTTCATGATTAAAAGGGCATCATACCGATGAATTTAGCAACAATATTCATTTGTGGAAATTTTGTACTTGCTAACATTGAACAAAAAATATTGATACATTGAATTGTAAAATTCAACATACAGTTAATTATGGTTTACACATCGAGGATTGAACTATGTTTAAATCGGGTTCTATCTCTCAAAAGTGTATTTAATGATAATTATTACGGTCCGTTCATATGTGTGATGTGTAGATAGTAATGTGGTGTGCAGCAATTCCGGTCAGAATTTAGACGTTAAATCCAATATATCGTGTCGGAATACGGCAAGGCTCATTACACGTTAAATATCTTTTGTTACAAGTCTTTGAGTGGTTCTTATATTGCCTATTGTAAGTAAAAAGTATATACCAATATCTAGCATAGTATCCTCAAGTTTCCGAATTCATCCCCAGTACTTACTTAAAAATACGATTTATTGTTCATTTGTTGTATTACTTTATATATCGTCTTGAACACGATATAAAACTCGTAAAATCCATCTGCAAAGAAAGTAGTGTAATAGTTTCGTAATAGAGTGAAATGTTTAAATGTTAATTATTTCTAATTTCCACCATATCGCTATAGAGTATAACTGTATAAATGAAAATTCTTTCCAATTTACACCATTCAATGGTGTAAATTGTACAAAAGACAACAGACACAAACCCTAAAATGTTTACATTAAAAGTATAACATCGAATTCCCTATAGATATTTTGACAGAGCAAAAGTAGGCTAACTATTGATTCGTAAATTATTACTTGGTTTACTTGTTCGGTAAAAAGCAAAAACACTTAAGAAAATGAGGATATTTATCGTCAGGCCGAGGTTATGTAGCCTGAACGAATAACACAATTTCTATGTTTGCCTTCACACCATTGCATCAAGTTCAGTTTTCTTAAACATATTCCTTGTTGCTTACAGACAATTTTGAAACAAACATTAAAAAATAAATGTTTCATACATTTATCCGACTTTTGTATGCGACTTTTTAAGGTGGACCTTACATTGTACTAAGATTTTTACTTTTGTAAGATACATCCATTCTCAATTTTATTAAAAAAAATTAAAACAAAAAATGTTTTGTTTGTACTAAAATTTTCTTTAACTCGCTTAACTTTATACGTTTGATTGATTACAATTAGCATAAAGTATTGCACTAGTCTCGTTTATGCAAAATGGGTTAATTGTCTGATACATGTTATAGTTGTGTGTTCTCGTTAAAATCAATATTTTAAGTTTTTAAGACCTGTGACTAAAAGTTGAGGTCTGAAAACAATTTTGAAAACATCAAAAAAGATTATGAGAAAAAAATTAAGAACATTAAATGTAGACATGGTCATGTAACAAACCAGGTTTGAGTGAGATTGAGAACATTTTATTGGCATTCAAATGTCACAAACAATTGCTTTTACATCCTAACAATACAAAATGCAATGAGGTTCTCTGTCAAGCATCAACTTTATTATTGGGGGACTTTCCCTTTTTATACCTTTAAATTTGAAATACAATATTTTAGTAGCCAGTTTTTCTTGGCAAAAAGAAGCCGGATTGTACGGAGAGAACCACCAACTTTCGACAAGAAAAATTAAGTCCTATTCAGGATTCGAGTTGTATGCACCTGTCACTGGTAGTGTTGACAAACTAGAGATTGCTAATGGTGAACATGGTGAACTTCTTAGAGCTGTCGGCACCCGAGGCCATCAGAAGCGGTAATAATTATTAAATGAATGTTAAGAAATAAATTTAAAACATTTAACCCTAAACAAATTATTCAATGGGATTAAAACATCTCAGTTTTTCTTATCCTTTGAATTAAATGATGCAAAATGAACTCAGAATCTGAAATCAGGAAGTCATTAGGTACAATCAAGCCACAACAAAATATGCATTTAGCAGACCAAAAGTCAAAAGAAACGAATTAGATTGAAAATAAAAAAATATTGATTATAATAATTGCAATTAACCAACTTATAAATTAATTCTGTGTAAAAGTTCCACTGAACCTGAATATACTTCACATTCATTTACTTTGGTAATTAAAGCCATTAAGCCATACAACTTTATTATGTTACAAAGAACAAAAATATAACATATCAACACATATCATGTTAAAAGGTACAAATATTTTAGTAACTGATTAAACTGGTATGATGAAATCAGTACAACGTTGATACATTATTAACAATGGAGTATATTCACATATAAACGTATTATGATGTTTTTTTTTTTTTATTCCAACGTAAATGTTATAATCTATATTTTTATATGTATGAAACGATTCGATTTTACAAAACGATACGACGACGACGACGATGATGATGATAAAGAGGAGGAAGAGGAGTCCGTTTCGTCACAACGTCTGCAGAACGCAATTTATGCCATCGTATTTTAAAATAAATTCATTTTAAAATGATTTGTTTCAGGTTTGATTCGAATAAGGATAAGAAATATGACTTTTAATCAAACCTATCAATACGTATACAGAATTCAAAACATTAAGTGAGAATCAAGTGTTGATGAAATGAAATTAAAAAAACATCTCCTGATCATCGTTTTTATTATGTTTGTCTTACCTATGGCACTTCATTTTCCTTTACGTTTCAAATCGGCAAAAGATAAAGTATAGTTGTGAATCCGAAAGACTGACAGTTTCTGTAAGTGAATTACAAAATATCCGTGACTGTCTTTAAGATAAGTATCTATACACATATTTTGACAAAACAGAATCAGGTCAACAGATTCAATTCTGCAGTAAGAATTAATAGATCTTTACATTATGACCATGTTATAAGAATTTTAAAACTCAAAATTGATTATTTGATACACATCGTTTTGTGATTATTAACTTTGCAAATTGGTCAAATTATATAAGTCATGATTCTTGAGAACTTTCATTGGTTGTTAAGTTTCCTTTTCCCAGAAATATATTTGGGTTGACAACAATCGAAAATCAGTAATAGCCGCGATTATTCAAATTGGCCCTGTAGATTTGTAATGTCATTGTCTTAATGTCCTGATAGTCTCTGTGATTGACCAATTTGACACGGACAGTTTTATACTTAAGGATGTACTTCGGTAAGGTTTAGGATTTTGTTGGCAGATTTTCGGACTTGTGTTGTTTTCCTACAATACAATGTAAAATATTTTCCCCAATAACCACCATGTTTCTTTAATATCAGATTTAAATTGTTCATTAAAGGTCATTTATAAAAAAAATTGCAGATCCTAGACTTCTTTTTTTCAATTTGAGACCTAAAAGAATACTTATGCAAACAAAATGTAAAGCCTTTTTGCACCATTTACTAGTATTAAAAATCAAATATGTCGAAAAGGAGCTCAATGATCTATCAATATTAAAAGCATATTTCTTTTTAACTAATGCTCTTCCGACGTTGGTATCAATTTCAAATTCTAGATTTGTACACCCCTTAATGCACTAGACTGGTTAATAAGTTTAATAAGCTTATTGAATATAAGCTTGAACCCTATAAACGATCTTACGAAAAACGTCAAAATTCTAATTGTTTATGGGAAACGTCATGTTACGCTTATTAAAAACAATACCGTACGCAATTTCTTAGCCAGTTACGTTCGATCGAATCAGCAGAAGCATATAGCAAATAAGGGAAATACATTTGAAAATTAATAAGAGCAATCTGAGTGTGCACAAATTTTGAAATCGAATGCCTTAATTAGATCATTTGTTTTACGCCTTGGATTTAATAAAGTAATACTATCTTATTGATTAATTGTGGCATTTACAAATATAAAACTTACAAATTAGTGGTAAGTTGTAAATTATGATTAGAATTAAATTTTTCATTTTTTATCACATACTAGAATTGATAAAAGCTGTCATCTGTCTCTACATGATTGATGGCTCTCCATAAAGTTTGAAGGAATAATATTAATTTTAACATAAATTCTCATTCTAATTGACAAGCGGAATGAAAAATTATGAAAAGAAGATAGCAAGACTGAAAGCCAAACAATAAATGATCAGATAGCCTGTTGGTGTTCTGTTAATTAAACTGTAATATATTATATTTTTTAAAACTGCAAGCATTTTATAGATTTCGCACACTTGATACATCAGAACGAACCAAAAATGCTATGATACATGTAGCTGGTACCTTAAATTCAATAAGTTTGTTGATGAATAATGCTCTTAATGTCTATGCTTTTGTTCTCGGAACATCGTTTATGAACTGTCACGGTGATTTGAAAAACTCAATAATGATACATACCAGTATTAATATTTAGTATGTCAGAAAAAAGTAAAATCACAAAAATACTGTAATCCGAGAAAAATTCAACAAGGAAGGTCCCTTATCAAATGGCAAAACCTCACACACATCAAACGAATGGATAACAATCGTCATATTCCTGACTTGGTACGGCATTTTCTTATGTAGATTACATATTCTTGTTTTGTGTAGTTGGGTTGTTGTTTTAAAATTAATTCTATATTTCATTTTTCCATGGTACATGTACTAATGTTATTCTAAGTCTTATTTTCGATCAATATTCGAGTACATGCCGGGTACTGAACAAAGGCATATAAGTATGTGGTGTTAATCCTTGTTTTATGAGTACAAAATCTTCTACTGTTATCTTGAAACTAACATTGAAAGGTTAAACGAAAATGTACGTCACTTCAGTGATGATCACGGCAAAATATTGAGAAACATATAAATTTAATACAAACATTTAAGAGCAGATATACTTTGTATCAAATAATATAGCGCAAGCTGTTCACTCAATAAGATTTATACTACAATAAAAGTTAAATAATAATGACCAGAAAACATACATTTATATGGGACGCTTGACTCTTTGCGTTTCTTTTATTTTAAGGAAGAACAAAAAGAAGTTAGATGTATCCTCTTATTTTTCTCGGAGTTCATTTTTTTTGGTGATATATGACGTTTTCTCGCAAAATAAAGACAAAAGTATTTTACTGCTGTTGGAAGTTATTGATCGATTTAAGTGAAGCAAATCATGGTTATAAACAAAAACTAAAGGTATCACATGACTATTAGAGGAAGCAAAACGGTACAGAGACACTGAACTGCTACAAAAACAAAAGCCAACAAACAAAAATAGGCTATGTGATAGCAACTGCCATATTCTTGACTTGGTAAAACAGATGTTAATTTGTTTTTGCATTGAACCTTGTTTTATGGATAGCCAAACCTTCAGCTTCTATAGTAATGTTAAAAATGCCGTTTTAAAAGACAACATTACATGACAATAACATAGTACAAAGACATTTACCATCAAAACCAAGGAGTAACAAAGACTAAGAAAACCAAAGGACATTTACATCAAACGTTATAAAAAATAAATAAGAAACAACACGAACTCCACAAAAATCCGGGAGTGAAATCAGGTGCTCCGGAAAGGTAAGCATTTCCTGCACCGTATACGGCACCCGTATTAATACAAGAATACGCAGAACAGAGAAATACATGAATAAATAATATTATAGTGCATTTCAACATGTAAACTACAGAATAACACCAACTTAAATTTATTTACGATATAAATATAGTACACATATACAGCATGATAGAATTAAGAACTGTGCGTCACACGAATCTATCAACGCACATTACAAAAGTGACTTCACAGGTACATTTCTTAAAATGGTGTTATTTGTAGTATTTAGATAGTTAACAAAAATGGTGAATATGTTGAACGAATCAATCCCATCGAAGTACAGAAATAAGATACATAAATACAGGTAAGACTACCTCATATCTTGACGTACATCTAGAATTGACAATTAGGGGCGGTTCGAAAAACAAAACTTTTACGGAACAGAGAGGACTTCAGCTTAATAATCGCTATGTCATGTATGTATCAACATTCAAGCACCGCCAATAACGAAGTATATTCTCCCAGCTCATCCGAATTGTCATAACATGTTGATTGGTGATCTGTACTATTGATATCAAATCATTTAAGTTAAAATGATGTGCAAATTCAATTTTACCAGATGACAGACCAAATTATTTTTTTACACTCAATAAGAAGTTCAATTGCAGACAATACAATTTAACGAATAAACTGGTATAAAAGTTTGTCTTCAGAATGCACAGAAATGTTTTTGATATATCATTAAAAGTAACGGAATTGGTAATTAAATCGTTTTTCATACAATCGCAGTGAGGCGATATCAGTATTTATAGCAATTAAAATTTAGAAATTAAAAGCTCTTGTATAATGATCATATCGCAACACACTGAATTGAAAGTATATTTTTTTTTCTAGATAATTTCAGTTTATATTGGAGACAACATACTATGATTATATAGATAGGAGTGTTATTATATATCAACAAACATGCAGGTTGCGGCTATGAAACAATCAACAATAATTTAATTTTGGATGTAACGCGTCTTCTGATTGGCTGACGTTATTTTGTTATCAGCCCATAGACATAATTTAGTCATGTGACCGTGACGTCATTAACGTTTTTTCGTGGTTTTCTACGGTTTCCAATGGAATTTAGAATTAAATTATAAAAAATGACTGTAATATTTTTTCTGTCTATTCGAAATAACATAAAAAAATGTGGTGCATACTGTTAAATAACCCGCTACGCGCGTTATTCAGTGTGCACCAATTTTTTTCTGTTATTTCTTCATAGACAGAAAAAATACTACAGTTATTCCTTAACTAAAGTATATAATTGATGCTTTTTACACAGGGCAGTCATAAAATTTGAAAAACATTAAAACCACATTGTGAATACATTAAAAAGTACATGAAAAACACAAAAAACAATATAAGAACTTTTTGTGTATTCAAATGGAAGAGAAGGCTTCTACAATCCCTGTTTCCTATTTTTGACCGATCGTACAATTAAACTCTCCCCCCCCCCCCCCCGACAATATACCATATTTTTTTTTTACTTTGCCGATAGTTTTGAAAAGTGTACAGTATAATAAGTGGTAAATACAAAATTTGAACGCATACAATCATAATTTAGTATTGCTGTATGATAAAACAGACTTTATAAAAGTAACGGGCAATCGGATATATAAGAAATCAATTACGTTCTTTAATTATAACTTCGTTGCCGACTATAGATCTTTGGGTAACAATGATATTATTCAAATAGTATGCCTTTTATAATTTTTAACATTCCTGTCATTCAGGTTTGGGTTACATGGATTATCTAGCTTCAAACTATCTCATTAATACAAATGGCTTTTTATCTCATATACAACGATTATGAACAATGAAAAAGCTAGACGTGGCTGCCTTTTTATGCATCATACACATCCAAACGTACGTCCAACTTTACAATTGGTTATCTGCTGGATGTGAGAAACCAGGTGATTACAAGATTTTTACACTCAAACATTGGATGTAGTTTTATATAAAATATTTCACCTAATAACAAATATAACTGACTCTCATACAAGTTAATTTATGATACAGTATAATCATGATAATCTTTAATATTTTAGTTCATTAATCATGTTGCAATTTAAATATCGCCGAAACAGAAGTGTATTGTATCGCGTATCCAAGTGTTCTCATAGCCTTGAAAAAAAGCACTAGTTGAGGTAAAAACTATTTTAGTTCAACGTCTATAGAACATCTCTTAAACAAGTAGTGTCGCATCTTTTTTTTTTTTAATATTAATACATATGCCTTATCTGAACTTAGCAACGATTTTGCATTATTGCAAAGTCTTGTTAGGCGGACGTTGTAACTGTGAAACATGATTTACGAGGTAATGACATGAATTTATGAATTAGTCGATTGTTAGATGCATAGTTATACAAGTTATTGATATTACATCAGAGTGATAAAAGATTAGGCATGTGTTTATATGTGAACGATGACGTATGAATGAGGTTTTCCAAGCTATTCTAGATTATCGTTCACTGTTAAGTGTATATCCGCTGCTTTGAAACGGTTTGATATATTACAAGCAAAAACAGTTTCAATATTTTCTGCTAATCACTTAAGTATCTTTTTCACTTTGCTTTTAGAAAATGCAACATGTCAGATTTTACTTCACACATTTACTACCTTGATCTTTTCTGTAAAAGCAACACATTACTAATTGTCAAATGTATATTTCACGGCAATGCGTAATTTAATGTACAGCAATAAATAACAAAAACAACATCGTTGTACTTAGAACTGTAATACTTTTTCATATTTGAGCTAATGCATGTAATTATTTTAAGTCGAACGGCGATATTTGAAATTGAAAAAAAATAGTTTTATTGTTTTCTACTTATCACTTAAGTATCTGTTGCACACTGCTTTTGAAAAATTGAAACATGTCAGATATTACTACATACATTTTATACCTTAAACCTTTCTGTAAAAGGAACACATTACTAATTGTTAGAGGTATGTTTTGCAGCTATGTATAAATAAAATGTACTGCAGCAGTAAACAACCAAAAAAAAAAAAACTGCGTAGTACTCAGAAATATACCATAATTTTATTTCTGAACTAATCCATGTTATTAGTTTAAGCCAAAAAGCGACATTTGAATTGAAATAAGAATTAGACAGCCTTTGCTTAGTTGAACTGTTAATAATCTTAGATAAAAAAAAATAGATTAGATACATGTTACTGAGAAGGAGCACATTGCAAATAACTCATAGGTGATACACTATTTTGCACTTGAAAGAGTTTCAGTAAGCTATATAACACAATTCATTTGTAATTACGATTTTAACTTCAAGACGTCTAATGTGTTTCAGATTGCATTAGTGTTCGTTTCTCAGAAACTGTTAACTTTATAATACTTGTATTTTACATAATAAAACAGAAGTTCAAGTGAAACTATATCAAATATGATATTAACAATAAGGCAAGCTCAAAGTACTTAATTATCTAATTACTACTACAATTAATTATTAATTAGTATAATAATTTTCACTGTTATTAATATAAGTGAAATAAGTCATACAAATTTAATCTTGAATTTCATCACAATTCTTTCTGTATTTTCAGAATACGTTTTAGAAATACAAATGTGACGTCACTTTGGGCATTGCATTGACTATGGTTTACAGGGCTGTGATTTTGTAATGTATTCGTTTTTATTCTATAGCTAGTTACCACTTCAGTTTAATCATGCATATCTCTTATATAGTCATTTTACAAAATTTACTGTTTGCAAAACTATGTATTATTCTTGATAATATGTTGTTTTTGTCCAAGGCGGATAAAACTGGCCTCACAACTTTTTGGAACTTTTGGTCCTCGGCGATCTTCAACTTTGTAGTTGTAATGGCTTTCACACTTTTTTCATCTGAGCATAGTTTTGTGTAGAAGTAGCGCGCGTCTGTCGTATACAAATATTTTTTAACCTGTTACCTTTTGATGGCTATTATTCGTTTGTTTCTCTGTGCTATATTTTCTCGCATTTGTCTGTTTATTTATTGTAACCCTGTTGTGTAATGTTGTCATTTTAATGTTATAATTTACACTGTCATTACAGCGGGAGGTTTGCAGGTTCAACCCACCATTTTTTCATAAAATGGCCTGGACCAAGTCAGGAAAATGGCCATTGTTACATTATAGTTCGTTTCCGTGTGTGTTACATTTCGGTGTTGTGTCTCTGTTTTGTCGTAGTTCTCTTATATTGGATACGTTTCCCTCAGTTTAAGTTTGTAGCCCGGATTTGTTTTTTCTCTATCGATTTATGAATTTTGAACAGCGGTATACTACTGTTGCCTTTTTCAAACTGATAAATAATGTGAAAATCGTAACATCCTACAATCTAAGAAACAGGGGTAATTGTGCTTCGGAGTAGACTTCACACGTCAACGTCATTTTTGCTAGATGTACAGAACGGATCTTTTGTAACAACTGAGGCAACGAAATAAGCTAATACAATACAGGCAATATTTTAAGCTTATTTTAAACTATAACCTATATAGATTTATTTCATAACACATGTATTACCATTAATGCCTCCGCAGTATGTCCCCCCCCCCCCGCAGTTAAACTATTCTATGGTAGGACGTTCTTGTACTTGATCAACCTAAAGAAGTCGAATAAAGCTTACTATTGCGACCGAATGTCCTACCACATAACAAATGTAAGTATCCTGTCGAAAATTATATATTCCGGAGTCAAAAGTCGATAATAAAAGATAGCCTAGTGAATTAAATTCCATTAGCGAGGTTCATCGACAGAACAATACAACAGTGTAAAATACTCAAGGTACAATATATTAGTTATGTACGTGAAGAATTACCCAGAATTTACCGGAAGTATAACAATAGACGTGAAAAGTACAAGTTTTAACAAATTACAGAAAAGTGCATTTTTATTAAATAACAGCATAAAACATAACGTGTTTTATAAAATAAATGTCTTAAATATTTCGTAATTTTGTTTAAGAAAGAATGACGTAAACTGCTTTAAACATCTTAACTAAACTGTTAAACAGAGATGGGGTAATCGTAATCTGTAATCGTAATCGATTGTAATTGATTACATTTTTTCCAGTAATCGACAGTAATCTGTAATCGAAGACATTTTCGATTACATGTAATCGTAATTTAATCGATTACAGCAAAAATTATGTTGTAATCATCGATTACTTTTCGATTACATTTCGATTACTTTAGTAAAATAGTTTCATGAAATGTAACCTTTTTTTAATGAAAATATGTATGTATTCAGCACTTTGTAGTACAGATAAAATAGAATGTATTAATATGACTTAAGAGTTTATCAACTGTCTTTAATTTCTATCTATTGTCTCATGCTGCATTATGATCAACCAGATCCTCTACCCAATTTTACTTTATAACTAGCTTTTGAAACAAATGGATTTATGTGCTTTTCAATAATTCAAGACCTTTTATATATAGAATAGGAATATAGATTTGAAATAAGAAAATAGATTTAAAATAAGAAATATGTCTTAAGTTAAGTTCTGTTCTACATTAAAGTAGTAAGCTTATTTGTATTAAAATTCATTTAAGCATAAAAGAGTTCTGTACAACATTAGAGTAGTAAGTTCATTTGTATTAAAATTTCTTAAAACACAATTTTCATTAAGAGTTGGAATTTCAGCTCAAAATAGACAAACAGTTGATTCCTTATAAAGTTACGATATATATAAAAATTAAGAAAGTACACAAAATCCTTTTGACAATGAACCAATGGCTATCCATTGAAATTGTTTTCAGAAACAGATACATGTATCCCATTTTGACACTATAAATATATATTGTTTAAAATTTGATTAAAGAATACAAAAATCTGAACAAACTTCTTGTCTTCACCAATCAGAGGATCAAAGTCTTCTAATCAATAATATACAGACTTTGTTTTCATTTCAATTATGTCTAATTAAGATAGAGATTTACATAATTTTGCCCCAGGTTATATATTGTACCCATTGGCAGTTTTCTAACCTGTAAATAGGGTGTATATCCAAATAAAAGGATTAATTAAATATAATTATAAATTTTGATCTTTAAAATTAGCTGAACAAATTCCAACATTGTAATTGCCTATGTTAAAATATACCTGTTTTAATGCATAAAAACAAAAAAGCTAACTAAAGTCAGTACGAAAGCAATTTTTTGATGAATAATTGAGTGATGCAGTGATGTCATCTCTCATTCATGTTGAAATTCAAAATGTCAAGATTTTTTGAAATATTTCTGATCCTCAGTATTCAGAGATTCAATCTACAAAACAACTGTCAACTTATATTTTGGAAACAATGCTTTAAATGCTGTATTTGGTCAAGTTCTAAATTTCCACTATACAAACGTTGAGCAACATAATTGTATTTAAACTTACTTTATTAATTTAAAAAAAATATTTAAGCATGTAATTGACAGTAATCGAAAAGTAATGTTATTACTTTTAATAAAGTAATCGGTTGCAAATCCTTCATGTAATCGATTATTAATCGATTACATTTGTCAGTAATCGTGCCCATCCCTGCTGTTAAACGAATTACTTTAAGCGGATTCTCAGTGAAGAAACAGAAAATTGGCAATTGATTCGAATATTCCCCCAAAATACTATTATACTTGTTTATATCATGATAAGTAATATACCTAATGTTGCGGTAAACCGCACTACAATGGTTAAAGTTTGGACAACAATAAAAACGTCTAGACTGGTAAGAAAGCATTTCCTGGATTGGTAATTAAAGAGTCACTCCATTTTACTTTCATTGTCTAATGATTCCACTACAATTGTCCAAAAAGCAATCTATTAAAGGACGTGACATTTAAGCGTGAGGTAGAGAATGTAATTAAATGTCATTTGATTCTATCTTTATCTGTAAAACTAGTTGCTTGTAAAGTACAAATGTAAATCATGTTCTGTAAAACATTGACAATGGCTCTTTATATTGCTCACAATAATATACAAATTTTTGATTTTTGATGTTGTTAATATAATTAATACTGATTTGTTAATTTGCCATAGAAATCAAGAGTCGATCAAAGTCATTAATACTTTTTTCACATACATGTACATGCATCCATGTTTTTATTGTGTCACTTACATTTACCCCAAATATGACATTTCCATTGATATATATATATATAAGATCAAATAGTTTGCTTGTTATCCAATTACCTAGTAGTGATAACATCTGTTGTTATTTTCTGTGGAAAAAATATAATTTGAAGGTGGTGACTAAAACGAACTTTTTCGGCACACTGCACTGATATGATGAAATTACATTATATACACTTTTATTAACCGTTGTGATACTAGGATTGCATTTCAATGTTTTCAACTGGCATCCGGCCAAAGTGCTACTTTAAATGCAAAATGAGACCAAACTTATAAAAAATCTGAATTACTTTTTTTCCTAATAACTAATAAGTTATTATATGTTATTCATAATACATCAATAGTAGCCGCTCTGCTTTTAAAAAAAAACTTTCTGTCAATTATCATCGTACAGAACTGTCTATTTGAGAACCAAATGAATCAGGTTTTTGTATGAATATACAGATTTGGGTCAGAACATGTATGAAACTTTCATCAGTTCAGTGAATATTTGGAGTGAAACAGCTTATTTGAATTGGGCAACACTTAGAAATTTACAAATTTAAGCATCATACATGATAACAATACTACAGTATAATGCTGTTCTGTACATCTTTACTATATCAAGTTTAAAAGAAAGGTACTATAAAATTTAATTGTTTACAAAAACATTCAGTAATTACTTCGTGTGTTATTTATATTATGTTTTAAAAATATCTAATAATTTTACATTAAAAGCCTTCTGAAAGCACTCGTCAGCTTATGTTTCTTTAACAAAAAGGGAACTAGACGTTTTAAATATCTAGTTTTGGGCAGGAATTCGGCTTACCTTGTGAAAAATCATACAGAGTCAAGCACGAAATACACTGACGAGGATATCACTGCCATGCTGGACTTTTTAATTGACAACATATTTGTTAAATTTGGAGGTTTGGTTTTCCAACAGACTATTGGAATTCAATGGGTACCAATTGCGCTCCTCTACTTGCAGATTTGTTTTTGTATTCCTATGAAGCAAAATTTATCCAAGAGCTTGTACAGAAAGGAGAAAAGAAATTAACCCAGTCTTTGAATTTCACCTTTCGGTATATTGATGATGTGATCACTTACATTTAATATATCCAAGTGAACTCGAAATTTAAGATACTACCTACACAGGTAAATATGCTTCATATTTAGACATTTTTCTCGAAATGACTACTGATGGTAGGTTGAATACCAAAATTTATGACACGCGATGATTTTAATTTTCCTATAGTCAACTTTCCATTTCTGTGTAGCAACATCCCAGCGGCACCAGCATATGGAGTATATGGAGTATAGACGATGTGTATCAATACAATTGATAAGTTGATTTTGTTGAACGAGGAATACTGCTTTCTCAGAAGTTGCTAAGACAGGGCTATGAATCAATCAAATTAAGGTCATTACTCAAGAAGTTTTACGGTCGCCTACATGAGCTGATTGGCCATTATGACAAAAGTGTGTCAGAAATCATATCTGATATTCTTCCACAGTCATAATAACCTTCCATCATTACCGAACAAAGAAATAACAAGACGAGTGTTGTAGACGGTGCAGGAAATGCTTACCCTTCCGGAGCACCTGATGTCACTCCGGTTTTTAAAATGTTTTAGTGGAGTTCGTGTCGTATCTTATTAAATTTTATAACTGTTGATGTCAATTTCCTTTGGTTTAGTGGGTCTTTGTTTACTCCTTGGTTTTGATTGTTATTTTCTTCTCTCTTACAGTTTACAAAAGGAGATTATTACAATATGCAAGTTTTCTTGCGACCATTATAAACTCACCTTTTTATTGTAATGTTAAGTTATTACTAAATAAATAATTGAAATGGGTAGAAAGGTACAAATTTGCAATATTGAGTTCACCAGTTGTATTGCTAATGGGTTTTTAGCATTTACTACATTTGGTATGTCATATTTCATTTAAAGATAAAATCATAAGATTATTTGAGGGCGGATCCATGGTGAAATATCTGATAGCCATATTACCTTTACTGTCCATATAATTGAGGAAAACAACATTATTCATGGTATAAATTTGGGATTGTTTAATAAATATATTAGACAGTTCATCAAGACGATCATAATTAAAAGTTTAAAGAAATTAACAGCTTGGTATACATTGTGCTGAGACATGTAAGAGCTGTTAAAACATGGATAATGATACTTCTTCTATGTACTAGAAGCAATTGAATGACCGTACAAACTGTTTGTACTAAATTATAATAACAACAACTAAATTGATATGCTAAAAGCTTTGTTTGTTAAAAAAACTCTTAACAAAGTAGTTGAACACCATTTAATGCAACGAGATATATCATTTTTCTGTTTTAAAAATGATCTCGAGGACAATGCTCTATCGAGACAAATAAACAAACAATGATTGATATAAAACTATGCCATAAATAAGGACGAGTGTAAAAAGACATGTTTTAGAAACAAAAAAGAAAAGCACGTTACAGCTTTAGCAATACATGACCCTTTCCGTCTCAGTCGTACATATCTTACAGGTATTATGGCATAATGTGTGATGTACTATAATGCAATGAATGATCAGCCAGGCTAAGATTTATGACTTTATCCTTGTGTAACTGCATCGAGATGACGATGTTTGTCTCCGTATAGAAATAGTGTTCGTAATAAAGGAACAATTAACATAACATGTATAACTGAAACTGAAATAAGTTCTTTTTGTAAATATGGTTGTTCTTTATTCTTAAAAGTTATATATTGCATCTTGCAAATACAAAATCTCTGTGTATATAGGTCATGTTAAGTACCAAATTCATACATTACAGTAAAACCCAATAAACACAATAGCATCTGCTTAAAACGCTCCTAGTTTAGAAAAAGACGTGAAAAACGTAACATAGACCAGCACAGATCTGCCAGAAACATCTGAACAGTACATTATTATCGCGTATTGGACGATGCCCGAAGTATCTGAAAGTATGATTAAAGTACTATTTTATAATAAGCTCTTACTGTACTATTACCGGTCGTTTTACTTGTGAGCAGATGTCATTTTGAAACAATCTTATGCATCGCCTAAAGTATATTAGTTAATTATATATCATTGTGCTCTGTTTCAATTTATCCATATAAGAATGAAATGTGATATGACTACAAATAAGGAAACGTTCCATTAACACCAAATGGCGTTGACATTAATAGCTTTAGGTTACCTTTCGACATACACATATAAACAAAACCCATACTGCATACCAAGTTATCAAAGTCAACAATATGACAAAATGACAAACTATTTAATCGAAAATCAAAATAAATTTATGTATGTATGAAACATTCCCTGAGGCCTTCATCATTGTTCATGATATATATCAGCAAATGACAACCACTGAATAACAAGCGCCTGACTTTTGACAGGCATAAACAAAATGCGCGGTTACACAACTTTTCCTAGGACAGCTTTGTTAAATAAAAGCATAAGTACACACAATAAAAATACGTAATTTTACTTACAAGACCAGTTAGCAAAAATTTAAAATTACAATGTAACAGTCTGAAGGTACTCGCAGTGAAACCAAACATGATTAAAACTGAGAATGGATATATTGAAAAGATTGATTAACTGCTGCAGTTTTCTGAAAAAAGGCAAAAACATTTTATTAAAAATAGATATAGGAAAATGTGGTGTGAGTGCCAATGAGACAACTCTCCAGCCAAATATCAATTTATAAAAGTAAACCATTATAAATGCCGGGAATTCAATTTCATTTAACAACATGCATGTGTGTGTAAGTAAGGATACTAGGTACCTCGTGATACCCGATTTTTTTTTACAAACACTTACACACATCTACTACTCATTATGCGTTCATTTTGCTAAATATTCATCCAATACAGGAATTTGTAAAAGTACACATTTATACAGTAGGTTAAAACTTCTTCGAATAAAAAATGTCCCATTTTAAGTTGCAGAGACAATAGCTAATAATTTTCCTAATGTTTGGCTGTGATATTTTCAGAAACGGGAAATTTTAAAAATGCACACCGATTTGTGTCTTTTCCCTGATTGGACCTTTCGATGACTAGAAAAAAACCAGCTCAGAATTCCTGTGTAAGCATGAAGTATTATTTTTTATCCTGTTCAGTAAATAAGCTCATAACAAAATGTTAAAATCATTTTCAGCAGAAGGATGTTTAGAATCCTAAACGGAAATGGCCTCAGCCAAATTTATTCTCATAATTTTTAATGAGATTTTAGCATCGGTAAACACCTATTGTCTAAATTTAGCGAGTATTAAATTGCATTAATCGTTCATGAATACAAATCAAGGTAAGACACAAAAACCGAAAGAGCCGCATAATCTATAATAGGAACGATAACGGGTCCTAATAATAATAAGCGTCTTCTGCTATTTATCGTATTCCTAATTGCGAATCCACAGTCAATCAAAATTTCATAGTCGGTGAAAGGATGACTTTTTGTTTGTTTCTAAGACTGCAAACAAATTTTACTAGCAGATTGACACACATATACAGTATATTGGTCAACCAGTCCTTGATGCAAACTTATGAAGTTTTGAGTTAAGTCGTTGATCCTATATAAAAGAGGGACGAAAGATCCCAGATGGACAGTCAAACTTAAAAATCGAAAATAAACTGACAACGCCATGGCTAAAAACGAAAAAGACAAACAGACAAACAATAGTACACATAACACAACATAAAAAACTAAAAAATTATAAGCACCAAAAACTTAGGTCCGACATTTCGTTTTGTAAAAAGCAAAACCTTGCACTCAATTGTTTGTTGTTTTGTTTTCAAATATTCTTTGCTCCCAAATGCCTTTATCCTTCATTATCATTAAAGTAAATAATGTTAAGTTGTTGAAAAAACTCGCCTGCAAAAAGTCAATCTATTATGATTAAGTTGACTGTTTTCAAGATCTTGTCTTATCATTATGTTTACTCCATTGCAATTTTTCTTTTGTCTCTGTAGTCTTAGATATCTAGGTACAAGATTTGGAGTTTTATCTTTTATCCTATTTTGAGCTTTATTATGTCCCCTCTAGGCTGTTGAAATTTTAATGAGTGGGATGGAAAAGGGATACATATATACTGATAACTATTTGTTATATTTATTAAAGACATTGCAATTTAAGGAACCAGGCTTCTATGGAAATTTTTATATATCAGATTTGTTTTTAATCAGGCATATACTTTTAATTTAATGTATGTAGGCCTTTTGAGTTTACTTGAAAATGTTAACACCTACAAGTTTCCTCTTTTAACAGACAGCTGAATAAAATTTCCTGTCGTAGCTGATTAGCATTTGTTTCTCAGTTGTACAAATACACAAACATTGTGTCTTTAAGATATATGCTAATGATAGAAAAATATAATTGAGGGAGCGTCGGATAAGTTACATAGGAAAAAAACAAGGACGTCAAAATAAATTGTTTTGTAATGAACTAGCAGCGTTGCAGCTTTACATTCACACATGTTTGAATATACAAACATGAATCAATCCCTTTGGCTTGTCTAGCACAGCAAAAGTGTGTAACTATTAACAATGATTGATGAATAGTTTGGTAATCAATTGTTACAACAAATTATTACACCAATAACATGGTGTTTTTAGGAAAACTTCTCCATATTTTTATTGTGTTTTAATTTGTATAATAGATAATGCAAATGATTTTATGTCCTACAGTATTTGTCTATTTACGTATTTCTGAAAAAGAAACCATTTTCTCTAATTTGTGTGCCAAGGTTCACATTTCCTAATCGGTGTGATAAAATATTTCTCCACACTAGTGAAATATCTGTTCTCTGCAAACGATTGGTCAAAATTTAATTGTGACCTCAAGTTTTCTTGCTTTCTTCTGCATTTTCCTATTGTGACGTCATTTAAAAAGCAACCATGTCTTATGTCGTCAAATAAAAAGTGCACAACTTTCTTTAAATCTTTGAAAAGGAAGGATAAAAATCATTAGCGAAACAGATTTTGTTACTATAACGCGTATACATAATTAGTCCAGTCAATTTAGCAATAGTTTGACCCTGACCTTAAAATAATTGCAACAGAAGATTTTCAAGTTTTAATCTTTAGCATTATACCCTAAATATACATAGAAAATTAGTTGACCATTTATTAATTTTTCAACATGTCAAGGTAAAGAATCTCAAATTTAATAAAAATAATTAAGCAAATATTCTTCTTTTTTGTGATTCAAAGTTTCTTTAAACAAGGTAAATGCTAAACAAATATAATATACAGATATAAACAATACCAACATTTCTAAATTTTTCAAAATGGTCACAAAGCCACAAATTTGCAATTTCCCAAATGAAAAATGCACAAAAATATATAAATACCCATAAGACCCTCGGTTTTGTATATTTAATGAGCAGAAGATTTTATAAAATAGTCGAACTTATAACTCCATCAAAGTATCATTATTTACATACATTTTAAGAAATTCAACCCAAAGCTGACAAAAAAGACTCAATTTTGCGGAGTTATCTCCCCTTCCGATGTTAATTTGGAAAAGAAATTAGAAATGCTGATTTTGAGTATTCCTAAAGTTTGATTTTAAGGAACTTTCTTCTGTGTATATTTAGGACTTAATGCTATACATTAGAACTTAAATATTTTCTGTTGCAATTAATTTGAGGTTTACACTTAGTTTGAATGGACTATTTATTTCTTCACTCTCAACAGTTACATGTTAATTATTTAAAACGGTCAGCTAGCCACGCGCTTTTAATATAAAAAATAACCGTCTCAAATGAAGAAATATCGTAATGCACTTGTTGCAGTGGTGGATTCTATATTTCAGTCACTTGAAACACTATATGATGTTATTATATTTCATTGTTTAATTTGATAATTCAATCCGTTTTGTCCAAAAGCAATAAAACGAGAATATTTTTTGATTATCCTTTTCTGTTTAAAAGGTGAAAAGTGTACATTAGATGAAAAGATTTTCAAGTTTTGGTTGTATAAGGCAAATAGACCCTGGTAAAACAAAATGTTGTTCTCATTTTCTTTGAGTTATCATTTGTGTTATTCGGCTTCAAGAGCTTTTTGTTTATGTTTTCTTTACATTTATGTTGGAAATAATAAAAAGTTTTTTGTTTGTCTTTTTTTATAGCAGTATATTAAGATACAATGTTCTCTAATCTCCAAGTACCGGTGTTTGTCGAGTTGTTTTTATATTTAGAGAGAGCTCGTATGAGATGCATACAACCGTTAATAACGAGTTGTCATTTTGGTTTTAATGTTTAAAGCATTCTATTAATGTTTTTTTTTTACATCTCAAATTTATGATATAACATTTACGCTATTTCATAGTTTTGACAGCTGGGATGCTTATTTACAGGTGTCTGTAAGTATCAAATCATTGATTTATTTATAAAAGTTTTTTCCTTTTTGTAAATATGAAACACAACTTTATGACCAATGCACGCAGAAAATATCACGAAATATGGGTTTTAAGCCATAACCCGACTATAAACATAAAAAACGATTGCACGGAATTCGAGTGTAAGTAGCAACACAAATTAGTCTTGTGAATTACACGTGACACATTGTATAATATGTTGTCAGTAGTTATGCCATGAATAAATATTTCATGCGAATATCATGTTATGGCTACCAGTATGTTCGTAAAATAATAGCTGGACTAATGTGTGTGAAATTGTACTTTGTTAATAAACGTCTTAGAGACATGTTATACAAATACTTGCTTGTATGGCATGCAGGTAGTGTCGTTTTGATGCATCAATTTGTTTCATACGTCATTGTAGTTTCTTACTTTAGTATCGAACCTCTTTTTACATACAATTGTTTTAAAAATATAAAACAACACGTTTAATAATTTATTGCGTCCGAAGCGTTTTTCTGGATTTACCTTCATCAGGAACGCTCAAAGCCAAACATTTGAAATCCGAAGATGTATAAGTACCGGAAATCGTTGAAGAGCTATATGTTAAAAATACCTAAAATAAATAGCCAAATTCATCTAAAGCCAACTTTGCCTGAGGGAGTTGAAACCTTAGTTTCATAATAATTTCAAAATTTATAAACGGACAATTTTAGTAAAGTTTGTTTAATCATGTCAGTACCGAAGCACTGACTACTGAGCTGATGATACCTCGGGGACTGATAGTCCACCAGCAGAGGTATCGACCCAGTGATGTAAAAATATAAAACAACACGTTTAATAATTTATTGCGTCCGAAGCGCTTTTCTGGATTTACCTTCATCAGGAACGCTCAAAGCCAAACATTTGAAATCCGAAGATGTATAAGTACCAAAAATCGTTGAAGAGCTATATGTTAAAAATACCTAAAATAAATAGCCAAATTCATCTAAAGCCAACTTTGCCTGAGGGAGTTGAAACCTTAGTTTCATAATAATTTCAAAATTTATAAACGGACAATTTTAGTAAAGTTTGTTTAATCATGTCAGTACCGAAGCACTTACTACTGAGCTGATGATACCCTCGGGGACTGATAGTCCACCAGCAGAGGTATCGACCCAGTGATGTAAAAATATAAAACAACACGTTTAATAATTTATTGCGTCCGTTGATAACAAAGTTGTCCAATAATTTCTTAAAGTCAAACTGGCTTACAAAACAGACACCTGCTTTGTAGTGTTGATAGTTTCGCTATGATCAATAATCATGTTTCAGAGCTTACAGTAATTTGCTACTTCCGTATCGAATCACCTTTACGATACAATCTGTTTCATTCCTTTGAAAACAGATATGTCAAATATTTACATTTATGAAAAAACTCATGATCAAATCAACAGAATGTTGTCGTTAAAATAAACGTGGAGACATAAGAAACATTATACAAATGCATGGCGAATTTACAAGATTAAGAGTTATTTAGAGAAATAATCATTTTGGTTTGTATGTTATCAATTTTCTTTTTAAAATGCATACTTAATCATCATGAACAGTTATCAATCAATGAAATCTCAGTGATCAGTTGTTACTATCAGGTTTATATTTACTGTTAATAAGTAACAGGAAGAAAAAGAAGAGTATTCACTTACAAATGTGTTGTTTTTGTTGGAACCACAATGTTAAAGCTGGCAATACTTCATCAGAAGATTACAATCTACACATATGAACATATAATTTGTTGAAAACAAACCCTCTCTTGTATTGGAGAACAAAATTGGCCAAGGATTATCGAATTCTTCAAAAATATCGTAAGGTGTATAAAAAAATTCAGAGCTAAATGGCAATTATATCCACAATGATTAAGTACTTGACATATAATAATATAATTATTGGGTAAGAATTATAGAATTAAATAAACTGATGACGTCACTGATATGCTAAGTCCAGACACGAGAGTCGATTTTTGACAGTTCCCTCTAATACCGAAATGGAACTATTGTCCATTGTCAGTGGCGTTGACGAGCCAAAGTTTATAAAAATATCTCAATGAGAAAAGTATCATTGCACATTGAAGACAAGAACAGAACATACTAGGAAAATGCAATTTTGAAAAAAAAATAAACAAACTTGAAGACAAAAAAAGGAACTAAACAATGCGGGAAGCAACTATTACACTTCATTGTACAATTATAATTTGCATAACTAGGCTGGAATGGTTTAACTGTTTTGTTCTTTTCCTTCGCCAACTAGGTCAACATAGTTCTGGTAGACGTCCTGCAATTGTACGTAACTATCGAAACAATTCAATATTGCGTTTGTAGGTACATGCGTGACACATGTGTGACATTTTTGCCCTAGTAACTATAGCTACCGAAACAATAAAATATTATAGTAATAAAGACTCCTACGTTGTAAGGTATATGTTTACTTCACATAACAAAATACTCTGAGATACAGTAAAAAAACAATACTTCCATTAACAATAAGATAAAGACGCTTAAGAACAAGTATTTCAATGAACCACTTTAAATGCCTTGTGTTCATTACTCGCAAGGAAGGAATACGAAAGATTTTCCCATTAATAATGTTGTAAATCTTTTTCTTAAATGTTTATTGTTGTTCCAATTTAGCTGACTGTCTTAGTTTGTGATTTATATTCATGTTCATGTTTGACAATACCACAAAACAGTAAGCATCACAATATCGAACTGCGTATTACCGGAATAAAACCAAATAACAAAACGACGTTATGGTTTGTAATAAAAACAAGAAACAATTCAAGATGTATACCTTTAGGACTTTTGATATTATTTACAGGTTGATATGAAGCTTCTCATTATAGTGAGTCTATTTCCTTATTTTCCAAATAAATATATCTCAAAAAGTATTTGCTGTTCTTAAATTGTACATTGTAAACGGAATTAGTTATTTGTTATCATGTTTATCGCATTTTGACTGACTATTAAATTCGTATAGAATTTAAAGACGATGAAACACGCATCAGAATATCCACATGAGAAATATGGATATTTACATATAATGCCATTGTATAAGGTCAAATTAGATGCTTGGTCATCGATGATAAATAAATGCTACAGTAGTATACCGATAAATGATATAACATATAATTTTTCAAAAGAAACCCTACGATTAAACGTAAAATGAATGTGTTCTAGTGAGATTATAGAAATAAGTTTGTTTGAATCAAATTCTCAATTACATGTTAGTTACATCCAAATGCAGATAAATTTATCTTTATTAGGCTATGTTCCTTCTATTCTTTGAAAGCTTGACAGATTACGAAAATATTTGTGACGATGACATTTCAAGATGCTAATTTTGTTTTAAGTTCAGATTTGTTCAATGTGTCTGGCTTGAGTACCAAAACAAATAACCGTACTGAATAAGATTACGTAAAACTATATGCATAATTGCTTTTCATCAAAGTTCTGTGGTTATGCTGATAGCATTGATACATGAAATTACTGAACAGAGTTTCTGTAATCTGATAACATCTCAAAAGAAAGATTTTATTGATATATTATATAGAGATATACATGTAGAACAACTTCGAAACGGATGGAGTAATACAGAATATGCAAAAGTTCATCGACAATAACTCAATCTAATTAAAAATCGATCTCTCATCGCTCCCGTTTTCTGATATGTCGCGTGGGAGATCTAACGAAACCCGCTTTGAGGTCACATGTGAGTGACCTCGTAGGTGTGTCTTTTTCGGCCAATGAAATTGAGTCTTCCACGATCTTGAAAGTTTATCGTAAGGTAAAGGGATGTAACTCATTTCATTTACGACGAAATTGTCAGTCAAAATAATTCATAAACTTTTTTGATTGGCTTATAAATAGGTCGTCAACTCATTTGCATATCATTATAAATTCATAACTTCTAGTTCACTCACATGTGACCTCGTTAGATCTCCAACGGGACGTATCAGAAAACGGGAGCGATGAGAGATCGGTTTTTAATTAGATTGACAATAACTGTGTTTATATTTTTCTTAATGAAAGTAGCAGTACTCATTCATCTGCTTTTCAAAGCATTCAAAATTTTAAGGGTGTTTTGTTACCTCTCATTCTTCTTTTTAATAGCATACGACCGAATCATGAATTAAACGGGTTTTCTTTTCACTTCATAATCATTTATTAGACATCTAAGACTATGTTCGAATTATACAATTAATATAAATAGATGAAGGTAAAAGTAGTATACCGGTCTTATATGATACATATAAATGAAGATAAGCTACACAATTGATGGTATGTTTTATTAAATATTTAATACCAATATCTACTATGTATATGTTTATAAAATGACGCAATCATCGACAATCTGGATAAGGCTTTGATGCTTATGTATTATATTTGAAAATTTACGTATGGAAAATTTAATTTGCATACGACTGCGTAACAAAACTTCAGAAATGGATGTATTAAATAATAAAACAGGAATGGCAAAAAAAAATAACTAATGAAGATTACATAATAAATCCAAATAAGTTGAAAGCTAAGGGCAGGGTTTCATTTATATTTATTTCAAGTTTTTTTTGTTTATATTTGATGCAGTATTTATCAAATATTCCAGTGATTGGCATCGGCTTTACAATAGAGTGAATAATTAGAAAGACTGATAGAGAAATTATCTAGATTTGCGAGTTTATATAATTATGATACCTTTCAAAGGAATAAACTTGCAAAGATGATAAGGTGTAGACATTATTGTTAATAGGGGTTTTAAAAATGATGATTTTTGATAGCCATTAGCAGTAACAATAAACAGATGCGTGTGCAGTCAAGAACCTTGCAATATTTATTTTTTTAACTACATAATGATTTTGTTCATCCACCTTGCAATATTAATGATATTCATCTTTATAAATCTATAGATATAGAGGCAGAGGGGAACGTTTTATTATAAAATATCAGTTATAATGGGATTTTTATCAGGTCAAAATTCCTGGATCTGCGATCTACCTTTCGTCATTTCAGAAAAAAAAAGACATGACGATGAAATCGTACATTCTAGTGATTTCATTATTAGATAAAAAAAAAAAAAAAAAATAACTTTGAGAATTACGTGCCATCCGTTTACAAAATGAAAGAAGGAGTGAATCTAGAACTAGAAATATTACGGGAAAAAGGGTTCAATTACCGGGGCAAAGAAACAAAAAGGGAGGACTGGTTGTTTTTTGCAATTCGCTGATAGGGAAGTTATGAAATCAAGAGTTCCAAATGTTGCAGTTGAAATCATTCCTTCGTATTTTGTTATGGACGCCACCACGAGTTGGTTGACCGTTATGAAATATTAGTTTCACAGATGATAGCGAGTATGTTCCTCATGTCGTAACATCCGTCCCGTTAACGTTCCTTTGTCACGGATGCGACCTCCGGCTTATGGAATATAAACCTTTATCCAGGAACGTCACGTTTTCATGTTATTACGTCTTGTTCTAGTATGAGCGACCTGGAGCAGGATTATCTTACCCTTCCGATGCACATGAGATCACCCCTAAATTTTGGTTAGAATTGTGTTGCCCAGTCCCTTTAGCATTTCTATGTTGTGTTTTGTGTGCTATTGTTTGTTTAATTGTCTTGTTTTGTAATGGAGTTGATAGTTTATTTCGACTTATGAGTTTTAATAATTCTCTGGTGTCTTTAATTTCACATCTCTTTTATACTTGAACATTTACATATTTAAAACATATGTACATACATCTGCGTTAAACAAAATTAAGTGATAAATGTATCATATTAAATTAACAGGAATGGCTAAATAAATAAAAAATAAAGATAAGCCAATAAATCCAAATTAGTTAAAAGGTTAACATGCGTAATACGGTAGGGTTTTCCTTGTACATGTATCTGTTTCACCTTGCTTTACTCATTTGATGCAGTGTTCATAGCGATTGGCACCAGCTATACCAAAGAGTGATGATATATTTGAAAAAGCCGACACAGGCATTCTCTAGTTTTGCTAGTTTATATAATTTTATTAACCAACTAAGTGCATTATTGCCTAAAGTGACTGTTTATTAAAAATTACATATTTTCTGCAATGGCCCTTTTTTTCTGTAATGGCCCTGTTTTTTCTGTAATGGCCCTGTTTTTCTGCAATGGCCCTGTTTTTTCTGTAATGGTCCTGTTTTTCTGTAATGGCCCTGTTTTATCTGTAATGGTCCTGTTTTTCTGTAATGGCCCTGTACTAATGCCCAGTTTGTCTGTATTAAGCCCTGTTAGGGTTTTTAATAAAGTTAATAAAACTAAGTTGTAAAGAGTATAAATAATACCTTTTTGTATTTTATTTAATTTAGTAACCAGCAACCAACATTTAAGAACCATATAAAGAGATCACTGTTCATCCTGTTTTTTAAGACATATATCTCTTTCAACTTAATATCTTGGATATTTGGTATATTTTAAGCTTTATAATGGTGAAGTACAAATCATTTTGTTCAAACTAAACTGTCATTAAAAGTGTAAGACAGTACATCAAGTTAGCAGCAACACATACACTTTTGTTCAGTTGGTTAATAAATGTATTAAGAAATGGGTGTTTTTATAATAGCCCTGTTATGTGTCCTCGGTCAGTAATAATGGCCTCGGATGTCTGTAATAGCCCTCGGCGTTGCCTCGGGCCATTACAGACTTCCTCGACCATTATTACAGACCTTGGACATATAACAGGGCCATTATAAAAGCACCCATTCATTAATACTATAATAATACCATTCAAAGGAGTAACATTGCAACGGTGATAAGATGTTTACAGTATTGTTAATAATAGTTAAATAATAATTTGTGATATCCATCAGCATTAGGAATAAACTGGTGCGTTTCCTTGTTTGTTATTTATTGCAATGATACTTATTGAATAGATAATAACCTATATTTATTTATGGATATTGTGACAAAGGATAACGTTTTAATTTAAGATATCAGTTATAAGGAATTATTAATATTATTATGGGAATCTGTGGATCTGCGATCTCTTATTCGCAATTTCAGCAAAAAAGTAACAGAATGAATTAATACATAAGTTGTCATAAAAAGTCTGCCAATTATTCTTCCAGAATAACTCACCAGCTCATTTTCTACATTTGAAAATGTCTGTACCAAGTCGGGAATATGACAGTTCTTGTCCATTCGTTTTTGATGCGTTTTGTTATTTGATTTTGCCATGTGATCATGGACTTTCCGAATTGATTTTCCTCCAAGTTCAGTATTTTTGTGATTTTACTTGTTCAGTACATTCAGAAATAAAAGGGATGGAACTTAAATTAAAAAAATAATAAACACAGGAAACATTTGGCATGATATCTTGGTATATTTATCGAGTTAAAAATAAAAATTCTGACCAAATCAAAATGGCTGAACACAAAATCGAAAAATAAAGTCTAAGGAACAAAGCCTATCAAAAACGTTCTATCCCGTTTCGAACGGGATATACATATTAAATTGTGTACATTGAAGATACAATGATTTTCAAACTCTCCTATCAAAATAAAGGAAAGAGATGTAAATTAATTCTGATGTAAAATTTCAGGCCCATGTGTCGTTCATGATTTTTGATGCTTATCTTGATTTGTGCGCCTAGCTTTTTCATCCAGGGGGAATTGAATGCTTCGGTCTTCTATAAATAAAGGCAACAGTAGTATACCGCTGTTCAAAACTCATAAATCCATGGACAAAAAACAAGATCGGGGTAACAAACTAAAACCGAGGGAAACGCTTAATTATAAGAGGAGAACAACGACACAACACTAAAATGTAACACACACAGAAACGGACCAAGCATCAGAAAATATCCCACGAGAATAACAAATATAAAATCAAAACCAAATCGAGAATTTGGGATAGACAAGTACCGTGACACGTCTTATCGCAAAGTGAAATTACACTCAAAAATAAGAGAAAGCAAACGACGCAACGTTAAAATGTAACACACACAGAAACGAACAATAATATAACAATGGCCATATTCCTGACTTGGAACAGGACATTTTTAAAGGAAAAAATGGTGGGTTGAACCTGGTTTTGTGGCATGCCAAACCTCGCACTTTAATGGCAATGTTAAATATAACATTGAAATGACAACATAATATTACAGGACTACAATACAAAAAAATAGGAGAACGTATTAGACAAAGAAACACATGATTAATGAATAACAAAAAGCATCAGGTTTAAAATTCAATACGTCAAAACGCGCCTCGTCTACACAAGACTCACCAGTGACGCCCAGATATAAAAGATCGAAAGCGAAAAAAAGTACAAACTTGTACAGCACTGAAGATCAAAAGTTGTAAAAGGCTGTGTCAAATACGGCTATGTTTTTATGCTTGGGATAAGAATATCCTTATTATTTAGGACAATTAATGCTATTGCAAACAGTAAATTTTATCAAATGAATATAACAGATATACATAATGAAACTGAAGTGTTAACTCATTACAGAAAACAAACACGAATACATAATGCAAAGACCAACACAGAATAGAAACACCCGACTCAGTCCATGCCTCAACGCAGTAAATTATGAAAATGACGTCACATACGATGGTGAAAAGGCATTAAAAATTACGTCACATTTGAATTTATGAAATTTCTGAAACAGCAGAAAAATGACGTCACATATGAAAAACCATATCTCAAAAGTATGATAGAATTAGGATTGATTAAAGATTATAATAGAACTAAATACTGATATTGCATTTAAACACAATGATTGCAATACTTATTAATAGCAATTAACTATAATATATATATGTCCAGTTTGTTATG
>CM034356.1:52175508-52668764 GCA_019925275.1 Mytilus edulis | reverse complement strand
TTGCAAACGAAAACAAAGACCGAATTATTGTTAATGCTTAATATAAAGTTGATTTCTTTTTTACAAATGAACAATATGTTTGATTTGGTCAGCATTAAACATGTCGACTTTGATAAAGAAAAACAATACTTATTATGTAAAATCGTTATACTATAGATCTGTACTTGAGTATTCTATAAAGCATATTTGATTTTATATCGCAATATACTACAATATTATGTATCTATGTATTTTTCTGTCCTGATTTTCTTGCATTCATTTGTTCTGTATTCTTGTCACGTACTGTTGTAATTTTAACAATATTCTATTATCATCGAGAGGTTTGAATAGCTTTTAAACCAGGTTCAGCCCACCATTTGTTCTAAAAATGACCTGTACCAAATCAGGAATACGGCAGTTCTTATCATATAGTCCGTGTCTGTGTATGTTGCATTGACGTATGTTCTTCATTGTTTCTCCAGTTGTTATCCTCTGATAGCTGATGTTTTTCCTTCAGATTCGGATTTTTATTTTCTCAATCTCAAAAAGATTTATGTCTTTTGAACAGCGGTATACACTGTTACCTTATTTATACATGCAAATACATTTCAAAGTAAAGAATTGATACCCATTTACAATGTTTAATGAATAAAGTAAAATAAAAAGGTACTTATAGCACAACTAACAACAAAATGTGTGCTACTACAGCATACCTTGCACATATAGGTAGACACACTCACGCATATCTGTTCTGTTATAAGATTTCTTACAATTTACATGTATAGCAAGAACAATGTGAATATTGTTTTTTTACGAATTTTTTTAAGACAACAAATCCAACTTTCCGTTTGGGTGCTTAAACCAAGTCTAAGAATTCGACCTATAAAACCTAGACTTGTTAACTATTCACGTCGAATGTATACCGAGGGGCATCAGTTGCCGACTGGTCTAAGTAGTCGAAAACATTGATTCTGCGCGTTCTAATTCGCGCGAGGGAGGTCTTCTAGACTCCAATCTTAATTGATTAGGATTGTCAGTTGTCCTACCGAAAGTCGGTGGATCTCTTCAGGCATCCGGCTTTCAAAACCAATAAAACCTGATCGCCGCTAAATAGCAAAATATAAACTACTCTTTGTGTAGCGCATGAACTAGAATATAGAATAATTTATACTTCATTCTCAACAACTTTCGTGTAGTAATTAAGTTTCGTCATACCACCTTCTCTTAAGACTGCATCACCCACCTACAAAAGTTTATACTAGCAACTAATCATAATGCAATAGCGCGGAGATGACAAAATGATACATTTCAGATCAGCAGACTATTGTTCTGTAATTTAAACCTCGACATATACACAGACAAACCTCATTTGTCAACAAACTTGACGTAAGGTCTATACATATAAACCCATTAAGATGATTTCCAATGAGACAAATGTCAACCAAATATTACGTAGATGTTAGCAACAATGTGTAACAGTACGGCTTACAATAATAATTTGAATTCATACCGCGGTGAGGAATCTACATAAAAAATATTCGTTCGTGGTCTTAAAATCAAGTGCGTTGAATTAGCAGATTAGAACTGACGGATTGCATACAAAATTTTAAACCTTAAAGTAGCATTAATTGAAATCAGATAAAGTTATATTAGTCATAAACAATAATCTCATGAACGAACACTCTATAACTAGGAAATAATGAGGTGCAGCATTTTCTTTTTAACTTATACATCAATCACCAATACGAACAAATTGCCATCATAATACGTTTATAATCTTTCGATTAATACCGCTCTCGCTAAATGTCAAAGGATTGACAAATGTATTTGTTCTCCCAGAATTAGGTTACTGCTCACTTATATATTAAGTGTCACTCGTTTTTGCTACAAAAGATGAAGGATTTAACAATTAAAAGGATCATTCTTTTTCTAAATACAAATATTTGTAGGTGATCAAACCACCGAGAGAACAAATCCTGTTTTTTACTGCCTCAAAACCTTTTGTTTCTAGATACAACGATGAACAATTACTTAAATGTAAATTGAATACAATAATTATTTCGCCTGTCAAAGGTCTTGTCAATTGCATATCAATTTTTGTATCAATTGTGTACACTGGTTATGATAAACTTTAATTATTTATCAATTCATATGAGATTTTTATTTCATCTGACAAATTATCTTCTCTTTTGTCTTAGTTCAAACTATTAAAATATTGAATAGACCTGAATGTGTTGCTATATTTAAATAAACTTTAAAAAATTCTAAGCTTTGATTTTGACGTCAGCCATACGTTTTGATAAAACATACTATATATGATATATTTGACTCATTTTGGGCGTTTGAATTGAAACCATGTGAAGATCAAGTATAATGTCAAGAGTTTTGAAAACTCATCAAATTAAAATAAACAAAATGTGCAAAATCTCGTGCTGCTGTAAATATAGATAGAGAGGTGGTGGAATGAATGCCAATTCAATAACTCTCTATCCCAGTCAAAAACAAGAAACACTTATGAATCACATCAACAAACTGCAAACAGTGAACTACAGGTTCCTGACTAAGGACAAGTGTAAACAAATGCAGCGCGTTCAAACGTTTTAAAAGGCGCCAATTTCCAACCTAATCTGAAACAATAGTGTACTATCGCAACATAGAAAGAAACACTATAAAAAATATTTAAAATTGCCTAAACTAACTAAGAAGTATTAACAAAAAGCAGGTATAGAACATACCCTGAACGAATAGTTGTAAGGAGTACATGGAGTACGGAAATATATTTACATAATGCATAAATTTGTTGTTCATAGTACGAAACCTGAGGTTAAAATTATACTAAATACTAATCAAAGGTGGTATACATTAAATTAGTGAGAATAAATATAACATTCTCTCACAGGTAAACAACCTTTAATTGTAAATTATAAAGGCATAAAACACAAGTACACATTATGCACGCCACACGAGCAACAAACCCTGCATTTAATAGATATAACAAGATGTATGCATGGGAATAGAACAAAGTTGTATAATAATTAACAACTGTTTTACGAACAATACACCACCCTTTTGTATATATATTTATCTTACCTCCTATACATTTCTAGGAAGATGATTGGTTAAAAGCGTCCTCGTGGAAACCGTGTATATTCAATATTAGGTTAGTTGGGAGGCGGGGCTTATTCCATACACGGTTAGTAGTGGAGTTACGTCCCTTTATATTCCATATAAGGTAATAAGGAGGCGGGGCTTATTTCATACACGGTTAGTAGTGGTGTTATGTCCCTTTAGAAAAACAAAACAGTACTGAGAAAAAATCTTAAAGACGAAGAAGAAAGTGATGATCAAGTGAAATAAAATTCAGAAAACACATTTAAATCTAACAAGTTGTCATTGTTGACATCATGTTAATGCTAACTGTATTGAAGACTTGCTCATTTTGATAGGTCACTAGTCTAAATTTTACACGTTAAGATAGTCGTTAAGATAAATTCGTTACATAGTGTGCTAGTGACGTAATACGGTATATATGGGGTCAGTAAATTCCATATGGGGATTCGAGCTTCGCTCTCACCCCATATGGAATTTACTGACCCCATATATACCGTATTAGGTCACTAGCACACTATGTAACTAATAATGTGTGTGTTTATTAATGAAAGTAAATAAGCCCGTTGGACCATACTATTTAGCCGTTATCTCTTTCCTGACCAAATTATATAACAGACAAATAACTCAAACCTCGTTTGACATGAAAACTATTGACTGTATAATGTGTCATGACTAGCAGCGATTTAAAAACAAATAAAACAGAAATTGGATTAAAATAAAGATAAATATAAGACAAGGAAGTAAGCAAGGCAAATTGTTATAAGAATTTTATAAAGTTCAGTAGACGATGTTTTTAAAAGAACGGTTAATAATAGAGTCGTTTGGCGCAATTTTACATTTATATTGCATTTTCACACAAATACTTCAATAATAATTTATCAGCATGACAGCGGAATGCGAAAGACACAGAAAACATTAAAAAAAAATACCGAAAAAAAACAACTACTAGACCCAGACACTTTAAAACAAACAATTATACACGCAAACAATAATAGAAAACAAAAATATCAAAATAAGAAAACATGCATTTACAAAAGGGATAGCAATAAAAAAAAATATAAGAAAAGGGGAAGCATATTCTGCTCATTATGCAAAACCTGCAAATGTGTATACTGGAAAATTGTGCAATACCATGAATGCAGCTCATTAGAAGGTTCTCCACATTGAACATATAACCGAGTAGCCAGTACTACGGTAGTGGAATTAGAATACAGATTTTGTGTTATTATAACTTGTTGTAACAAAATTTAAAATAGCATTCGAAATTGTAGTGGCACTAGCTACGAGATATATACAAAAAGTTAAAATATAATTTTTGTTTTGTTCATTCATTTATGAAAGTGAAATTATAGTAAAATAATACTTCTCTTTTAGCAGCCATTATGTTTCCTTTTTGTCAAAACAAGTAAAAAAACATAGGTAATGAATTATTCACTTGCAAGTGAATAATCTGAGCTCATTGAACCCGTATACATGTGAAGTTCGAGTCAATCCTTAAGTTAAAATGAGTAACGAAGAATAGTTAGTGTTCAGAATGCAATAGAAGACAACAGCCAAAATGGACTTTATCCATCTGATGAGTCTTTTTCAACTGATTTTTATAGTTCGTTCTTTTGGTGTACTGTTACACCACTATCCCAAGTTAGGGAAGGCTTTGGAACCCGCTAACAATTTTATCCCAGCCACATTCTGTATATATATGCCTGTCCCAAGTCAGGAGCCTGGTTGTCGTTTGTTTATGTGTTACATATGTGTTTTTCGTTCATTTTTTGTACATAAATAAGGCCGTTAGTTTTTCTCGTTTGAGTTGTTTTATATTGTCATTTCGGGGCCTTTTAAAGCTGACTATGCGGTATAGCATTTGCGCATTGTTGAAGGCCGTATGGTGACCTATAGTTGTAAATATCTGTGTCATTTTGGTCTCTTGAAGAGAGTTGTCTCATTGGTAATCATACCACTTCTTCTATTCTATTTCTACTCTATGTGTCATCCCATTTAAATCGAAAGTGGCAACATATATTTTTCTTACATTTGCTTTTCTTATAGTATGACCATGTATTATTAGCACCAATGCATTTGATATCAATCTATAGCTATTTGATATAAAAACGATGAAAAACTATAGGCAGTTGAAAAGATTTTGGAAAAAGCAGATATTTTTACTCGTCTTTTGTTAAATTGCATGAGGTCTTGCAAAAAACAAAATTAAAGGACAGATAAAAAATTATAATAGTATACCGGAATTGTATGAAGTGGCAGATCAAAAATACAAGGGAGTTCAGGACCAGGATTACTTAGTTCTCGGAATAAGATTTGGTTTTCATTGGAGATATGTCATGCTTTAGTTGTTTTTCTATATCACTACAAACAGTCTGAAAAGACCAATTTTTGTCTGAATTTGCATGAATTTTTACTCGACATTCTTAATTTGTCTAAATAATTATTAAAAATTCTTGACATATTATGAATTTGTCTAATAAGGTTCTTGATTGTTCTTGACAAGTGTCTTGACAGTATGAACATTGTCTTAAATTTCTCGACACTTCCTTTATCATCTGATAAGAGTCTGAATTAGTCTCGACCAATTCTTGACTGTCTTAAATTTGTCTCGATATGTCTTGACATATTCTTCACATTCTTGATAATATCTGAATATGTCTTGACATATTTTGACATTATAAATAATGTCTAAATATGTCTCGACACATTCTTGACCGTCTTAAATATGTCTTGACACAATCTCAACAGTATAAATTTTTCCTGAAACGTGAACAGACTTATTCTGCACTGTTTATGATTCTATTGCTGTTATATACTCCTTTTTATTATTGCTAAACTAAACTTTGAAGAATCAAGGATTAATTTGGTATAGTAAGATATCCTTTTAGTGCAACTAAGTTGAAATACCCTGAATAATCCCCTATGTAGTTTAATTTTTGCTTTACTTTTATTAAACATTTAATTAATTGTTTTCACTTGGAATATAAGTCGAAGCTACTGACAAACAGCATTTAAATTTTTGCCGTTCGCAAAACTGCCAGTCAAATTTGCTTGACTAAAATAGGTGTCTTGTAGGCAGTTTTAAAATATGACCATGCGACTCTTTTGGACCCCACAATTCATCTTTTGGGTTTGTGTGGCTAAAAAGAGAGAGGTTGACTTATAAATTCTTATAAAAAAAAATATTTGTGATATTTACTCCTTCATGAAAAGAATAAAATGTTTAGATCTATATTATTCATGTCTGTTTGAGATTCATTTCATGAGACCAATAATGTCTATAGAAATTATTGATGGAACCCATTAAAAAAACATTTTTTTATTATTACCGGAGTAGTTTAAAATAATTTTCTTTTAATCTTTGGGAATTATTCAATTTGTTTTTATGTTAAAATAATTAACTTCATAATTTTGATGAAGAAAATCCATTTTAATTCAATTTTTTTTCATCAAAATGGTGAATTTCATTTTCATCTATCAACATTTTTTTTAAATTGTAGTGGCATGGTCGGTCAACTGATAAGTTGTATGGCTGATTACAGGTAAAGCAGCTGAAGTACTTTTTATTTGACAGTTGTGTGTACTCTGGGGTATGGAATATCTTAATTTTATGGGGAACATATCCTGTCCATGTTTATTCCAACAGTTGACATTACACAAATTTTTCTTCTGTTGAATGAATGATTTGTATATCATCATGATTTGTTGTTTATATAAACCACGTTTTGGTACAATCATTTTTACCATCTTGAGATTGAATATTATGAATGTTAAATGGAATATGTAAAGAGTATAAATCAAGACAATAGTATTATATCGCGGTTAAATAGTTATTAATCGATTTAACTGAAAAACATGAGGGACATAAACCAAAACTGAGGGAAGCACATCAACTATAAGCATGATAAGAGGAAACAAAATGGAACAACAGAAACACTGAATTGTTACAAGAACAAACGCCAACATACATGAAAGCGAACAAACTACGTCAAGCCTAATTTGTGTACAAGTATTCTTCTATCTTGACAGGATATTAACCTTTGTTTTTGTATCCTACCAGAGAGTTATTTTCAGTTGAAAAAATATATTTTTGTAAAAAAATTGTCGTCTGCTAGACGAATGCTGAATACCATCATTAAAGTTGTTTGTAAGTAGTTTTTATTTCAAAAGTTCACTGGTGCTTATATTGAAAAATATTTCGTTTTTTTTTACTTTAATGAATATGATGGGAAAAAAAATCTTGTTGTTTTAATTTTTTTTATACAGACCAAACGTATGGCATAATACAAAGATAAACATTTGAGACCATTAAATAGTTTGATTCTGTAGAAAAATGCAAGTGTCGCATGTTTGTGTTTCACTTACTGGGGTAAAAGTGTTAAAGCCTACTACAACCCGAAGTCTAAAAAATACTTAAACCTATTAAATAATCTTCCATATGACCTTAATGTTCAGCACTTTATTGCCATCAATGAATATATTGCCAATTTAACATTTTGCAATGATGGAAGACTTAAATCAAAATAAATTTTGTCGTATCTGAAAGGCAATTTATGTTATTACTTGCAATCACGTTTTGGGTTAATAATAATTTTTTTGACAGGTTTTAGATAATTATTCATTAATAGTCCAAATCTTGGAAAAAACATGCGATGTGGGTTAGTTTTGATGACGGAATCTTAACAGATTTGTACCGGATATTGTGGGTATTAGTTAAGATTGAAAGACGTATACAAAACTGCCCCCGGTGTGAAATACATTGGTGCAAAACTGTCTCCACTCCCTTTTTAAATTGTGTTACAAGAATAGTGAATTTCTTGTAACTTTTAATCGAAAACAGTATTAAAATGATAAACTTAACAAATCTAGATCATGTATGCCTAAAAAATAAAATATATCTTTACGTCGTTACCATAACAAGTATCACCAATGCAAGATAAATGGCAATGTCTTTGATTGTACAAATTTCACTGATGTGTTCATTGTTTGTAAAAGAGGGACGGAAGATACCAAAGGGTCAATCAAACTCATAAATTGAAAATAAACTGACAACGCCATTGCTAAAAATGAAAAAGACAAACAGACAAACAACAGTTCAAATGACACAACATAGAAAACTAAAGAATAAGCAATACGAACCCCACCAAAATCTAGGGGTGATCTCAGGTGCTCCGGAAGAGTAAACAGATCCTGCTCCACATGTGGCACCCGTCATGTTGCTTATGTGATAACAAATCAGGTTTAAAAAGTATAATAAAGTATGTTTAAACATTTTTTGTTTCATGATCCCAATTTTTTTCATACTAATTTGTTATGTGTTTAAGGGTTGCTCGACCAACTGTCATACAAGTGAGATGTTAAGCTCGAATACAACAAGACCCATTAATTGGTGGGCTGTTATCTGCTCTTTTGTCGGGTTGTTGTCTCTCTGACACATTCCCCATTTCTACTCTCCATTTTTTAATTCCATCATTTTCCACGGGAAATGCCTGTACCAATTCAGGTATAAGACTGTTGTAATCCTTTCTTGTCTTTTAGTTTTTATGGGCTTCCCCTTTTGTTAATTTATCTTTGAATTCGGTATTTCTATGATAAACTATGTTTGAAGATTAGATTTTACTCTAAAAAAAACTATTCCAGAGTTTGGTTGTTTGATACACAATAATTAAGATAATTATCAAAGGTACCATGATTACAATTAAGTACGCCAGACGCGCGTTCGTCTACATAAGACTCTTCAGTGTCGCTCATATCAAAATAATTATAAAGCCAAACAAGTTCAAAGTTGAGGAGTATTAAATACTTCGCGCCTATTGCAACTTCTTTGGTGATTGAATTTCAGATTGCTTTATGAATTTGACCTTGAATCATTCATAGATATCATAGTTTATATCATCAAACCCGGCTTGTATTGTCACATAGTTATTGGATTTCTTTAGAATCTCTTCTGGTGGTCTTTTGTGTACTTTTCATATTGTCATATTTGTTATTAACACCCAAGTATTTTTTTCTCTCTTGTGTTAACATTTCTTATAGAAGTGAGCAATGTTTAATCAATATAAATATTCAAAACAAATTTTGTATGCATGAGTACGTTCGATAAGCTTACAAAAATCGAACTGTAATTACATCTATTTCCTTAATCAAGAGAAGAAAAATCACTCTTTCGTAAATTTTTACGGACGCCATCACGAGTTGGTTGACCGTTATGGAATAACCGTTTCTCAGATGATATCAAATATGTTCCTTATGTCGTAATGCATACAGCTGACAATCCACTTCCCTTTTCATCACGAATGTGACCTACCGAATTAGACTATTTACCTGGTTTGTTATAACATGCGCAATATGACGGGTGCCACATGTGAAGCAGGATCTGCCTCCCGGAGCACCTAAGATCACCACCAGTTTTTGGTGCATTTTGTGTTGCTTAGTCTTTAATTTTCTATGTTGTGTCTTGTGTACTATTATTTGTCTGTTTGTCCTTTTTTTTTTAGCTACGGCGTTGTAAGTTTATTTTCGAGTTTGACTGTCCCTCTTGGATCTTTCGCCCCTCTTTTCAGCTGTATGCATATGAAATTGACTTGACGTGGTTTTACACAATTGTCTATGTTAAAGCGTCAAATAAATATGTTTTGAACTCGATAAAAAGTAAAATTACAGAATTACTTAACAAAACGGAAAGTCCCTAACCAAATGGCAAAATCAAATGCTCAAAAACATCAAACGAATAGACAACAAATGACATGTTACTGACTTGGTACAGGCATTTACTTATGTAGAAAATGGTGGATTAAACCTTGTTAAAAGAAACATGTAGCTAAGCCTCTCACTTGTATGACAGTTGTATGAAATTCCATTTTATTGACAACGGTGTGTAAACCAAAAACAACATTATAGGTAAATATGTCAGATAACTTTCAATTAATGTGCAGTATGCTTTGTTATTAACAGGATGCTGAAATCTGTTGGTTGTTGTTGGTTGCAGTCTGTCGTATGTGCAATTGATTTATTATGCTGTTCGGTTTTTTTTTTATTATTTTTAAAACATGTGTTCATTCCGAGAGATTTGTAGTGTCCTCCAGGACCTACATTTGTTGACATCTCTGGTTTATAGTCTTTTAATGATAGCTGTATCAACTGCAATCAAACCACACCGATGATCTTCATCTGAAATACTAAACCTTTACCAGATCAGTTTTGTTGTAGTAATCCCGGGTTTTTTTTACACGTTCCATAGTGTATTTTTATGTATTTACGATTGTTCTACGAACAGTTAAACTGATATAAACAAATTTATAATCTAAATGCTAATTGAAGCAAGACAACAAATTAAAGATATTTATTTTCTTTAAACTTTTTATTATGCATTTAAGGATTATGTTTAAAATAGCTTCTTAAATGCTGTTAATGCTGTAAGTAATAATTAAATATTGTGTAAACAGTGTCGCAATTTATTCTCAACTCAAGTAGAAAAGATCGCATCATTAATTTATGGCGCCGGAAGATACAATTCTATAACGATTTGCGGTAACTTTTGTAAGTTAGGGCAGAGAAAATGCAATTTAGAATATTATATAATAGCTAGAAATGCTATCAATTTTAAAATTAATGCCATTGCTCCGTCTTTTGCCGCAGAAAACAGATTTCCTGAAAATGAAACACTGTAAGTGCAATGCTAGGATTTGATTCTATTCAACTATGACAAATCATAATACAAATATGACAGCGATGTAATACTTTTAAGACAGTCGGCATAATATCAATAAAGGATGACCCTTAATTGAACTACAGAAGTACTGATATTGACAAGCATACATTATTTCTCAATGATAACATATATTTGTCGAATTTCACGGTCTTTCAGCTTAATGTTTGATGATTGACATTTACATTAATAATTCTTGATAAAACGTTCTACCCAATCAACGGTGTATCTTTTCAATAGTACTACAATTCGTTCGCATGTTACTGTTCAGTTAAACAGCATGACACACTGTTTTATTTAAAAGTACATGAATTTGTGTAACACAATGCGTTATAAAGAATAATAGGAAAAATACATTCGTACGAGTCAATTATGTGTATAAAGGGGAAGATCAAAACCTGGCTGAACACTACATTCAGGCCGGTACTATTGTTTTAATTCAGTTTTTAGATTCATAATTAAAAAACAGAAATTTCAGAATGCACATCTTAACCTCCATTTTTGAATCCTGGATCCTCCACTGCGCATTGTTTCGTTTTATTTCTGCCTTTGTTTGTACTTAATTTTTCATTTTCATCTCATTTCTTGGTGACACGATTGTGTTCTTTCCTCGTCAAAATAGGTATTATGCTGATTGCATGTGATTATAACTTTTACCAATGTGATAAGAAGTTAAAGCCCAGGTAAAGATGGTATCTCAACAAATTTCTATGGCAATCATTAGGTCCAATCCTTGTTAACATCTTTAATACAAGCTACGACAGGCAAAAGCTACCATTTTCTCAAAGACAAAGTATTCTTAATCTTATATACAAAAAGAATGATCCACTAGATCTTTCAAATTATAGGCCAATCTCCTTATTAAACTCGGACTATAAAATACTATCTTACACATTAGCTCAAAGAATAAAAAATGTACTAAATTTAATAATAAATGCAGACCAAACAGGATATATAAAAAAAAACGATATATTGGCTTCAATCTCAGACAAATACAAGACATCATAGATTACGCCGACAAATTTAATGTTGAAGGTGCAATTTTGTTTCTAGACTTTTCAAAAGCATTTGATACCTTAAAATGGACCTTTATGTACCAAACTCTCGAACATTTCGGCTTTAATAGTTCATTTATTAACTGGATCAAGACGTTATATTCTGATATAAATAGCTCAGTGTTCAATAATGGATGGATTTCTGCACCAATTAGTCTAAAAAGGGGGGTGCGTCAAGGATGCCCCTGCTCTTCCATGATCTTCGTGATCGCAGTTGAAATTATGGCATGTAAATTAAGGAATGATTATAACATTAAAGGTTTTGAAATCAAACTTGACCATTCAAAACATAATTTGAAAATTTCCCAGTTAGCAGATGATACCACTCTTTTTCTTAAATCAAAAAATGAAATTATAGCAGCATTAAACGTTATTGAAATATTTGGCACATTTTCTGGTCTTAAATTAAATAAAAACAAAACGGAAGGCATTTGGATAGGAAAACTAAAAAATTGTAAAGATAAGGTAGATAATATAAAATTCACAGATAAACCCGTTAAAGTGTTGGGATTGTATTTCGGCACAAATAAAGCAGAATGCGCAAAACTAAATTGGGAAAATAAGTTTGAAAAAGCAAAAAAACTCATGAAATCTTGGGAAAAAAGACATCTTACGATCATCGGTAAAATTCTTATTATCAAATCACTTATCATCCCACAATTTACATACTTAGCAAGTATGACAGTCAAAAATAAAATGTATAGCGACAACCTAGAAAAAGAAATTTTTAATTTCATCTGGAACGGTAAACAAGATAAATTAAAAAGGTCAACTCTCATAGCAGATTACAGTACGGGAGGACTTAATATGATAAATATCGACAGCTACTTCAACACACTTAAAATTAAATGGGTATCAAGACTAATGGAGTCAAAACATGAAAATTGGTCAATTATTCCGAGATTCTTTTTTGATAAATACGGGAAAAACTTCCTTATCTTCAAAATGAAGATAGAACTTAAAAATTTAAAACCACTTAAAATAACAACTGAACTACCAGAATTTTATCTGGATATTGTAAAATGTTGGATACGGAAAGGTGGAGGTCAAACTAAATCACCCACTAACTTTAGAGAAATACGCAAAGAAATTATATGGGGTAATAAAAACATAAAAAATAAAAAATAAACCATTATTGATGCTCAATTGGATCGGAAGCAATATAATCTATATAAATGAAATAATTGACGAAAACGGTCAAATCAACGAAAAGACAATACTGCGTAAGTTAGAAATAAAACACAACTGGATAGCCGAACTATCAATATTAAAAAAAGCTATTCCAAAATGTTGGATAGATATCCTGAAAACAAATAAATCTGTTAAAACCCGCGTTAATATTAACGAAAAAATAATCAGAATGAATGAAACAGAAATAAATTTAGCAGATCTAGATAACAAAACCGTATATCAATATTTTTTAAAAAACAAAATAACTCCAAACATTGGATTAATAAAATGGCAAAAATTATTAGGCGTAAAACCATTACAAATTAAACACTCCTTATCATTTACAAACAAAGAAATATACACAAACAAACTTAAAGTATATAAATGGAAACTATTTAGCTATATATTGCCGAACACAGAAAATCTTTTTAAATGGAAAATATATAATACGTCAGAGTGTACTTTATGCAAATGCACAGACAATTATCAACATTTTTTTATCGACTGTAAATTTTTAAAAGATTTGTGGAATAAAATAACAGAAAAAATGAATATCATAAACTTCTGTAAGAAAATAAACTTAATAGATATAGTCTTTGGATATAAAATAGGAGACCGACATTATAATGACATAAATCTTATTATAACGTTGATAGGTTTCTCAATTTACAAATCATTTTACACGTCGGAGCAAAGAATAAAATCCGCCGACATATACAATATCTTTAAAAAAGAATTTGAATTATATTTTGAAGTTAACAGATGTGTAAAAAAAAGTAAAAGTAATTTAATTCGCAAATTTCAAAAAAATCTTTAAACTTTTAGATTATAAAATATAAAAAATCGACACCTCAGCGGCCGTAAAGAAAAACCCTTAAATTACACCTATTCTAAAACTTAAATCAAAACACAATAAGGTACAGATTATGTACAAAGATAATGAATTCATATTTCTATAATAATAAACATAAAATATCTCACCTTTTAATAATAATCCAAAAGCGAAAAGATTAACACGTGAAGTATATTATCTCTCAATCACGTCAAGTTACGATTATCTGATCACAATAAGACATCTGCACGATTTTTCTAAACGAGCAATATGTGTCAGGTAGATTGATTCAATAATGAGGATGTTAAAGTAAGGGTCAAATACGGTACAAAATTACGTAATTATAAATGTGAATGATTTGCAATTATATATGCTTATATTGTATTTTTTTTTCTATTTGTAATTGACTAACAATCAGTCAGATTATATTATAATTAAAAATGTATGTTTGAAACACAAATTAAACTAACAAATACTAACAAAATTTATTATATACTGCTAACGGTTAACGAGGCCGGGATAAGGTACCGGTATTTGATGTATCAACTAACAAATGTGAAAAACTATCAATAAAACATGAGAACTGTTAAAAAAAAAAAGAAGAAGTTAAACGTAAAGGGTTTGAAGAAAGAAAACGTTTCTTATCAAATTGGAATATTTTGTCAGGTTTTCATAAATATGTAGGTGTGCGTGATACTCGCCTATACTAGAACTGTATACAATGACATGTAAAGGGAGTATCTCATTATAATCTCATATAAATCAACAAATTAGCAAAACATATAATCGGGTGTTGAAGTTCCATTGTTAATCTGCTTTTAACAGTCAGACATAGAATTTTTAACAAAATCAAGTTATGCAGATACTACATTTGATTGTATGTTTTTACCATCCTGGTTTGCCAGCTCATAACTGCAGGGTTGAAAACAAAATATGTTCTTTTGTTTTAACAACTATATTTTCTTTTTAAAATGTTTACATTTTTTTTTCATTTTCTAAAATTTCATACTTTTATTTACAAAAATTAGATTGTTTAGGAGCATGCTACACTATTAGTCTATGAAAGGAAGAGTAATTAACTGTAGTCTTATGACTGATAGGTCATTATTCAGTTTGCACAATAGCCTGGTCAGTCATGTATGGATTTTCTAGTTATAGTTTCCGGATAAGTTATAATTTCTCTCAAGGTCTGTTTTCATGTTAATCACAGGTTATCGAAAATTGTACCATGGTCAAAGATCGTAAACAAACAGGAAAGGACAATATTGTGTTTTGGTGTTTGTCCCTTGTGATGACTTTGTTAATCAAACTGCAACTTGTTTTGACGTATATCGAAGAAGCTTGTTTGATTGCTTGTATTTCGTAAATATGAATTGATATCAGTTGAATACAAACGTATGAAAGAAAGAACGATATCGTTAGCGATCCTTTTTACATGGTTGTCAAATCTAATTCTAGATCTCAAAAAATTAAAAGCTCTGTAACTATTTGAAGAGTGCACGGAAAGCTAGATCTGATATTATTGGTTAGTTACAACATGTATGTTATTATTGTATTGTTCTTTGTTACCAGTCTTTTGTCACCATATGTATATATTAGGTATTGACATAGCATGTTTTATATGATTTTGCAAATAAAATATTCATTCATTCATTCAAATCCATTCAGCGTGTTTCTGTTTTTTTCTGTCTCTTTCTACATTCTACTTAGTTTGAACTGAAAGATCAAAATAAATAGTATTACATTCGAAACAACGCATCCACTGTTTAAAATTATTATTAAAAAAGAACACCTTTAGAATTTTCCTTATATAAATTTGCCTATTTTTTTTTAAATGTATACACATCATTAAAGCCCAAATTAATTGCAAAAATAAACATCCGGAACTACTACAATTGTGTCAATATTTTTTTTTTATATTGATTGATGTGTCTTGTGATTTGCAGGGTGTTAATGAATAACTTAATGATTAAAAATGTCATTTTGAAAGCTGTTCTTTGTTTATATTTATTTTTAACCAGTAAGTTCTTTTTTCAGTTTAATCTAACCAATTCTAGCTATGTTCAATGTACTTGAGAATATGATGAGTTCAAATAGTGCATACCCTACAATTAAGGAGACATATTTCATTATACTTACTGAGTAATTTGTCATAATATCTTCAAAATGCATGGAAAAGAGTCTTTATTTATAGTCACCCATATTTCTAACTATTTGCAATGATTGATAACAAGCTTGAGCCCAAACACCACATTTTATTTTTAATAAGGGAATAATTGCATGTAGGCAGATTTGTTTATGCGCGTTTCACGAATGATTTTTCACAAAATTGTCCAATTAATAATTAAGTATCCGAGAAAAAGAAAGACAAAAACCAAGGCGTAAATAAAGACTCAAAAAACCAAAGGACATTTACATCAACAGTTACAAATAATAAATAAGAAACAACACAAACTCCACCAAAAACAGGGAGTAAAATCAGGTGCTCCGGAAGGGTAAACATTTCTTGTACCGTATACGGCACCCGTCGTGTTATTTCTTTGTTCAGTTCGGTAAAGATGGAAGGTTATTATGACTGAGGAAGAATATCAGATATGATTTTTGACACACTTTTGTCATAATGGCCAATCAGCTCATGCTGGCGACCGTAAACTTGCTTGAGTGATGACCTTAATTTGATTGGTTCATAAGCCTGTCTTAGCAACTTTTGAGAAAGCAGTATTCCTCGTTCAAAAAAATCTACGTACTTTGAGCTACCTCTAGAGTAACGTATCAGTTGAGACATATATACTCCATATGTTGGTGCCGCTGGGATGGTACTACATAGAAATGGAAAGTTGACTATAGGAACTTTAATGTTGGTACAATCTTTTATTAATTGAGATTGTAAATTCACCAATAACTCTTTTGAATTTTTCAGTATCCACATCTGATTAACACCACTTCTTGAATATGCCGTTTCGAAATATTTCTGAAGTTCTTCTTTGAGTGCAGTGAGTATTGCAGTAAGAACTTTAGAAAGGGATTTAGTGGAACCTGCAATATACCTTTCCTTATAAGGAATCTTGTGAAGCTTAGGAATCCAATATAAGGATGGAAGATCCTGGTCTTCATCCTTTGGATTAACACCAAAGAAGATTAGAACCGATTTGTGGTTTTCCAGGATCTCCTGCTTCGTAAGCGTACTTAGTGTATATGTAGGATTTCCAAGTGTGTTATTTATCCCGAGTTCCTTAATAAGGCAGTCAATGTAGTGTTTCTTGCAAACAAAAACAATATTATTTGAGGCTTTGTCAGCTGGAACGACAACATATTTGTCATGTAGGCGAGACAACTCCTTTATGACCTCGGGGTCTTTCAAGATAGAAGGAGCTTTGGTGCTAATTGACCCTTTAAGCTTACTTACTCTTATCTCAATGACCTCACTGATTTTACCCACTCCGAAAGAGTGTCAACCTCAACCTTTTCTCTTTTTGCCCAGACTTTTGTATAACCCTCAACAGAATCCATTAGTAGTTTGAAGTTCTGCTTCTAATTGATTGGCTGGGGCTCTCTGTATTTCGGACCCTTGGACAAAAGTTGTCTCAACTTGTAGTTATTGACTATGTTGAGGTCTCCAGAAATTACATGGCCAGCAGGAATATACACGAAATGGGAATGTGAACAGGCACAATCAGGTGGTTTAGCTTTGAGGTCATCAGTATTTAGATTCTGCAACACTTTTTTGTGATTGAAAATTTTAGATGCAACAGGGTCGGTGTAGGAATACGATACTGTAGGAGAAGAGTGATCCTTAAAGTAAGAAGGAATGTTGCTTTTTACTCTTTTGTGGTGAAGAATATTACTTATATGTATAGCATCAATATCCTTGTTTGTGAACTTCAAATTGAAGAATGAACGTTTTTGCAGTTCCTCCGAATGTTCAAAAACGGGTCTGAATAATCTATGGTTAGCAATATTTATCACCATGGCAACTATTTTATACTTCGTAGATCGACTATCTGTAGTGTGGCATTCTTCACACGCTTTCAATAAAGAGTTCAGTCTGGAAAGCGGAAGGGAGTACAGTTTGGAGCGAATATGATGAATTCCAAGAGGTTTATTGATATGTTCGGCAAGGTCATCTATAGAAACATCATGCATATCAGGTGGGCTACTCAAGTTACCTACAGTATTTATTTTATCGTTACATCCATAAGGTGTTGCAGTACCTAATTCTCTGGTCCAGTACTCTTCTCTTTGTCTGCGAACCGGTGTACTGAATGTTGGATTATTGGTGTGGTGAACTTTTTTTTCTAAAATGCGAACTTTAATGGAATTTCCTGAATGGTCAATTTGGATGAAATGTTGGTAAACGATTTTTTGGTTATGAATATCGTTCACACTGACCTATGTCCATTCATTCGGGTGTTTAATCTGGTCTTTTTTTTCTCCTACATAAATCAAACCACACAAAGTACACTCAATCCGGTAAACAAGATTAGAGGACTTACAATCCAAATCACCATGACTACGTGTATTATAAGTTTTGCTAGTTAAACTACTGGTAAAACACGTGTCCTTTATTAACATGTCACACGTTTTACAAATATATCTAGAATTACACTTAGATATATTACAGTGTTGCTCGTTGTCATTGAAATGTAAGAAAACAGTATGATAATTAAAATCAGAGCCTAGTTATTCGTAACACTTTCCCTGCTGATCTTTTTGAAAGTTATATCAGACAAAACGCGCAATTGGTAAAAATCGCCATTAAAGGGCAATAACTTCAATATTGAGTCGTTAGACGATTTCTTTGTGTTCCATGTAGACCTAAATGTTAATCTTGTCTTACTAATTATTTTCGCTTATTTAAGTTTCTTTTTATTAGACCTATTAAGGTACATTTATAAGGCAAAAACTAGGTTAAAATCATTATCAAAGACAATTACTCCAATAAGGGGCCGACTAACGATTATAACCATGAACCTTTTTTGTAGAAATTGTTTTGTTGATCATTTTTGCCGTTCAAAATTTCTCTTTATCCATCAAAGTTGTCAAGATAATAGGCACAAATGGTTATTAAATGTAACATTTGTCATTTAAGGGCAATAACTCCTATCAGAAGTCGTCTTACAGTTTTGACGTATGATTTTCTCTGTTCGTGACGTTTTTTAAGTCACTTGAATTTCATCTTTATGTTCTAAATTTAGCCATATCGATTTTGTTCTGTAGTTTCAGAGACGTTCACGGGCGATGATTACGGACGCCAAGTGATGAGATAAGGTGGCACGGTAGTATTTCCTGGCCCATAAGGGATAATGATAGCCTTTTTAAAATTTTCACCACTTTCTAACGCTGCAAAAAATTCTACATTCACAGTTAACTGAAGTACTTTCATTTTACTATTCAGAAATGAATTTGAATATGTATCATGACCGTTTACTTTTTTGCTATTTTTAAAAACCTAAGGCCACTAGTACTTAATTTATGCCTTTTACGGTGCAGTGAATACAAAATTTAAAAAAATTTAAAAAAAAATCATTTTCATCTGTATGTAAAATTATTTCATATTTTTCTACACCTGATTCATCCCTCAGTTTGGGTAAGTATGTTCAGTTGATACTGTATTTTTGTCTAATCACACTGTTTAGATACATTTACCTAAGTAGGGTACACAAAAGAGCAACCTAAATTTGGTATGCAAATACTACCGTGCCACCATAAACTATCTTGGCCAAATGGCACAAATGAGCTATAACACAGAAACGAAATTATATTCACATAAATTATTGTTGTACATGTTAAATCAAAAGAAGATAATTAAAAGGGCCGTAGAGAGATCAACAAGTTTTCTACGCAAGTAAAATAAAACTGAATATACCTGAAACTGGGTAAGAATTTGAGGTAATGTATGATTTGACATTCTTTTTGAGTAGGTTAAGATTTGTAGAAAGTACTTTATTTTTCAATGCTAGGATGAATAGACGAAACTAACTGTATTTGATGAAATTAATGCATATCTTACTACATCTTATAAATCATCGTTGACTGTAATATTTTCCAAATGTGCAATTCAAATTCCAATCCAATCTAATATTATAGCAATAGCATGATGCATCAATTTAAATGCAGTTTTTGTTGACAGATTTCAATCAAGACTTTCAATGTATTCACGGACAAAGTTGTATATATCATATATGGAACAAATTTAAATACATATGCAAAATAGGAAGCATCTAATTCATCAACGATTCTGACTCTTCGTCAACCTGAGAGGTAATAACATATGAAAACATATATCTGTTAACGTTTTATGTACAGTGAAATGCTGATTTTCTACGGTTCCAAAAAAGCCGCTAGTACTAAATTAAAATAATTAAAAATTGAATAAATTCAAACACATTATGCACAGAATGTAATTTCCACAAATAGATATAGGAAGATGTGGTGCCAATGAGACAACTCTACATCCAAATAACAATTTATAAAAGTAAACCATTATAGGTCAATGTACGGCCTTCAACACGGAGCCTTGGCTCACAACTAACAAAAAGCTATAAAGGGCCCCAAAATTACTAGTGTAAAACCATTCAAACGGAAAAACCAACGGTCTAAAATAATCCATTTTCATGCTAGTTTGTATTATATTTGTGTCTTGATAAATAATAATGTTAGGAGTCAGGAATGGTTCAATATTTGGCTTGATTAATTCCACAAAATATAAAAAAAAATACATGATGCATATTATAGTACTAGAAATTAAAAAAAGGATTACTTGAAATTGTTTTAATTGTAATAAGATTCTTTTTAAGCTCTATCCGTCTTGTATACACGATTAGAGAAAGATCTTACTCATGTTGTAACTAATATCGATACAACAGTCATTCATGATACTTCGACGTTCATATTTAGATGAGATACATAATTTCCTTCTCAGTGTGTCGTTTTGATTTGTTTCCGGATCACATATTGCACTTTTCAGGAATAAAAAACCGGATATATAATTTAATTTAGCCAGCCCTTTTCTCAGACAAGACATGATATCGTAATTACCGATCTAGATGTAAGTAATATTTGTACTTTACAATAACTCGACAAGTATAGCCGATCTAACTAGATTTTACGACGAAGACATATCCGGTAAGTCGGTGAGAAAATCCTTATATGGTGTAAAAAGGGAAAAAAGAACGGGCTATTTTTCGTTTTGTGTTTAATTGAAATAATTACACACAAATAAGGTTGCAAACGCTGCATCAATGACACGCAAGCGTTTGTACCTTGCTTAAACTAACATAAAGTACATTTCGATGCTTCCTGTCAGAATGACGTCTGGGTGACAGGATGAATTTAATATCTTAAATGTTCTTCAAAGTACAGGATCCGACAAGTACTTTTAAATATTGGTGGACCTACTTTTCTAGCTCTCATTTTGTCGTGATAGGATGTCGTATTACTAAGGAGGTCCACATTGGATACAAAAAAAAATTATACGATCTCAATAAGAAAATATTATCGATTATGAATGATGTTTCCTTGAAACAATAAGAAATCTTTATTATCATTAATTATAACTTTTCAATTAATACTAAAATGATTAAAGTACATTGTGTACAATAATGTTATTATTTTAAGATTGCCCTTGTTATTTTAACTGCCTTACTCCGACTCATAACCAGACTCGGGTCTGAGTCATATATTTATTGTAAATATCAAATAAGAAACATATAGATACGTTTTGAAAGGTAATCGCTAGGAACAATTGTTGATACCTGTTCAGTTGTTCCTAATCAGATCGTTTGTCTATCTGACTAGATGCTTTCAAACAGTATATACATGTTTGCTTCTGATAACTTAATTAATTCTTTAGATTATCATGATTAAAAAACGCATCTAGATATCTAGATATTTCTAATAAAACTTTTAAAACCCGCTGCAGCTGTATTAGCTCACAAATGAACTTATGAAACTAACTGTATTTGATGACCTTAATACATAAAACTTTGCTGACCAAAATATTTTTCAAATTGGCATTTGAATGCTTTCAAATTCCAATCCAATTCATTACTATGGCAGCGGCATGATGCATTCTTTTAATTCAGGTTTTCATAGAGACTCTCATTGTATTCTTGGAATTATTTGCATATTTTGAAAAAATTATAAATACACAATATGGAGATAAGAAAGCAACTTATTCAACAATAAACAGGACTTTTTTATACGCATGATTTAATAACAAATAAAAATTGGCAAAAGGGTGTTATGGACAGCGTCATGCAACTTTTGTACGGTTCAATCAAGCTGGACGTACGTAAATTAAAAATAATTATACAAAAATATAAAAAAAATATTCCTTTGATATAAATGTAAAAATTCAGTGACAATCTATCATATAACCAAATTATTTTTGAAACGTCGCACGATACTGGTGTTACCTAACGTTACACACTCAAAGACGTAAGCCAAAATAAAAACGTTGGAATGCATGTTGTTCAGATGGCTTTTAAAGGATAGATTTTTTTCCTAAGAAAGGATTAATTGTTTTTTCTTAGATAAAAGATGTTAAGCTTTAGTTGTATCAACAAATTAAAAATAAAAAAAGTAACTTGAATTAAAACCATTCGATTCGTTTTATATAGATTTTAATTATGAAGGCAATCGATTACTTTTTTATGGATAAACTATGCACTGCATATGCACTCATCTTTGCACTCCAGAATGTCTAGGCGAAAGGACTACGGCATATCTAACATGTCAGTTCTGCACAAAAATATGCAAGGTAATTAGCGGGAACAATTATTATTGCTGTTTTTTTGTGTATTAATTTGTATTCTAACATGACGTCCTTCAAACGCTTTGAGTACACACCCGTGGTAAAATATGAATATATTGCCAGTGCTGTTCCGATTGTACTCCCACGTCATATGCTTTTTTATGAGTGAGATACCCGACGTCATAGAACAATGACGTTAGAATGTAAGCATTTTACGGGAAAATACACGCTTGTGAATCCGAAAATCATCACAAGGAAACATACACAAATGATGCTAAAATGTGGCAAAAGCTCTTTATTGTACATCATATAAGACATATAAATAAATTATCATTCAAATTCATCCAAAACTGTCTAAATACATTATTTTAAATAGTTTAAGCATGTCACTAATGCAGTTTGCTCCGTTCTTTTACGCTAGTTTATTAGTGCGTTTATTTATGGGAACGGCAAATATTTGCCTACACCTAAGCGCTTCGATCCAAAAGAATTGCCGTATATGTCCTATCAGAATCGAAATAATTCATGGGGCTTGAATATATCTAGATTTTACCACGGGTTGTCCCTTTATGCCGATATTTTACCCCTCGCTATCGCTATCCGTAACTGTCGGACATTGCTATTCAACTCGAATAATAAGAATTTATTTCAAAAATTCATGATTATTGCATGAGGCGAAAGTGTGATCTTTGTACAAAATACTAGTATAAAAATTATTTACTTTCGACATGGGAATTGCTCTTGAATTCCCATTTTTGGGACAATTTAACAAAAATTACGGCAACCTTTCGTGCATGGGACACATAATTTGTATCATCTTGATCCCTTTTTTTCATATTTCCGTCTTTTCGAGAGAAAAAAAATCGACATTACGTCATCGCCCAATTATGAATTGCTTGTTCTAGACAAACTTTTATATCGTTTGGTAATAAAATTTACATGTTTTTTACGGTATTCAGAATTTCACAAAACTAAAAGTGTAACGCGGGACAAGGAAATCATATTGCAAAATAAAGGTTTTATTGAGTTTTAATTAATGAAAATGAACTGTTACATATACAAAATTGCAATAATCTGAAAGAAGAGTTTAAAAGCTTTAAAATGATATACAACACTTTATAATATCAATTTTTATGTTTAAAAATTAATAAGATGAATGTGTCTTGTCCGTGATTTTACCAAAGTAACACCAGTAGCGTGCGACGTTTCTTTAAATACAAAAACAAGTAATAATTGATACATAGTATATTGGAATTATACAAAAAACATTTACCGAAGAATACTTTTAATTGTTATAAAAAAAATATTCAGGACAATACCTCCCGCCCACAAAAAAAATAATATAACAATACAGATTATAATAGTTAGCAAAACATGTCATATCATAATAGTCTCTTGGTCCTGTGTGTATACCATTGATACAGAAAGTTCTTAATCAATCTATAACTTGTATCGATACAACGGTCATATATAATACTTCAATACGGTCATATATAATACTTCCAAACGGTCATATATAATACTTCCATGGCCATTCATGGTCATGGATATAATTATCTTTTCAGAGAGTCGGTTTTTTTTTTGTTCCGATTATTAATTCGGATCAGTCATTGCACTATTTCTGAGAAAGAAAAAAAAAACTGATCTATAATTCAATCTTACCAGTCCTAGTTTTCAGACAATCGAAGACAAAGAATACAATCGTTATTACAGATCCAAATATAAATATTATATGTGTACTGACCAGTACAGCCAAACTTGTGAGTTATTGTTTCTAACTGGATATTGTTTGCGGGGAAGACAAATCTGTTTGTAAACGATCAAATTCAAAAAGATGTGATTTACTTTTTATAATTGGTTGGGCTGAAATAAAATCATAGCAACCTTATAGGATTTCAAAAGCTATTTTCAAGGAATCAGCGCAAGCCTTTTATCTTGCGTAAAACAGCATAATATGATAGTAGACGTGTAATTTTTATCGTCGCTGGTCTAATGTTGTTATGCCACGTATAATGATGCTTCGAATAACGTTAATTTAAACATCTTACAGAATAGTGGGATCAGAGCAACGGTAATCAATATAATAGAGCTTTACGCGACTGTCATACAGGTGAGATGTTTAGCTAGCTACAAAACCAGGTTTAGTCCACAATTTTCTACGTAAGAAAATACCTGTACCAAGTTAGGAATATGACAGTTATTGTCCCATTCGGTTGATGTGTTTGAGCTTTTGATTTTTCCATTTGATAAGGGACTTTCTGTTATGATTTTTCTTTGGTGTTTAGCATTTTTGTGATTTAACTTTCTACTGTTGCCTCTAATTTGTCACCACTGGGTCGGAATACATAATGATTGAATGTCCTTTTCTCATGAGTTACTCATTCTTATAGATAAACATCATGCCAAAAAGTAGGGAAAAAAAAGATGTCAAGGACAAATCAACTGCAAATGATATAAGTGTCACTTAAATCATCTAAAAATGCATGTACGTCATGCATACAACACCTGTTTATTCTTTAGATTCCTCATTGTTACTATTTTATACCGCAGTCCCACTAGTCGCCCGATCGCACTACGATCTGTGAAAAAATGCAAATTTGGATGATCGTAGTGCGATCATGTAGATAGCAGTAAGGTCGTATCACGGTCGTGGTGAGATCGTCATGATTGCGATGAGCGTGGCCAACATGTTCAAAACAATCGTGATGCGGTCGTGGCGAAATCAGGTCGTAGTAGAAGCGTAATGAGAGCGAGCTAAGGTCTCTGTACCATCGTAGCGAGAGCGTAGCGAAAGCGTGATTCTTTTCGGATAGACTGCGCTACGATCTCACAGCGACGGTGTTAGGACCTCACAGCGACCCAACTACGCTTTTGCTACGACTATACCATGGTTACACCACGCTGTTCAAGACATCTGTCCTCATCACGCTCTTCTTACGACCTGACTACGTTCATACTACGACCATTATTCTCATTAATATTGTCATTTTCACATACAATATACTAAATTTCTCCAGGTTTTGTTTGTCTGTATATAATTAAAACTTTTTGGCCATTTTCTTTAACGGCTCAACCATGCTTGACACATCTATGTCATCACTGCTATCGTTTACTAAAATATCATCATTTGAGCTTGATAGACCAGCAATAGGTTGTAATTTAGGTTGAATTTGTCAGTCCGACATCCCTGCTGGATCAGGATTCGTTACTATCAGAGCTCCCTCTGCCTCTACATCTACCCCTCCCACCACGCCCACGTGTTCTAGTAATTTAGGGTGACATGACTGTATTTTTTCCAAGACATCTACGCATTAATCAGAAATAGATTGAACGCATCTATCCCATCGAACTAGAGATAAAGGATACAACAGATACAGTTAAGTCGGCCTAATATCTTGACTTAAATCTAGAAATTGACATTGAGGGTCGGTTGAAAACAAAACTTTACGACAAAAGAGATGATTTTATCTTTCTAATTGTGAATTTTCTTTCTTAGTAGCAACATTCCAGCAGCACCTGCATACGGTATACATATATATCTCCAAATTGATACGATATTCCCGTGCTTGCATTTCCTATCAGTATTTTCTTGATAGAGGGTTGCTGTTCACAAGGAAGTTATTAAACCATGAGTTCCAAATGGTGAAGTTGAAATCATCACTTCGTAAATTTCACGGACGCCATCACGAGTTGGTTGACCGTTTTGGAATAACCGTTTAAAAAATGATATCGGATATATTCTTTACGTCGTAACTACAATCCCCTTCCCTTTAATGAATGTGACCTACCGAGTTAGACTATTTACTGGATTTGTTATCACATAAGCAACACGACGGGTGCCACATGTGGAGCAGAATCTGCTTACCCTTCCGGAGCACCTGAGATCACTCCTAGTTTTTGGTGGGTTCGTGTTGCTTATTCTTTAGTTTTTATATGTTGTGTCATGTGTACTATTGTTGGTCTGTTTGTCTTTTTCATTTTTAGCCATGGCGTTGTCAGTTTATTTTCGATTTATGAGTTTGACTGTACCTCTGGTATCTTCCCTCTTTTACTGAAAAAAAACTATATTTGATTTTGATTGCTATTTTATTATTTTTAAAATTGCAATTGCACAATGTATGTTTGGGAGAATAAACACTTTAAAACAAAAGCACTTGTCTTTACCCACAAATTATTGGAAAATAGAAATTTATCGATTTATCGTGGGTAGTAGTTAAGTTGTATTCATGACTTGTCTATACTCGAAAGTGCATTAGCCGATATTATTATTAGAACGCAAATACGACAGATTAAGTGCTTTGAACCTTTTTCTTTTTAGTTACTCCGAGCATATTGTAACGCGATACACAATGGCATTGGTTTACTTGCATTTATGTTATTGACGTCTTTTAGACCAATTTCACCGCGTCAAGAATGTTCAATTAACTGATTTAAAAAAAAATTATAATTTATTTCACTGATTAAAGGTGTATGAATAACTTATTGTATATCTTGAAAACACTAAAATATTTGTATTACTTCTAATATAATACAGTTGTTGATTTATATTGCCTTCTTGTTTGTTGTTTTTAATATTTTTTAAATATATGAAACGAAAATCATCTGAATTTAATCTCATTGATGAAACAAAAAGAAATAGGATTTTGATATTTAAAAAAAGGTAGAAAAAAGGATTTGAATTACTATACGATTGTATAAAACAATCTGATAGTAATTCAAATCATTTTTTTTTTTTTAATTTAATTTATTTATTTGACTTTTTTAATACAAACATTGTAACAGCCTGTTATGCATACATTATTATAGAAAATTTAAAGTAATTGTGTAATTTTTATCGATACTACGCTCATACATAAGACGTTGTACTTTACTGTATATTGACCATTATAGACAAACGTCATGCATTGTTGTGCTTAATAGATTGTATGAGGAAGACAAATCCGGTTTTTAAATGATTAAACAGTCTTATATTGTTTAAAAAGACAATCATTTACTGGCTATTTTTGTTTGGTTTGGATTGAAATAACAACAACCTATTAAGATTGGAAATGCAACATTTATGACACGCAAACGTTTTACCTATGTAAACTAACGCAAAATACAGTACGATGCTTCTTACCAGAATAATACCTTGCTTAAAAGAAGAAATTAGTATCCTGAACTTTTCACCATTTTGTCCAGTGAAGGTTATTCTAAGGATTTTCTTATCCCATGAATAGATTACCATAGCCGTATTTGGCACAATTTTTTGGAATTTTGGGTCCTCAATGATCTTCAACTTTGTACTTGTTTGGCTTTATAACTATTTTTATCTAGTGTCACTCATGAGTCTTATGTAGACGAAACGCGCGTCTGGCGTATTAAATTATAATCCTTGTACATTTGATAACTATGTTCCATAATATTGACACAGATTGGTGACTTCAAACAAAAACTAAAGATAAACATGATGATTTCAACTTTCTTATGGTACATTTCTCGTTACTAAGCAGTTACTAATCCTCTGTCTCATCGTCTGCTGTTAACACATTTAAACTAATATGTTACGTTTGTGCGTGTTACACAATAACACTTTGTTATCATAGGCGTGTTCCTGACATAATAACTGCACGATGGGCGATCCACGCATAGGAGAGTATGTTACGTTCGTGCGTCTTACACAGGAACAATTTATCAACGTAGGTGTGTTCCTGACGGCTTTCATGCACGATGGGAGGGGGTCATGTATAGGAGGAGACTCTTACACTGTTGACGCGTAAAGTATTTATAAATCCTTTTAGAATTCAACCTATTCCTGGAATGGGGGTTTTCAATAACGATTTCCATCTTCTTTGTCCAATTATGAGGTTTGAACACCAGTAAATCACTGTTGGTTTTATTTAACGATACACATTACTATATTTCTTCATGAACAAATAATGGCAACAATAGTACACTGCTGTTCGGAAGTCATAAATTGATTGACACCAACAAAATCAGGATTACAAAATAAAACCGATGGGAATCACATCATTTGTAAGTGGAAAACAACGAAACAACAAAACCCTGAAGTAAAGAAATACCCATTCTGTTGGCGTATTTGTTTACATTATTGGGATGATAGAAATGTGATTATACTTCTTTATAAGGAACAATTCTTGACATTTTTGACGTATTTGTTCGTTCACACATTGTTGTCAATAAAATGTTTTTTTTATAAGACTGGCATACAAGTGAGACATTTAGCTACCAAGACAGGAATCTCTCAGTTGTTTTCCATTGATTTAATGAGTTTTAGCTTTTGATGTAGCCATTAAATAAAGGCTATTCCGATTTTATTTTTTCTTTGAGTTTGGTATTTTTGTTATTAAGCTTCATATATAAAAACCAAAACGCAGGAAACCATTGTTTTATATATATAAAATGGTTTATATGGATATATATAAAGGTTTGAACGTAGTTTTCAATTTAGACTCGTTTATATTTTTTCGCTTGGGCTTGTATAATATTTTCCCTCCGGGTTTTATATGATCCGTTCATCCTATATTGACTCTTAAAATTTAATTTAAAAATAAAAAGTTTATCTAAAAATGAGGGTACTTTTTCTAACAATGAGGGTACTTTTTATATGGCCTTCCAAATCCCGTTTCGATCCCTAACATCACTGAAGAGACATTTATTGTCGAAATCCTGATCTGGTGTACTAAAATAATATTGACACCGTATGTTTGTGGCATAACATCGTGGCCACAAGTTAAAAAAAATATTTTCTGTTTAGTATTAAATTTATATTAAGATCCATTTTGTTACATCTTGTGATCAATTTTATTAAACAATCGCCAATGGCAGTCAGCAGGGTTAAAGAACATCAGTTGGTCGACCTGTTAGTCAAGTCAATTGCGTTTTGTTTAAATATACTTTTTCACTTTTTTGGTCTTTTGGAAAATGTTGTTTGTGCTGTTTATAGACCCTTCTACAACGAAATTTGTTTTACATGCACATGTATAAAATTGCGGTTTTTATCCAACGCAATCATAGGTTTGAACGTAGTTTTCAATTTAGACTCGTTTATATTTTTTCGTTTGGGCTTGTATCATATTTTCCCTCCGGTTTATATGATCCGTTCATCCTATATTGACTCTTAAAATTCAAGAGTTTATCTAAAAATGAGGGTACTTTTTCTAAAAATGAGGGTACTTTTTATATGGCCTTCCAAATACCGTTTCGATCCCTAACATCACTGAAGAGACATTTATTGTCGAAATCCGGATCTGGTGTACTAAAAAAATATTGACACCGTATGTTTGTGGCATAACATCGTGGCCACAAGTTAAAAAAAAAATTCTGTTTAGTATTAAATTTATATTAAGATCCATTTTGTTACATCTTGTGATCAATTTTATTTGGCAATCGCCAATGGCAGTCAGCAGGGTTAAAGAACATCAGTTGTTCGACCTGTTAGTCAAATGCGTTTTGTTTAAATATACTTTTTCACTTTTTTGGTCTTTTGGAAAATGTTGTTTGTGCTGTTTTTAGACCCTTCTACAACGAAATTTGTTTTACATGCACACGTATAAAAATTGCGGTTTTTATCCAACGCAATCATAGGTTTGAACGTAGTTTTCAATTTAGACTCGTATATAAATATATATATATATATATTATACAAGAAGATGTGTTATGATTGCCAAAGCGACAAATTGCATGTCTCGGTATACAACATCTTCGTAAAAATAAGGATATGCTATCCCCTTTTCTACAGGTATCACCAATCTTCAAAACCAAAATTTTATATCTATGGAAGAATTTCGAAAAGGTTTTATGTAATTTGTGGAACTAAATCCCAATCATGTACATGTACGATTGCTATTTTTTTTGTTAGAGACGGTAGTATACTACACAAATCAAAATTTTTTGATCAAAATATGTCTATGTTATAAAGGATTTTCTGTCGTGCTGTAGATAAATGTTTAATCAATTATTAATAGTAAAGTAAGGAAAGAAAAATTTATTAGTTTTTGCACTTTTGTAAATTTTTCATAAGTTATTCCACTGTATTTCCCGAACTTACCTGCCAAAAACTTGCTAGCTGTTAATATCAAACATTTAGTTATTGATCATTCAGTGCAAGTGTTCGTACGTTGCATCTAATGATTAATTTCATATTTATTGAAGTTCAATAAGAACCAATAAATATTTTGAAAATAGACTGTCATTTGAATCATTTTATTATATTTATACATCAAGTTTGTGATATGATACTCTTTTTTGTTATTTTGATCAGTTATGCAAAAACAAGTTGTAACTACGGCTCCTGTGGGCGTTCAAAGCGTTTTTAAAAATCTAAATCTGAAGGTTACTGTAGAATTATGTAGCATACCATTTACAGAAAACTATATTTGATTTTGATAGGTGTTTTTTTTCTCTTTGCAAAATTTCAAATGTCAAATGTTTGGTTGGAGTTAAGATTAGCATAATCAATTCATTAGTACAATTTGTTTTCAAATCCTTGCCCACAAAATTTGGAAAATCGAAGTTTAACGCCTTGTGGGCAATAACATTTTAATCGAATTGATTTCATATACCTCCTTTGAGTACATAAGCTAATAGAATGCGGAGGACACAAATATTCACTGCAGATTAAGTGATTTTTTAGTAACTCCTAGCAATGATTGTAACGCGGTAGTTTGTCTTACATGTTTGTTGTCCTATTGGCATGTTTAGACCAATATCATCAAGAGTTTCCAATGAAATAATTTTGATATATAGATATATATATATATATATATATTATTTTAGTGTTGTCCAACTGATAGATTTGTAACATGGATGGTTGTGTATTAAATCTTTTTTTTTAAATTAGAAAAATAAGCAGAACATATATATATGTGTGCCAGTCGCGGTAAGGATTAAATTCAGTGTTGTTTTTAGTATCTGTTTTAATTCATTAGCATTGTTTTGAAAAATTCTAGATTGCTTATATCCTTGATTTTCTGCTATTATTTTTATGAGGTATTGAACGGAAAAGTTTGCCTGAAATCCTTTTCAAAAGACCATTAATTGGGTCCTTGAAAATTGGTGTCATTCGTATGGTAAAAATCTAAGAGTTGTCGACACTTTATGATATTTGAAAATTGATAAGTCTGAACAATATGGTTAAAAAAGATTGCAATTTTACAATTTGTAATCTGTATAAATTATGTCAAATGATTTTTGAAATACGGAAAATTTTATCTGTTTTTCACAAAATTTGGTATTGAAAGGCAAACGTTCTTAACAAAAATTATTGGTTTTTGTATGTTACCTCAAAAAGAATGTTGGATTTGTAAATTCGTAAAGAATCACATTTCAAACCAAAAGAGAACATATGAAGCTGCGATACTGTTAAATCTAAAAAGATTGAACAACTTTTTGGAACTGACCCCAGTGTGAAGTTAATTGAGCGAAATTGGCCCTTACTTTTAATACTTCTGATCGGAAATGATAAATGCATGACAGATAATAACGACGGCTAGCATGGTTGTCCTTCTAAATAGGCAGCAGTCATAATTTTTTTTTAAATAAAACAAATTTAATATAAGTAGCATGACGATTGTATGGAAATTAAGATGTGGTGCGTCTTTTGCTGTTTTGTCGGTTATAAATGGCAAAATGCGTATTTTTTCTAAAAATGAATACTACGATCATATAAGATTTAACTCTGATTATAAATTAATCTGTTGTTGTTCTCCAGTTTTTGTAGGACAACAGTACCGACAGTAGCAAAATTTTACTCGAATACGCATCTTAACATTAAAACGTATTTTACCCAATGCTGTGCCATGTCGCACTAATAAAACATTTAAATACAGCAGTGGTTTTTTTTTCAAATGCACAATTGAAATCATTTAGATATGCTAGTGATGTTTGAACGTACAATTTCCGCTCCTACCTGTAAGTGCAATATATCTTACATGTAACAGCAGATAGAGTGACAATCTTAATTATTTAAAGGTTGGCTGAAATATGGCTAATTTTTTATTTATATTTTTGCTGTGGTGCAATTATAGCTATCTCCAGTCCTTCAACGGACATTGTTATCTATGTAGATGTAAGACGCGAAGTACACACATCTTACTATGTTATTTTTTATCCTGTATTTAAAAAAAACAATCAATTAAATCATGTAAGTATTGGTTACAAATTGAAATAAAAATTTATCAAAAAAATATATCAGACAAGATATCTCAAATATAAGACTTAGTACTAATATTATCTTTTTTCTTCTCTTTTTTTTTATTTCGATCTTCAGTTAAGTATTGTACGTACAGAATATACAAAATAACTGCAAAATTGCAACAATACACTGAATGCGGATTGTCTGATACAAAAAAGTTGATACGAGTTCAATAATTACTTATCGGGGGAAGTAATATGGACACCTTTTATCATAACTCTACGTGATCTGACAAAAAATCAGACTATACATCACACGTAATCAGACAATATCACACGTTTTGCTACAACTAACTAATGATTTATTTGCTTCAAGGGATACAATCTTAAATGAAAATAGCTACAATTTAGTTTAACCTTATAAAAGATTGACCCTCCGCCACTTCATTTTCAACCAAATTAAGTACAAAATAAAAAAAAATAAAAAAAAAAAGAAACAATTATTAAAATTATTAATAATTTTGCAATGCGTTTTTCTATCAAATCCTTGGTTATTCTAAAATTTAAAAAATTTATAGAAAGTTCGCATATCATTAGCTTTAAAACAAATCTTCAAAAAAATAGATTTCCTTCACTAATTCCCCATAGACTCGAATAATCTGTATTTTCTATACAATTTCCTGTTTATCAGAGAATACATTTTCGAAGTTTAAAAAAACAATATAGATTGTGAAAAGGTGATTTTCAGAAGCCAATAAGACCCTGTTTATTTTCAACTGAGTAATGTTCATTGTGACCTCAGGCCATACAGAACTTTAAACTGATGTGTATCATCTGTTGGAAGACATTCCCGACTATTGATTATGCAAATTGACCTTTAAACTTGCATATACTTACCATAATTACCATATCCGTTAGCTACATTAAAAATGTCATTAAATGAGACTTCCAAACTCCTTGAAGAGAGTAGAACTATATTGGAGACGGACCATGGGCAAGAATCTACATTTGCTATGTTTAATCTCCCGTCGTAGGGCTTGTGACAAGCATAGATAAAAGGCTACAAAAAATTGAGAACGGTGTTGAAGGTATTGAAGAACTAAAATCTAGTATACTCTCCCTCGGTTACAAAGTCCGTACAGTAGAAAAAGACGTAACAGAAATCCGACAAACATGTGGTCAACTTGAAACAGACGTTGAAGGCCTGAGTAACATTTTTGACGAAACGAAAAAAAAGTGTGAAATAAACACCAAGGAAATAACAAAAGTAACAAAAACTATCCAAGCTATAGATGAAAAAGTTAAGTCAAAAACAAACACAAATGAGCAACACATATCGCACGAAATAAAGGCACTACAAGAAACTGTATTAGACCTACAGTGCCGGTCGATGAAAAACAACCTTATTTTCACAGGTTTATACTATGAGAAGTATGAAAACACTATGGAAAAGTTACGCGTGTTTTTGTACAAAGAACTTGGTATAGAGCACAATATTCAATTTGGAAATGTGCACCGCTTTGGAAAAAATTCTAGAAATGGTCCAAAACCTATAGTTGCAAGATTCCTTTACAGAAATGACCTCCAGCATGTACTTGAGAAAGCATATCAACTCAAGGATTCGCAATACGGAATAAAAGAACAATTTCCACAAGAAATCGAAAATAGACGACGCAAACTTTACCCAGTGATGAAAGAGGCTAAAAGGGGAGGGAACAGAGTAACCCTTGTGAGAGACAAATTGTACATTAACAATGAACTATACATATCAGAAGATAATGCGTTTACTTCAGATCTTGTAAACAATATGAATACACCAGTTATCGCACCGCAAAATACTGACAGGAGATCGAATAGTCAGGTCACCCATCAAACACCTATTCGACAAACGAACGGTCGCCCGAATAAACGTCCAAGAGCAGGTTCATCTCCAACTGAAAATAGTGGTTCATAGGAACGCCAGGGAGAACACACAACATTAAGTGAAAAAAAACATGTTGAATTAAACAATTGTCCAAACATTTTAGAGTTAGATATATTATGTTTAAATTGTTGTGGTCTCAGGAACAGATTACAATATCCGGACTTTCAAGAACTAATTAAAAAACATAGTATCGTTTGTTTTACTGAAACTAAAACTGATGACATCGATGAAATTAAATTAGATGACTATAAATTTGTTATGAAAAACAGATATAAAATTGCTAAAAGAAGGTCAGGTGGAATAGTGTTAGGTTACAAAGAAAATTTGTCAAAATATATTGAGGTTTTAGAAACTGACTGTAATTTTGTAATGTGGTTTAAAGTATGTAAAACTTATTTAAAAACTGATGATGATCTTTATTTTGGTATTGTATATGTCCCACCTGAGTACAGTCCATATTCTACAGACGATGCATTTCGACAAATTGCAAACGAATATATAGACCTCACAGCGAAAAGTATTAATGTTTGCCTGCTTGGGGATTTTAACGCACGAACGGGTAACGACGTTGATTATACAACAATGAATGATAAAGAGAGTCAAACTGAAATTTTTGGGTTTATTGAGAACGATTATGTAGTTTTAGATGAACTTAATATTCCTTTATTAAGACAAAATTTAGATAAGGCGAAAAACAGATATGGAAATCTTTTATTAGAGTTTTGTCGGGCAAACTCACTTTTTATTTTAAATGGGCGAATGGGAGGAAACTCGGGAAATTTTACCTGTCGAAATGCTAGCGTTGTAGATTATGTGATCACATCTGTACATCTGTTGAGATTTGTGTGCAACTTTTTTCTGCACGATTTTTCTGGATTATTTTCTGATGTACACAGTCCTATAACAGTTTCCTTTAAGAACACGTATAAAAAACATTCTGATTCTGGAAATATTTCACAAAACACAAATGAAAAAGAGAAAAAATTAAAAAGTGGAATTGGGATTTACAAAATGATTTTAAAAATAATTTGTCTCAAGAAAGAAAAGACATGATTTTTGAAAGTCTAGATCAAATTTCAAGTGATAATATTGACCAATTGAAGGTTGATACGATTTTTGATGATGTTTGTAAAATTATGCTTGATTCTGCCAGAAATACGTTTGGTATTTTCAAACCAAAGAAACGAAAAAAATTAAAACCAGTAGATAAACCCTGGTTTGATGAGGAGTGTAGATTTGCTAGGCAAAATTATAGAAAACTAAAGAGAAATATTTCATCACAATCATCTGTTCAACATAAACAGAACTTACGACTTACGGAAAAAAAATATAAACAAATTTTAGATAAAAAAATCAATTTACATAGAAAGAAAATGATGAGTGATATGAAAAATTTAAAATCGAAAAATCCAGGAGAATTCTGGAAATTATTAAACCAAGGGAAAAGAAAACAACAACCTGATATACCTATAGAGTTTCTATTCGATTTTTTTAAAGGTCTAGATGCTGTTGATGCTGACACAGCGACCGCAGATTCACCGGGTATTGACCCAGATCAAATGGGTCAAATAATAATGATATAAATCTCCCTATTACAAGGGATGAAATAATATTATGTATTAGAAAAATGAAAAATAATAAAGCATGTGGTGAAGATAGGGTTATAAATGAATATATAAAATCTACTGTTTGTTTTTTTTACCATTTTATGAAAAAGTGTTTAACATGATATTTGACACAGGTATTATACCTAGCAAATGGTTGATTGGCAATATTAAACCAGTATACAAAAACAAGGGAGATAGACTTAATCCCAAAAATTTTAGACCTATTACTATTCTAAGCTGTATGAGTAAATTATTCACTGCACTTTTGAATGAAAGAATTAAGACATTTGTCGAAAATTTTGATGTATTGAATGAAAGTCAATGTGGTTTTAGATCTGGATACAGTACGACTGACAATTTATTTACTTTGTCGGCTTTTTTTGATATTTTGAAACAAAAGAAAAAAAAGTTATTTGCAGCCTTTATAGATTTCGAAAGAGCTTTTGATACCATTTGGCGTGATGGACTCTGGTTTAAGTTGCTTACTCAACATATAAATGGGAAAATGTATAATGTAATTATACATTTATATGAAAATATAAAATCAAATATTGTATATAACAGTAATGTGTCAGAGTATTTTATGTGTAACAAAGGTGTCCGCCAAGGTGAAAACTTATCCCCTATATTATTTGCATTATATTTGAATGACCTAGAACACTTTTTGGAAGACAAAAGCCTGCGGGGGCTTGAGAGTATTTCTGAGGAAATGGAGTCCAAGCTTCAAATTTATCTAAAAATGTTTGTAATCCTTTATGCAGACGACACAGTACTATTGGCAGAAAGTGCTGATGATTTACAGAAACAGCTGGATTCTTTCAGTGAATACTGTAATGTTTGGAAGCTTAAAGTTAACGTCACGAAAACTAAAGTGATGATTTTTTCTAGAGGCAGAATGCCGTCAAAATTGCATTTTGATATAGACGGCACGGACATTGAAATTGTTAAAGAATTTAACTATTTAGGCATATTATTATCTAGAACTGGTAATACTAAAATAGCACAGAAACACTTAGCAGAAAAAGCAACAAAAGCTATGTTTAATGTGTTGAAAGCAGGCCGCATGCATAATCTTTCTATTCAATGTCACTTAGATCTTTTTGATAAAGTTGTGAAACCCATACTTTTGTATGGATGTGAAATTTGGGGGCATGGTAATGTTGAAATTATAGAAAGAATCCATCTGAAATTCTGTAAACTTCTTTTGAAACTGAAAAATTCCACACCTAACTATATGGTATACGGTGAACTTGGTAGATATCCTTTGGACATTGATATTAAAATAAAAATAGTGTCATATTGGTGTAAGTTATTATCCGCTAAAGAGACTAAGCTATCTTCTATCGCATATAGACTATTAAAAACACTATTTACTGTGAATAATGTATGTACATTTTTTGTGAGTAAAGTTAAAAATATTTTGGATGAATGTGGTTTTTCAAATATTTGGATTTCTCAATGTTTTGGTAATGATATATGGTTAAAAAATGCACTTAAGTTGCGATTACAAGACCATTATAAACAGTTGTGGAATACGCAATTACAAGAGTCTACAAAAGCAGTAAATTATAGAATTTTTAAGTTAGAATTGAAGTTTGAAAAATATTTTGATATCTTGGATATGCACGAAAGTATTATTTTATGTAGATATAGAACCACAAACCACAGACTCCCAATAGAGACAGGGAGGTGGAATAATGTTAATAGAAATGATAGAAAATGTCATCTTTGTAATATTGGTAGTATTGGGGACGAATTACATTATCTGCTAGAATGTCCATTTTTTAACGACAGCAGAAAATTATACCTTGATAAATATTATTTGGCTCGTGTTAATACACTAAAATTTGGAAAACTGATGAGCAAAGTAAACAAAAAGTCAGAGTTAAAAAGATTATGTAAGCTTATAAAGTGTATAAATAAACATGTGGGTCCTCCTGGCTAAAATGTATATTATTTTGAAACCACTGTATTTTATATATGTTTTGTAAATAGATGCACATTCATGTACATATTTTGCACTCTCTCTGTACCTATGTATCTGCAATGGTTATGAGAATAAAGATGATGAAGATGTAGATTTTTTAATTTAGCATTCGTCCGCAACTATCATCATTCTTGTCATCTTATCATTTCATCAGCATGTTTAACACGAGGTTAATCAGAGGTGAATTTGTATGATAATATTTCCGTGTCCATTCTCCGTGTAAATAAATTTTCTGTATCAGTAACTTGTCATAAGGAAAATTATAAAACCTGTTCAGCTGTTTCCGATCATGCAAACAGAAGATGTGTATTCCACCTGTCAGGGAGGGTACTAAGCTAATATCTGAGGATAAAACTGGACACGTTTAAAAATATTGTTGATAGATAAAACGGTTATTAAAGATTGGTGATATATGATATCGTGTGTGTTTCTTTTCTCTTTACTTCGTTAACGATAAGGATAGATAGAAAATAAGAATAGTTTAATATGTACTTGGGTGTTCAGATTTTAAACTCTTGAACTTTCAAATCTATAAGTTTGTTTTTTTGTTAAATTATATTTAAGTCTGGTTACTTGTTCATTTAAAAAACGAATTTAATTCATATTGAAAAGAAATATGTATCATTTCTATCGGTGATTCCGATTCAAGAGCAATTAAAACCTCTATTATCATTTCTTTATGCAAGCAAGGCTTAAAGGAAAATTCAAATTTGTAAAATAAACAAAATATTGACACTTTATAATCAGTGATATTAGACTGATTTGTATTTCGTTTTACGATTGGTACAGCAATCATTTAGAAAAGGAGTAGGCCCGGTAAGACCCCTTTTTGGCGACAAAAATGTAGCTAATTTACTTTGTTAGAATGTTAACTTTAAGCTATTTATTTTTTTTAAAGTTAAATGCTTTATCTACATTAATACAAGATGTTTTTGACAAAACAATGCACATGTGTCAGGTACTAGTTTCATTTATTCGTGCAAATGGAATGAATTCTTCACAATTGAAACAATTGGACTATTTTAAGATGGTTTTATCTAGAACGGAATTGGCCGCACTTGTGATCAGTCTTAATATTAAAGATATGTTGTACTAGATTATATTACATAACATATATAATATTAGTTCATGGTGTGTTAGTTACCGAATACAATATATATGGGTTCAGTAGATTCCATATGGGTACGTGAGAGCGAAGCATGTTTGAGATAAAATTGAGAATGAAAATGGGGAATATGTCAAAGAGACAACAACCCGACCAAAGGGATGACAACAGCTGAAGGCCACCAATGGGTCTTCAATGCAGCTTAAAACTCCTGCACCCAGAGGCGTTCGTTAGCAGTCCCCTAAACAAAAATGTTTACTAGTTTAGTGATAATGGACGTCATACTAAACTCCAAAATATACACGAGAAACTAAAAGTAAAATAAATCATACAAGACACATAAAAGCCAGAGGCTACTGACTTGGTACAGGCGCAAAAATGCGGCGGGATTATACATGTTTTTTTGAGATCTCAACTCTCTCCCTATTTCTCTAGCCAATGTAGAAAAAAAACACAACAATACGCACAGTAAAACTCATTTAAAAAAGTCCAAGTCCGATGTTAGAATAGGTAATAGAATGAAATTCAAAACAGTGTGGCTGTGGCCATTGATTGACACATTAAATTCATCCATTGACTGGGAAAATTTACGTGAACGTGTGTCTGTAACGACCACTGTTCACGACGTACCTACGATAGACATTTAAACTGTGGGTCACCAAAGGTTTCTTAACGCCTTTAATTATAAAATAATTCGAAAAATTAACCAGGAATAACCTTTATGTTTTGATTTATACAATTGATATAAATCAAAACATCGTGTTCCTGATAAATTTTTCGAATTACTTTATTAAGGTGTTGAGGACCTTTGGTGACCCCATAGTTTAAGTGTCTTTAAAAGGTACATAGTGAGCAGTAGTCGTTACATACAAACGTTTACCTAAATTGTCCCAGTCAATGGATGAATTTAATGTGTCAATCAATGGCCACAGCCACACTGTTTTGAATTTCATTCTAAAAGAAACTAAACAAAATGACAAAGATACATTGAGAACCTACTTCCATTTGTCTATACAAAAAATCAAATGTCAACAACTAAAACGTGTTAGCCTTAAATTTGTTTTATGAATATATTTCAATCGTTATTAGAGGGAAGTAACTCCTTTCTAACCCCATATGTTGCTTACCCTATATTAACCCTATATGCTAACTAACCATTTATTTTTAGGGGACCCTATATGAAATGTATATAGTCACCACGTGTAGTCCATTTACCAATCATATCCCCATAAATTTATAGGCGGTAAGATAAAATGGTTAACACTGAACACGAATATTAATGTGGCCACCTTAATTTTAAACAAAAACCATCTGAAAACTGACATGTTATAGCATATTTGATAGATTTATCATATTTCAGCTTGAATTTGAAAGTATTCTATGGCCAAATTATTTCAAACATTTTACTCCAAAAAACATTTAATCCACTGAAGTATAATAGACACTTTTAATAAGTGTTTGAAAAATGTCAAAATGTTGCATCAGTTTAACTTCAAATTTTAGGCCAAAAAAAGCCCTTATCAGACCTTTGATTGTTGTTGAAGAACGATTGTACCTGATGAACGAGGAATTATTTGAACCTTTACATATTAGCAACATGCATATGAAACGTCAAGTACATGTTCTCAAACTTGTAAAAGTTGTCCATGACAGTATATATCATCAAATTTAGTTTACAAAGTTGTCGAATATAACAATTGTTTGTATCAGACATAAACAAAGAGTTGATAAACTTCACGCATACCAATCTTCATCATTTGCGAGCACATTAAATTTTAATATTCTATTTCTAACGTCTAGTCTGTAATTAACACATTGTCAAAACTCAAATAGCATCAATTAGTGTATCAATAGAATTTAATAAATTTAAAGCTCTGAATCGCTTTGGCAACAATTCATGAGGAATCAGAATCTGTTACAACAGCACCAGGAAAACGGTATCATTGAATTAGTTGAGAACACAGTAAGCAAAATTGCACATGCGGTATTAGTTTATTGGCTTTATCTATATTAAAACAAGACATGCATTCAGAGAAATGCAAATAGCTACATGTACCTAAGGGACGACATCAAAAGTTCAATGAAGGATAAAAAACTTAATTCACATAGTTTTTTCACTGACCCCCACACCCCCCCCCCCCCCCCTCTTAACTTAATTTGGGAAAAATTGATTGACCAATAGGGATATATGTAAAATCGATTTTAGATTAACAAAACTTGCAGCAATTTGACCCCCCACCCCCAAACTATTTGATTTAAGTTTTTTATCCTACATTGATCTTTTGATGTCGTCCCTAAAAGAGGACATATTAGCCCCTTGCGTTTCGCAAATTAACACATGTTAATAAAAAAAACCAGGAGATTTGGTATGGTTACCAATGAGAAAAACGTTAACTTTTCACCATGCCAAGAAATAGAATGTAAACAATTATAATGGTTATAAAAACGGCCTTCAACAAACAAACTAGCAATATCAGTTGGAGGCGTTTGACAATAATAACCCCCGTAAACATCATTTATATTCTCGTTGGAAACATTTGTTGACATATTAAAAATACTCGTTTACTTGTTTTGTTCAGATAAAACGATCTCTATTTGTTTTCTATTTTACTCTGATCATAAAGTCGCTATATATATGTGCTTTAATATTCTGTACTGGCTTTTTCCTTTCTTTCGGAAATGGTGTTTTATGTTGATAGTCGATGTGTCATTTTGTAAATGTCATTCTAGAAAATTGTTATGATATATTAAGTTTCTTTTTCGATAAGATATAATTATAAATCATTAAATAACATTTATCATTGATTGACTTAGAAAAAATATCATACACATAGTAAAGGACGAATCTTTTGTAAAGATAAAGTGAATAAAAAAATTATGTCCTTTTTATTTAATGTTATATTAATCGATGCGAAAAGAAGTATTAAATTTTCTCGGTTTTAGGTTGACCTTTTGTGTACCCAAGACAGAAACTGAGGGAATTCAACTTATGAGCGCTGTAAATGAATGTATGGATAAACTATATTTGTTAATGATTTTATGAATAAATTTGGAGATGTCATGCTACATTTTGTACCTTTTGATTTCAATTTTTAAAGAAATAATATCACACATAACTATTTTGTTTCCAGTTTTTTTTTTTTAGAAAAAATGCAAATATAGAAAAGGTTAGGATTGTCGACTATGAAAGAATAAACATCAGACTGATGATTGTTTTAGGTCGCACGGAAACCATATATGTTGACAGTACTCGCCACATTTGCTTGTCTTTTGAATTCTTCTCAATCTCCTTCCAGGTTTTCCCAAGTTTCTTTCATTTCAGTTTCTACCATTCTGCGTCAGGTCACTTTAAACCTAAAGTGCTAAACCTCTCCTATGCTGTTATTTCCATATTGCACTCGTTGTATTATTTTACTGTTGATGTTCATGAGCTTGATCTTCTTCTCATTAAAATTCAGGCCTATACTTTAAGCTGTTTCATTCAGTCTTGTGGTTTTGTACTGCACGTTGTTCCTGTTGCTTGTAGGTAGACAGATGTCATCTGCAAAATCTAAATCCTCTAGAAAGGAATTCATTGTCCATCTGATATCTGTGATTTCATTTACCAATGTTGTTCTCATACACCAATATATTGTTGTGATGAATAAGATCGTAGATATTATACTCCCTTATTATACATAGCATTCATAGTTGTATTAAGGTGATTATTTTTAATGGTACACTAATGGTTCATCTAAGGATGGCCCATAAGCAACTTCTTTTAATACCGTCATAGGCTCTACGAAAGTTGATGAAATTAAGGACTAGTTTGTTTTACCACTCTATACTTTGCTCTACTATATTTCTGAAGGTAAACATTATGGTCGATACATCTCTTCCTGATCTAAATCCTGCTTAACCCTGCCTGCTCTTTCTCAGAATTTTTAAATCTTTAGCATCATCTATTCTGTTAAAAAGCACTCTCAGTAGTATCTTGCTTGGTACTGACAGCAAAGTTATACCGCGCCAGTTGTTGCAGTCACTTTGGTCTCCTTTCTTGAGTAGTTTTATTATGAGAGCCTTTGCCCAATCGTTTGGGATAGTGTCATGCCTCCATATATTTCTAAACAGTTTGTCGATGGAAAATATCATACCTGCTTATTTCAATTACGACTGTTTGTACATGCACCTTCAGGAGGTAATTGTCAAACCTCATTATAATTTACGTAGGGTACTGGGTACTACATTTGTTTTGTCCCTTAGCAATATTACCACTCCTTCGACGACAGTGTGCCAAACATTGCTGTAGAACGGTAGATAATTTGTCCTCAAACGGATGTCACCATATGCATTCTGCAGACTTCGAATTGTGCAGACCTTTCGGTTTCACAACAATTTTACGGAAGTAGCTGATACTTTCTTTGCCAACTCATGTAATATACACAAACGTTTAAAAACATGTTTACGGGTTGTCTTATTGCGGATTCGATGAGGTCTTTAAGTTAGTGTACTGCCAAACTTACATTCAAAGTACGTGTTCACAACATTTGCGGTTGACAGATTTATCGGTAGTGATCGTAATTTTCTTCCTGTTTTCAGGTTCGGTCATAGTAACTATTAGCTGAAGTAAGTATCGTGAGTTGGTACAAATACTGTTGCTGAATCGGTGAGCTGATACAAATAATGTTTCTGAATCGATCAGATATTATGATTAGTTGGTACTTTCTTCTATTGACTTGGCATGCCGAAATTACTGAATGTTTCTAAGTTGTTGAAATTTTAAAGCGTCTATATGGAATTTACGATCTAAATCTGGGTTTTTTTTCTCGATGCACTATTAGACAGCCTGTCATACAGTAATAGTTTCAGATTTGCGATGGTGATTAAAATTCTTGTCAGTTCTTCTCCATCCCAAAACCAAAACGAAAGTTGAATGTACCAGTGGTGTCGGTTGTGCAAAGATTTAGGATTTTTCGAAATTTATTTATGGCTCCATGCTCCCTGTTGGTAGTCTTGTAGAGATAAGACACACAAGTTCGATTTATCTTTTCTACATATGAATGTGCATATTCTAAGCAAGAATATTATTTCTATTAGTTCAATGTGATTGAGCTTTTGTTTGGCATTTGATAAGGGACTTTCCATTTTGAATTTTCCTGGGAGGACGTTTTTTTGTTATTTTACCTTTTTATCGTTTTCAGTTGACCAGATCAATCCAAATTGACACTTAGATCCTGAGTTGGAACTATCATTGTATAATCACTGGAGTAAAAAATATAGGCAGATCGCAGATTTTGTAATGTATTGACAATACTCCTGTATTAATATATACTATTATTAGTACTACTCAAAACAAATTCAACTATTGGGCATATGGAGCTCTATATGGTTCTATGCGTTGTTTAATGACTAAATGGGCTTCTTAAAGGTCTCTGCTACTTTAGAGTATGGTTTGACAATGTTCACCAATCAGGTCTCTTCTACTTTAGAGTATGATTTGACAATGTTCACCAATCAGGTCTCTTCTACTTTAGAGTATGATTTGACAATGTTCACCAAGCTGGTCTCTTCTACTTTAGAGTATTATTTGACAATGTTCACCAATCAGGTCTCCTCTACTTCAGAGTATGATTTGAAAATGTTCACCAATCAGTCAATCAATGAAATGCTTCCTCTGAGTTCTTTCAAATGAGCACAATCAATTATTTCATTTCAGTGATCTGAAATGTTTTCACACTCTATGAATATATGCAAATCGAATCTTATGTCATCATTCATTGGTTCATCGAAGAAGCTTTTTTTCTATTTTTTCCGATGAAATCGCCGTGCCGGAGTATTTTAGAATTTGTACAACAATTTGTAGAACATGTAAATTTGGCTTTAATGATGGCGAACAACAAGATAAGTTTTCAACGACTGAACGCTGTCAGTGGTTCGGATCTAGCTGGACCAAATTACTGCAGAAGGTTGCATCTTAGTAATGCGATTTTGCTCCGATGTTCTTATCAGCTGATTCTTGAATTGCAAACCCACAACTTTATCACTGTAAACAGATGTTGCTAGACATAGCCGTGTTTTCATACTTGGTCTTATTTAGTGCATATGAGTATTTTGGTCGCTGGAATATCTGAAGGTGGTTCAACTGCTGATTCGTGTGAACACTGATTTTAGATTTAGGTTGAAAAATGAACATACGTGCACCATCATTCAATTTGGTAGTTGGTATAACTGTATCTCAAAGTTAAATACACGATCGTTCTCAATCTAGCTAATTTCACTGATACTGTATTCCTTTCACGTAATGGTATCACTTTAGCGGTATTTTCAACATTGGCATATATGCAGGAGGTTTGGCTAGCCATAAAACCAGGATTAATCTACATCTGTTTTCTTAAAATGCCCTGTACAGTCAGGTATATTGCAGTTGTTATCCAATAGTACGTTTTATGCGTGTTTGCGTTTTGCAGTTTTTTGCGGTAGGTCAGTGTTTCTGTTGTTCCATTGTTTTCTTGTTATAGTTGATATGTTTCCCTCGGTTTTAATTTGTGATTCAAAGTTATTTTCTCTTAATCAATTGAAAGACTTTTAAACACCGATATACTACAATTGTCTTTATATGTATTTCAAGACAAACCAAGGCAAAGCGAGTACTGCATTTCTAAAGTTTCTCCTTACATTTGATACCTTGATTTTTAAATTATATTTTACACATATTTCAATACTAACTGATGGAACTATCATGTTTTAAATGTGTACTACTTTCTAGAATGTTGTTTTATCAGATAAAATTGAGAAAGGAAATTTGGAGACAATAGCTAGACCAAAGAGCATCTGAAGGCCACCAATGGGTCTTAAGACCATATTTGGTGGTGTTACATCATTCTTAGTCTATCAAAATCAATTAGTAGATACTTCCCATCAAAGTGGACGGGAGTGGAATTTTTAAACTTGCAGTCAGGTGAGAGGTTGGTTTTTTGTGCTACTTGTTGAAGTCCTCAGTGTGACTTTTAGGTGAAAAACTGCACTGCTTTTGCCTTTATTTTGTTTATTGTGTTATGCATGTACTGATCTTGTATCATGGTAGATACCCCAAATCCCTTGTTTTTCTATTAAATCAGATCACACATGAATATGGTTTTAGCTGACAAAGTCTTGCACTTCCTAATGAGGGTCATTAGAAATTTCATAAAAATCGCTCGACCATGGATGTCCTCGTATTTTAGAATACTGGTCTTGGTTTCTTTATCTTCTCTTTGTGTTTGATAAGGTTGATAGCGTCTTTAAATAAGTCTTTTCCATGTTGCAGGTTCGGTCACCTATGCCTATCTCGGTACAGACTTTTATCATTATCGCCTGTCTACTAATGATATCTTGGTGTATTTTTGAGTCTACTCAGGGGTTAATACTTTTGTGTAAAAAATTATAACAAACTACCAATCACGAAGATAAATTTAAAAAGTTAATAAAAACTGACAAAGTCAAACCTTATCAATAAACAAAACGAATGACTAAACAACTGTCATAATCCTGACTCTGTACATGCATCTTCCGAAAGAATAGTAAGTTAAACCTTATAAACAGTAAAATATCAAAAAAAACAAACTCCAAGGAACATTCTTTAATTATCCTTTGGTAACTTTGTTGTTTTCGAATTTCGCCTCTGTCGATCCTGGACAAATCTCATGACAAAATTCGATTTCCTAACATAAATCTCTGGAAGAAGTTGAAAATTGCTATACCCTTAAGACTATCCGCCATGAAGGTTGAAAATCAAAATACACCTCTGTTCGTCTATAAAACAGTATACAAGTTACAGTAGATCTGTAGCCTTTTGTGCTTTTTTCAAAAACGCTAAGAGGCGTTTTAACTTCTAGTTACTTGAATTTAATTTCAGTTTCATGATCTCATGAGAAGAGTTTTCCCGTGTTTTCCCCTCGGCGTATTATTTGCGTACACTTTATGTCTACGTTCAGATTGTATGAGAAATTTTATCTGTGTGTTTAGTATTGATTGGAAGGCTCGCGACTAATTGCAGATTTTCCGGCCCCTTGCCACATTCTTGACGCTCTATGTGATCATGATTCATGCATGTTGTTAATCGATACACTGCCAGTTCTTAAAATCTAACTGGAACGTACGCATACGATTTGTTGAGAACAGTTGGAGTCGCAGTCTGGAACGAAGCTTCGACAAAATGTAAAATAACACCAAAAAACATTTGTATAAACATGATAAAATTGAAAGGCAGTTCACAAGGATGATAGTCTACTTTAAAGGGCAAACAATAAGTAAACGGGTGATATTCAACCGACCGAAAAAATCTACTCCCACTACTGGTAAAATGTTTTCATTAAAAACAGAAAGTTTAGTGACCAGTTAATCCGGGGTTTCCGGAAATAATTCCCGCTGCTAAAAATACTCATTTATACCTATTTTCATTAGTTTTAATTCTTCCTTAGTATGTTGTATTAATATTAATATAAGTGATACGGAAAAGTAAATTACTGTTGATAGTCCAATATCCACGCTGATTTAGAATGTGCATTCAGTCGTGACAACTAATACAGTCAACAATAAATACTCATTGATGAAACCATTGAACTGAGTATTATTAGCACTAATTGAAAACTGCAAGTTATAAATCAGAAAAGTATATTTATACCAAATGAATAAAAGACCATTTTTCTATGATTTTTGTCACTAATATTTGACAAGATTAAAGTGACTAGAGCGATGTAATAATTGGCCTTTGATTTTGATTTAGAGGGATTTCACTGCAGAACATTAACCCTACACGAAACTGCAAGCTGAATGAAAAGAAGCATTTCAGGGGAGTTTGTAAAACCATTGTGATAATCTGTCATTAACATCATTAACATCCCCTTCTTCAAATAACGAAAAACATACGATCATTTCTGACGAGATTACTGACATAGGACAGGCACAAAACTACATCCAGAATTAACTTGGACATCATCACAGGATTTAATTATAAACTTGGAAAATAGTTCTATATACTCACAATGTTTATACTTCTATTTATAGCGGTTGTTAAATTTATATCTGAGACCAACATCTGTGTTGTACTTTTGTCCATTTTGTTGTGCCTACAATATAAAAAAAAAAACGTAGTTATGAGATTCTTTCATTCTCCTAGTATGGTTAATAGATGTTAACATTGATCGGTGTTTTTATAGTCGACATTTGACCAAATCAGAAAGCATTTTTATGTATGACAAGAATAATATTAATGTACGTATTAAATATTGTCTGATAAAAGAGCCGACTGCACCGATAACATTTAGTTACCGAGTGAATACATTTAGTTTGTAACCTCTGAATTTCATTCCTGAAAATAATTTAAAATGGTTAAATCGGGATATTTTTGCTGAGTCATTAGTTACTAGTAATTACAATTAAAACTAAAAGGGAAGCAAGAGAAACCAAAGGGACATTCACGACTCAAAAATAAAACGACAACGCCATAATGCCTTAAACTATAACCATTTCTTTTACTCATTTATTTGCGGTTTTGAAAAGAAGTTTTTCAAATTATTTGTTTCTCGATTTGTTTACACAGTCAAACATAGTAAAACTATGGGCAGATTTGTTTATTTTCCTATGATCATAAATCGTTTTATATTCATTACTGTACTAACCATTAATTTGCAATAACCCCATACCATAATGAAGTAAAACAACATCCGTTTCCTTCTTTTTATTAAAAATGTTGTTTCTTTTTTCAGTAACATGGCGACTTATTTATATTAAGATTGTCAATAAAACAAAAGGTTATGGTAATAAAAAATCTAAATGTTTTGTAATTAATGGTTAATTGAAGGGCAATTGCACTATAAAACCGAGCAAACTTCATAGTAATCAATATAAATCTACTTTGTTTACAGTATATTATTGATGTAAAGGTTCGAGTTCTTGTTTACCATGGTGTCCAAACTATTAATTTAATGATTGTTTTTTTACACTCGGAGCCTAATGTGTACTTGTCAACCTTAAACTGTTAATAATTGTGCTTTTTCCTAGGACATTTGTATAGGTGTAATCTCAGTTTTTAGGTATACAATGTACCACTTGACCACACAACCCCTCTTTCTCTCACATCCTTTCCTTTATTTAACGCTGTACTATAACTTCAATGTCACTGATAACCATTCCACCTACAGTACCATACATATATATATTGTTTTATTATTATTAAAGTGCAGCCTGATATTTAACATTATAATACAAATTTGAAACATATTTTATGTCAGCCAGCCTTCATAGGCTTATGATGCACTGTACTTTTAAAATTCCCATAGTTATCTGTTATAATTATCAAATATCAATTTAAATGACTGTACAATAAATAAGTAGTTAATTTTTTCTCATTAATGTTTGTGTTCTAATATCAGAAGTGTTAGTGATAAATTTTGACACTATTTTAACACCGGCACTAAGTAAAAATTTTAATTTATCCATGTCAGACATGTTATCAAAATTACAGTTATATCTTTGTTGACAGTCCAATAGCATGCGATTTCTCTGTAACGAATAGGTAGGACAATGTAATAAAAAGTGTTTTTCGTCTTCTACGTTTCCAGTTCTGCCAACTTCCAAAGTCGTCTATCGTCTGGGACTGCCCGGTAACGCCCTTTCTCAGTTTCAAGGGGGAAAACACCACATCTCAGTCTTGCAACTGATGATCTTTCATGGCGTGAAATGCCTGATTTTAGGTACGGCTGAACACTAGTACTGTATGTGGTGTTCAAGTCTCAATACGTGCGGAGTTTTGGCATAGCTTCTACGGCTTTTTTCTATGTGATCTCGTACTTTTGCATTAGCATGTCTTTTGCAAAATTACTAATAAACTTGGTACTAAGTCCATCCGTACATTTCGAGTTAAATAAAGTATCAAGTCCACTTTCATTCATAATTGATTTTATATTGTTGTACCACGTATTCTTATGATTTCGTGAAAAACTACAGTCCCAAGCATACATTGTATATCCGTGATGGTAATCTTTCCGAGTGCATATTTACAATACGACACTAAAGCTTTATCATCTGACAATGATTTCGGATAGAGACTGGAATCCATGCCATTTCATCTGTCATTCCCAGTATCGGTGTAAACTTTCCAACTCCTAAGAAAGATCGTATAGCCCTATTTTGCAGTTTGTTTAGTCCTTCGTACGCTTTAAACCCCCATACTCCAGCACAGTAGGTCATAATTGGGGCGACTGTACTTTCAAAAAGTTTAGTATACGTATCATAATCAAATCCATCTGTACTGTAATATTTCGAAACAAGGGAACCCAAAGCACGACTGCTACCAGTAATCAACTCGTTTACACTGATGTTGTAGTCTAACGTTTCTGACACTGTAAGACCTAGGTAGCGGTACTGTGAAGTATAGTCAACCATTTTGTCGCCAATTTTAAACACAAATTCGCTTCGTGCAACTGTAGCTTTCCTTACGTGTAGTACTTTAGTTTTGCCAATATTCACATTTAAGCGCCATCGTCTCGACCAGTTGTTCAACGTGGCTAGTTGTGTTTGTAGGCTCGCGGCAGAGCTAGAAATGAAAACTATGTCATCGGCATATAGCAACGTACTGAGTGAAAAGTCATTTTCTAGTAGAACTCCACAGCCAAGAGCGTTTATTTCAGGTATCAGATCATTTATGAATAAGGCGAATAGCGTTTTTGTTTTTAAGAATTTCATTTGGTAGATGATCAACTACTGATTTGCCTGATTTCAGTCTTTTCACAAAATTGTGTTTTTAATTTGTTGCGTTGTTCCGCCTGATACTGTCGTTCCGCTTGCCTCAGACATTTATCAAAGATTTTCCGATTCACTATAAAAATCTGCTTCAGTCTATCTCGTTACATCGTAGAAAATCTTTTTCCGACCGATGCGTTTTTATTGAGAAGTTCATTAAGATTACTGTTCCAGTATGGTTTTTCTATTTTTCGCCTCCTTTTGCCGTTATGTTCACTATGTTTATCGTTGTAGACAAGCTGTTGGTCCATTTCACTATGAAGTGTGTCAACGAATAGTTTATAAAGATTGTCAATTTCACGGAGTCCGCTTTGAAAACATTCTATTACTTCAATTACGTTGGCAATTGCGTGTCTGCACCTTTCGTTTGTAAATATACCACTTGTGTATTGGCTTGGCTATTCTCAAGTGTTTCAATCTTATGTTTTAAGCTCTCTATTTTATTATCCACATTTGTAAATTCAAGATCAATTTCTTCTTTTAAAGTTCTCATTTTGATGGTAATATCGTTTCTGAGACCGATTTCCAGATCAGTAATACGTTGTTCTAGTGACTGTTGGAGAGTGTTTTGATTTTCACTGACTTTGACTAATAAATCATAAATTTCATTCACTGACCTTTTTTTGTGGATCGGCTTTATTTTCCATAGTTGTAGGTGGTGATACAGGACTTGAATTGGTATCTGCGCGCTTTGACAGAAGCACTAGTTCTTATTCAGTGTCTGAGACAGTTCGACTCGATCTTTTTCTTTTTCTACCGGGTGTTTGCTTCTTTCTCATTTATGACAGGATACATATATAGTGGAGAAACAGATTAATCCAAAGTTCGTTATAATTTCACAATATAGCACAATATAACACAATAAATCCACATTTATATTTCTCTGCAAAAAAATTAAACTTCTTACTTATCGCACATGCGCATACATGTATAATGGGTAAAGAAATCTGACGCTTTGTGTTTTTTACAGTACATACGTGTTGTATGGGTAAAGAAGTCTGACGCTTTGTGTTTTTTACAGTTCCATACGTGTTGTATGGGTAAGAAAAGTCTGACGCTTTGTGTTTTCTACAGTACCATACGTGTTGTATGGGTAAAGAAGTCTGACGCTTTGTATTTTCTACAGTGCCATACGTGTAGTATGGGTAAAGAAGTCCGACGCTTTGTGCTTTCTACAGTTCCATACGTGTTGTATGGGTAAAGAAGTCTGACGCTTTGTGTTTTCTACAGTACAAACGTGTTGTATGGGTAAAGAAGTCTGACGCTTTGTGTTTTCTACAGTACAAACGTGTTGTATGGGTAAAGAAGTCTGACGCTTTGTGTTTTCTACAGTTCCATACGTGTTGTATGTGTAAAGAAGTCTGACGCTTTGTGTTTTCTACAGTACCATACGTGTTGTATGGGTAAAGAAGTCTGACGCTTTGTGTTTTCTACAGTTCCATACGTGTTGTATGGGTAAAGAAGTCTGACGCTTTGTGTTTTCTACAGTACCATACGTGTAGTATGGGTTAAGAAATCTGACGCTTTGTGTTTTCTACAGTACCATACGTGTAGTATGGGTAAAGAGGTCTGACGCTTTGTGTTTTCTACAGTACCATACGTGTTGTATGGGTAAAGAAGTCTGACGCTTTGTGTTTTCTACAGTACCATACGTGTTGCATGGGTAAAGAAGTCTGACGCTTTGTGTTTTCTACAGTTCCATACGTACGCGTGTTGTATGGGTAAAGAAATCTGACGCTTTGTGTTTTCTACAGTTCCATACGTGTAGTATGGGTAAAGAAATCTGACGCTTTGTGTTTTCTACAGTTCCATACGTGTTGTATGGGTGAAGAAGTCTAACGCTTTGTGTTTTCTACAGTACATACGTGTAGTATGGGTTAAGAAGTCTGACTCTTTGTGGTTTTCTACAGTACCATACGTGTAGTATGGGTTAAGAAGTATGACGCTTTGTGTTTTCTACAGTTCCATACGTGTTGTATGGGTCAAGAAATCTGACGCTTTGTATTTTCTACAGTTCCATACGTGTTGTATGGGTGAAGAAATCTGACGCTTTGTGTTTTCTACAGTTCCATACGTGTTGTATGGGTAAAGAAATCTGGCGCTTTGTGTTCTTACAGTTCCATACGTGTTGTATGGGTGAAGAGGTCTGACGCTTTGTGTTTTTTACAGTACCATACGTGTAGTATGGGTAAAGACGTCTGACGCTTTTTTATTTTCTACAGTGCCATACGTGTAGTATTGGTAAAGAAGTCTGACGCTTTGTGTTTTCTACAGTACCATACGTGTTGTATGGGTAAAGAAGTCTGACGCTTTGTACTTTCTACAGTACCATACGTGTTGTATGGGTAAAGAGGTCTGACGCTTTGTGTTTTCTACAGTACTATACGTGTTGTATGGGTAAAGAAGTCTGACGCTTTGTGCTTTCTACAGTTCCATACGTGTTGTATGGGTAAAGAAGTCTGACGCTTTGTATTTTCTAAAGTGCCATACGTGTAGTATGGGTTAAGAAGTCTGACGCTTTGTGTTTTCTACAGTACCATACGTGTTGTATGGGTAAAGAAATCTGACGCTTTGTGTTTTCTACAGTACCATACGTGTTGTATGGGTAAAAAAGTCTGACGCTTTGTGTTTTCTACAGTTCCATACGTGTTGTATGGGTAAAGAAGTCTGATGCTTTGTGTTTTATACAGTACCATACGTGTTGTATGGGTTAAGAAGTCTGACGCTTTGTGTTTTCTACAGTACCATACGTGTAGAATGGGTAAAGATGTCTGACGCTTTGTGTTTTCTACAGTACCATACGTGTTGTATGGGTAAAGAAGTCTGATGCTTTGTGTTTTTTACAGTACCATACGTGTTGTATGGGTAAAGAAGTCTGACTCTATTGTTTTTATACAGTACCATACGTGTAGTATGGGTAAAGAAGTCTGACTCTTTGTGTTTTCTAAAGTTCCATACCTGTAGTATGGGTTAAGAAGTCTGACGCTTTGTGTTTTCTAAAGTGCCATACGTGTAGTATGGGTTAAGAAGTCTGACGCTTTGTGTTTTCTACAGTACCATACGTGTTGTATGGGTAAAGAAATCTGACGCTTTGTGTTTTCTACAGTACCATACGTGTTGTATGGGTAAAGAAGTCTGACGCTTTGTGTTTTCTTCAGTTCCATACGTGTTGTATGTGTAAAGAAGTCTGATGCTTTGTGTTTTCTACAGTACCATACGTGTTGTATGGGTTAAGAAGTCTGACGCTTTGTGTTTTCTACAGTACCATACGTGTTGTATGGTAAAGAAATCTGACGCTTTGTGTTTTCTACAGTACCATACGTGTTGTATGGGTAAAAAAGTCTGACGCTTTGTGTTTTCTACAGTTCCATACGTGTTGTATGGGTAAAGAAGTCTGATGCTTTGAGTTTTATACAGTACCATACGTGTTGTATGGGTTAAGAAGTCTGACGCTTTGTGTTTTCTACAGTACCATACGTGTAGAATGGGTAAAGATGTCTGACGCTTTGTGTTTTCTACAGTACCATACGTGTTGTATGGGTAAAGGTGTCTGATGCTTTGTGTTTTTTTACAGTACCATACGTGTTGTATGGGTAAAGAAGTCTGACTCTTTGTGTTTTTTTACAGTACCATACGTCTAGTATGGGTAAAGAAGTCTGACTCTTTGTGTTTTATACAGTACCATACGTCTAGTATGGGTAAAGAAGTCTGACTCTTTGTGTTTTCTAAAGTTCCATACGTGTAGTATGGGTTAAGAAGTCTGACGCTTTGTGTTTTCTAAAGTGCCATACGTGTAGTATGGGTTAAGAAGTCTGACGCTTTGTGTTTTCTTCAGTACCATACGTGTTGTATGGGTAAAGAAGTCTGACGCTTTGTGTTTTCTACAGTACCATACGTGTAGTATTGGTAAAGAAGTCTGACGCTTTGTTTTCTAAAGTGCCATACGTGTAGTATGGGTTAAGAAGTCTGACGCTTTGTGTTTTCTACAGTACCATACGTGTTGTATGGGTAAAGAAATCTGACGCTTTGTGTTTTCTACAGTACCATACGTGTTGTATGGGTAAAGAAGTCTGACGCTTTGTTTTTTCTACAGTTCCATACGTGTTGTATGGGTAAAGAAGTCTGATGCTTTGTGTTTTCTACAGTACCATACGTGTTGTATGGGTTAAGAAGTCTGACGCTTTGTGTTTTCTACAGTACCATACGTGTTGTATGGGTAAAGAAATCTGACGCTTTGTGTTTTCTATAGTACCATACGTGTAGTATGGGTTAAAAAGTCTGACGCTTTGTGTTTTCTACAGTACCATACGTGTTGTATGGGTAAAGAAGTCTGACGCTTTGTGTTTTCTACAGTACCATACGTGTAGTATTGGTAAAGAAGTCTGACGCTTTGTATTTTCTAAAGTGCCATACGTGTAGTATGGGTTAAGAAGTCTGACGCTTTGTGTTTTCTACAGTACCATACGTGTTGTATGGGTAAAGAAGTCTGACTCTTTGTGTTTTCTACAGTACCATACGTGTAGTATTGGTAAAGAAGTCTGACGCTTTGTGTTTTCTAAAGTGCCATACGTGTAGTATGGGTTAAGAAGTCTGACGCTTTGTGTTTTCTACAGTACCATACGTGTTGTATGGGTAAAGAAATCTGACGCTTTGTGTTTTCTACAGTACCATACGTGTTGTATGGGTAAAGAAGTCTGACGCTTTGTGTTTTCTACAGTTCCATATTTGTTGTATGGGTTAAGAAGTCTGACGCTTTTGTTTTTCTACAGTACCATACGTGTAGAATGGGTAAAGATGTCTGACGCTTTGTGTTTTCTACAGTACCATACGTGTTGTATGGGTAAAGGTGTCTGATGCTTTGTGTTTTTTACAGTACCATACGTGTTGTATGGGTAAAGAAGTCTGACTCTTTGTGTTTTATACAGTACCATACGTCTAGTATGGGTAAAGAAGTCTGACTCTTTGTGTTTTCTAAAGTTCCATACGTGTAGTATGGGTTAAGAAGTCTGACGCTTTGTGTTTTCTTAAGTGCCATACGTGTATATATGGGTTAAGAAGTCTGACGCTTTGTGTTTTCTTCAGTACCATACGTGTTGTATGGGTAAAGAAGTCTTTTCTACAGTACCATACGTGTTGTATGGGTAAAGAAGTCTGACGCTTTGTTTTTTCTACAGTACATAGGTGTTGTATGGGTAAAGAAGTCTGATGCTTTGTGTGTTCTACAGTACCATACGTGTTGTATGGGTTAAGAAGTCTGACGCTTTGTGTTTTCTACAGTACCATACGTGTTGTATGGGTAAAGAAGTCTGACTCTTTGTGTTTTTTACAGTACATTCGTGTTGTTTGGGTGAAGAAGTCTGACTCTTTGTGTTTTCTACAGTACCATACGTGTTGTATGGGTAAAGAAGTCTGACTCTTTGTGTTTTCTACAGTACCATACGTGTAGTATGGGTGAAGATGTCTGACGCTTTGTGTTTTCTATAGTACCATACGTGTTGTATGGGTAAAGAAGTCTGACGCTTTGTGCTTTCTACAGTACATACGTGTTGTATGGGTAAAGAATTCTGACGCTTTGTGTTTTCTATAGTACCATACGTGTTGTATGGGTTAAGAAGTCTGACGCTTTGTGTTTTCTACAGTACCATACGTGTTGTATGGGTAAAGAATTCTGACTCTTTGTGTTTTCTATAGTACCATACGTGTAGTATGGGTAAAGAAGTCTGACGCTTTATGTTTTCTACAGTACCATACGTGTTGTATGGGTTAAGAAGTCTGACGCTTTGTGTTTTCTCAACGTCCTTGAATAAGACCCTTGTTAAACTATATCTGTGTATATGTGACCACGATCCGAGACAAAAATGATATAATAATTAATAATGATTTTGGCAAAATTGAGAGACGACTTACTCCGTGGTATTCTGTAACACAAACATTACATCAAAAGTGCTTTTTCTAAGAAGTGTTATATTAAATATTTGGTACATTAAAAATGCATTTTTAACAAAGCGTTTTCTTAATTTTTGTGTAGATTACCAAAACATTTTCTATGAAGCGTTTTATTGATTTCTGTGCAAACTGAAAATGCATTTTATATGAAGCGATTTATGAAACGTTTTGTCTGTTCGTCTTTCGCTTACTTGTGTTGTCCGGTTTTTTTTTACTTTTCTTTTTTTATCACCCTCTTGATAATCTCTCTACGTTTGTATTATTAAAGCCTAGAATCGAAAACATTCTTATTTAATAAAATTTTCGAGAACCATTTTTCTGAGAACCGGTCAAAATTAAATGCAAAAGAAGGTCGAGCTTGCATGAGCAGTACCTTTATCTATAGTGGACCTTTTGCAAGTGTAAAACAGAAACGTTTTTAGGAACTCCTTAACCATTTTAAGTCAAATACACATGCGCTCAGAAATGCTTGTAACATATAGTATTTTTATGAGTTTTTTTTACAACTAATATAAATAACAGTGCACCACTTGTAACACATATAGAGGAGTTCTTATTTTGGTATCCATTGTGCGTCATACGTTTGTAGTTCTAAAATGTCTATTTAACTTTAAGATAATTATGAAAAAAAGTACTTCTAGAGAACTATTATACAATGAAAATGAAGGAACAGTTATTTGAATTAATTGCCTTTTTTGTGCAAGCTGGTTTAAACTGTTTAGGGTTAGTGAACTTAATTTCAAAAAACTTGTAATCACTGCATGTCTTGGTGCAGATGAAGAATAAACTACACTTGATGTGTCTTATTTCTGTAGAAAACGTATAAATCTGCATAATTGTTTTGTTTACACTGTAGATAGTTTGTTTATACAAAATCGTTCGACCGAAATGATTTCGATTTCGACTGAAAAACAAATTAAGTATGCACGGAATGCACTTTTGGTATATTAATTGACAAAACAGCAAACATTACTGTCGTTGTGTGACGTATGTACTTCAATGCGATTACAAATTCGTGCAATTGTAATTTCCGACTACATAATTATTCCATTATAGAAAAGATTGTACACAAACTAATCTTTACAACTGATGATGTAGAAACATTTCCACAATATTAACCATACCCTCCAGAACACCTGGGTTTAAAACCATTCATTTAGAGGTTATCTTCACGTTCCGCGTCTTTAAACTATGTCGATTTCTCTCAGAAACAACTACTTGGATTAAAACAACACAAATAAACCTTAAAGTGCCGGGTGAAAACAGCTGAATTTTATAAGAGTCTGAACGTAATAGACAACAGCAAGTAGATATTAGAAGATGTGATATAAGTGTTAATGAGACAACTCTCCATCTAAGTCACAATTTGTTAAAGTAAACCACTATAGGTCAGATTACGACATTCAACACGGAGTCTTGGTCAATATTGCCTTGCCATTAGGTTTTCACCTTGTTTTATAGCAATTATTTGATAATGATTATAATAGATCATAAAATAAAACAATTTTGTAAAAGTATAAATTATATTGTGTGCATACCAGTCACTGTGTACTGTTAAAAGGGAACACTCTGAAACTGACAGCCATCCTAAAACGAAGGTTGAGAAGCTGACCAAATCGGGGAAATAAATAAGTAAGATATCGATTCCAGTGACCCAGTGACGTGTATTTTTGTAATTTAATTTTAATAAACAATTTGAAAGAATAATAATATGTTCCTCTCCATTTTCTATTCCGAATAATCATTATTTGAACTGGTAAATACATTTGGGCTGGTCATATCACAATTTCGTATTTTTCTGCTTCGATACAATGTATCATCTATATTATTATACATGTAACTATATTATTGGTCAAACTTAGAATGCACGAACGCACGAACTGTGGTAATATTTCGAGTGTGTCAAATTAGAATCCTTTGATTGGATCTATACACATGGAAAAAAGTATTGCAACACCAAATTGAAATTCAAATTAAAAAAACACTTATTTTTTTTTGTTAAATAATTTTGTTGAAATAGAACTAATTGAACATTATTCAAATATCACCTGAGTTTAATCAATAAATATCGACTCTATCAGTTCTTATATCTGCACATGCAGGTACTGTACTCGTAAACACTAAAACAGCTGTTTTTATCCTCAATATTGTTTCAACACTTAAAATAACCAAGTTTATAAATGTATGTGATTGAGACCTTGTAATTGGTCATCCACAACTCATAACTGCAGCAAGATGGCAGATAATCAGCATGAGGGAAGCAGGTATGTCGCTGTGACAATTGCACGTATTGTTGGTCATCACCATTCCACTATAAGTCGTTTTGAGAATAAAAATCAGTCAAGAAACGATGTTAAAGACCTTCCGAGGTCAAGAAGACCCCCTATACCATCTGCTAGTGATAATCAAGCATAATGAAGGTTGGTCAGAAGGAAACCCATTGCAAACAATACAATCCTAAAAAGAGAGTGATGACCATACAGGAGCCTTTAAACAGGAACTGTTCGAGATTGGCTCATCGCTACTGGTTATCGTGCGATAATACCATTTCGGGAACCTTTGCCTACGAACAGACACACAGATTCGCGTATCCAATATAGTGCAGAGTTCGCCAAAGTTGGAAATTGGCGTCGTGGAGGAAGATCCATTGTTCCAATGGAATTCGGTTTATCTTCCTTGGCCCAATCGTAGTCCGAATTTGAACCATATCGAGCATATATGGTACACTATTGGGCGTAAAGTGCACGAAAGGACATCCCAGTTCAAACACGTCATGAAATAAACAATACCTTTCGTCAAGAATGGTTGCTGCTACCTTAGCAACAAATTAGTCGACTTATGGGAGGAATCAGAAGCCGTTAAGATGCGGTTATCCGTTTGAATGGAGGCTGTGTACAACGTACTAATTCTTTGGCGTATAACGATCAACCATGATATGAACAATCATCTAAAGATTAATTTTGAAATGTCTGACATTGTAAAGTTCGACTACAGCAAAAGTTGTAAAATGCATTTTTTTGTACCAAAAACACTTCATTTTGTTATAAAAATTTTGGTTAGATAAAACTTTTTTTCATTAATTTTTTGTTCGTTTTAATGCCAATGTCATCATTAACTACGTTTCAATATTATTTTACAAATATTTTATCATATTCCATCCAAAATAAGAGACTGATTTTTCAAGTTTTAAAAAATCAAGGTGTAGCAATACTTTTTTCCATGTGTATAATTTAAAATATATACTAATGCATTTAGAAAAGCTCAGGCGCCAAACTATCGCCAGCGTGCACAGTTTTATTTTTATTGAATGCCTTTCCATTGAACATCACCGCTACTATTGGCAATGTATCAATGTATAATTTTAATAATAATTGATTACTACCAAACTTTGTCAGGTATTTTAAATTCTCGCTCGCCCGACTCGTCCGAATTTAAAGTACATTGTATTTAATCTCTAAATTCAATAGGCTATAAACAAGACAAACACAGATATAGGATTAGTTGCTCGCAGTAACATATTATTTTCTCTTGTGACACAATATTTTATTTTACTTTATTTTACAGATTTATTTGATTCAAACAACGTATAAATACATGATATATAACATTGTTCCTCTTTCGCATCATTTCTTTTTCCTCGGCTAATACCTCTAACGCCTGTACGTACAATAAACAAAGCAGCAACTGTAAATATACCAATGTGACCAACTTCAATTCGACGCAACTGCAAGCACCTTCGATACTAATACATTTAAATGCCAAACTTTATATAGTACCATTAAACCCAACCCGTAGAAACCACCAAAAATTTTCCTCGTGCCTTATGCACCTAACATCAAACTTTATAAATAGTACATGCTGTTGCAAAACCAGTCTCAGAACTAGTTATACTATACACATGGAAAATAGTATTGCAATACCAAATTGAAATTGAAATTAAAAAAACACTCTTTATTTTTTTGTGATATAATTTGTTGAAATAGAACTAGTTGTAACATAAATTGGATTTTTTCCTTTGATGTTTTTATGAAATAATTTGCTTAAAAAGTGTGGTGAGGGAAAACCATGGTATATTATATGCAAATTTATGTTGTACCATACTTTGCTAATTAAATATGCAACTCGACTAGAATCCAAAGGAAAAAAGGCGGAGCTTCAGCCATGGTATAACATATTCATTTTCATGTTATTCCATGGCTGAAGCTCCACCTTTTTTTTTTAAATGCATCCGCCTCTAAAATATTTAGGAAACTGTAAAACGTACTAAAAGGTCAAGATCTTCATTTGTTTTCATTTTATAAGAAAAAGCAATAAATTATGTGTACCACATTTCAGGAAACCCTTTTCAAACTACATAGGATTGTTACGAATTCCCTTAATTTTCGAAACAATTACTAAATGTTAACTTTCTTCTTTCAGTTTTGAAAAAAATAATATGTAAAACTATCATTTCCTTTGCGAAAATTCAATTTAAATTCGATTTAAAAAGGGGGGTACCTATACAAAAAGGAATAAATATCGGCTACAAATATCTTTGAAAAAACATGATTAATAGGGGACGTACACTATCTACGCCCCTGAATCCGCCACTGTTAAAATATTGTTTTATCATTAAAATTGTGTTTTAATAAATAATTTAATAAAATAACGGAAGAGAAGCATTTTTCAATTAGATGAAAATTCTGTAAAATATGATTAATTTGTATGATACATTGAAAAAAAACAAAAAAAAAACAATTCTTACCGTCATTAGAATAATTATTTAATCCTTGTCGCTGGAATCCGACACTTTTGTTTACCTCAGTCTGATGACATTATGAAATTACCTGCGCCTACAATCATACACGGGGCGCAAAACTAAAAAAAAAAAAATTGGGGAAAATCCGACATTTTCTTTACTTTCTGTAAATTCAGGGGTTCTATTACATGAAATATACAGACGATCATACACGAAGCGCAAAAGTGACTGACTTGCGCGAGCTTCCATTTCATTGGATGAAACTGTAACGTGATCAATTTCCAATATTAGTTGAAGGTCTTGAAGCTGTCAATCATTTTATTTATATTACAAATTTTATATACCATGTGTCTTACTCATTAACATATTTAAACAAACTCATCCTTCGGATTCGTTTGTTTAAATATGTTAACTCGTAAAAACCATGGTATATATAGTACTTAAACGTTATTTAAATATCACCTGAGTTTAATCAATAAAATTAATATCGACTCGATAAGTTCTTATCTGCACATGCAGTTTCTGGATCCGTAATCAACAAAACAGATGTTTTTATCCTCATTGTTTTCAACACTTTAGATAACCAAGTTTATAAAGTTAAGTGATTGACACTATGTAATTGGTCATCCACAACTGTCAGACTTAACTGCAGCAAATTGCCAGATTATCAGCATAAGACAAGTAGGTGACAACTGCACGTATTGTTGGTCATAACCATTCCACTATAAGTCGTTCTGAGAATAAAAAATCAGGCAACACACGATGTTAAAGACCTTCCGAGATCAAGAAGACCCCCTATACCATCTGCTTGGGTAAATTGAGCATAATGAAGATTGGTCAGAAGGAAACCCATTGCTTACAATACAATCCTAAAAAGAGATTGGTGGCCATACAGGAGCCTTTAAATAAGAACTGTTCAAGATCGACTCATCGCTACTGGTTATCGTGCGATAAGACTATTTCGAGGACCTTTGCTTACGAACAGACACACAGTCGTCCGTATCAAATGAAGTGCAGAGCTTTTGAAAGTTGGAAATTAGCATCGCAGAGAAAGATCCATTGTTCCAATGGAATTCGGTTCATCTTTCTTGGCCCGATCGTAGCCCGGATTTGAACCATATCGAGCATATATTGGACACTATTGGGCGTAAAGTGCGCGAAAGGACAACCTAGTTCAAACACGTCATGAAATAAACAATGCTCTTCATCAAAAATGCATGGTTGCTTCTACCTTAGCAACAAATTAGTCGATTTATGGCAGAAATCAGAACGCGTTAAGAGGCGCGTATCCGTTTGAATGGAGGCTACGAACAAAGTACTAATTCTTTGGCGTATAACGATCAACCATGATGTGAACTATCATCGTAAGATTAATTTTGAAATGTCTGACATTGAAAAATTCGACTAAAGTAAAAGTTAAAAATGCATTTTTTTGCACCAAAAACACCTCATTTTGTTATTAAAATTGTTGTTAGATAAAACTTTTTTTTTCATACATTTTTGTTCGTTAAAATGCCAATGTTATCATAAACTATGTTTCAATATAATTTTACAAATATTTTATCATATTCCATCCAAAATAAGAGGCTGAATTTTCAAGTTTTAAAAAATCGAGGTGTTGCAATCCTTTTTTCCACGTCTATAAATAATTACAACAAATAGCAAACGGGAAAACCCCAATTTCAAACGAAATAAAATATACTTCTTCTCTACTAAAACACATGGTCATTGTAATATTTCTACCAGTCCGTCTATACATCAATCCTGTTCTTGTCATCGGAACTCATCTAAAACATCACAACAGAATTCCTTGACACTATGTAGATAATAAGAACATACTTGATGCGCATTTCGACAGGTTTTTTATTCCTTTTTCCCCGAGAGTTATACCCTGTTAAACTTACTATTTAGGCCTAAATATACTACTACAACAGGTTGTTATCGCACCTCCTCTGAAACCACGCGATAAACTTGAATAGAAATTAGTAGATAGTTAGGTCAAAACATGTACATGTACAAACCGCAAGAACCTTTATCGACCGATTTTCGTAGGAGTTGTGAGCCTTTGAACTTAGTATTCTGTTGAGATTTATATTGTTTACCCAATGACAATGTGGAATATGTACGCTTGCTCACAACGATTTTTTATTTTTTTGATATTTTAAATCGTGTGACTGACAACATTATCGTGATTATGAAAACTTATTGCATTAGCTCTGCAAAAAAATAACTAGCACGGGGACCTTCGAGTTGGTACATTTGTGTAATCCCTGGCCTTCAAACGTTTTAATTATTCTCAGCTTTCCTGACGAAGGCAAATCCAAAATGGCGCGTAGTACTCCCAAAATTGTCATTAATGTGTAGACATCTTGATAATTTCAAAGAGTTGTTGATCGTGTTAATGAACAATTTAACATGATGTATTAAGCAATAATTATTTCCTATGTTAAACTAGCATGGAAAATACAAAAAGTCATGTTAATTTATTTGCACCTATTAACAAATTATTTAATAAATATTTAACCATTATAGTAATCAGAATGGGAATACCGATCATTTTTACTTATATGATCTCTGTATACTTATAATTTCATTGGCTTGTGGGTCAATATTTACACAGTTGTTTGCTTTGTGCATTTGATCATGATTGTTAATAATTTTCGTTAAACGCTAATGAAAGAGAATATTTTTTATGCATTAAACAAATGTCCATACCATTAGCTGAAATAATTCATTAATTCAGTTTTTGCCTTTCATTCTGGTTTTGTTTTAGTTTGCTTTTTTGTAATATTACTATTATACCAGTCTTATAATTTTGTAATGATAGTAGAGCGTAGTAGAACGTTTTTATATCGTAGATTTCAAAGCAAATAAATAAAATTTAATATTTTCTTGAAAGTTTTAAAATCAAAAGCCCTGCATAGAGGCATTGAAACTATCATAGTAAACGATTGATGTAACGTTTATAGTATGCTACATACTTAAACTATAATTAATAATTACACCATACAGTTCTGTAATGAAACCTTATCATTCAGAAATGGAAATACTTTTTTTTCTATTATTATAAATATAAAAAAAGAGGATGTGGTATGATTCTCAATGAGACAACTCTCCACAAGAACCCAAAATAACACAGAAATCAACAACTAATGGTCACCGTACGGTTTTCAACAATGAGCAAAGTCCATACCGCATAGTCAGCTACATGTATAAAAGGCCCCGAAATGACAATGTAAAACAATTCAAACGAGAAAACTAACGACCTAATTTATGTACAAACATTGAAAGAAAAACAAATAATATTATGTAACACATAAATAAACGACAACCACTGAATTACAAGCTCCTGACCTGGGACAGGCACATACATACATAATGTTGCGAGGTTTTAGTTAGTTTCCGTCTTTCAGTAGAAACATTCATGCAACACCTACATATGGAGTAAATCCCCAAGTTGATTCCGATATTCTAGAGTCGGCATTTCTAATTTGATTTCCTTAAATATAAGGGTTGATGCTCACAACGAAGTTACTGAACCATAATTTCAAAGTGGTAATAGCGATAAAAGTAAAAATCTGATGCAGAAGAGTTTTCTGGTTTATCTTTTTCAAGAACGCTCAAAATTTCAAATTTGAAAATTAAGTAACTTTATCTAAAAATACATGTACTAACGGTGCAATGAAAGAAAAAGAGAATAAAAAGAAAAGCTAAGTTTCTTAATTTGTTTTTTGTATATATCATGTAGTTGAGATGGCAGTTACAACTGGACTATGGCAAGCATCGGGACTAACAGTGCACCATGCAGAAGTGGTATCGACCAAGTGACCAATAATAGACATCTTTCAAAATTTTCATAATAACTTTTTAAATTTTAATGTCCTTGAAAGACAATATCTGTTCTATATTCCATTAGGGAAAGGAACGTAATGAAGAAACTTAGACGAAGTCGTTACGAGCTTTATTTTGCAGCTTTTCTGTAATCGTGTGATTGTCAAGTAACGAAACGAGAAAAGGGAAGTAACTGCAGATGACAACTCAACTGTTATCAGTGATAAGAAGTTTTATATAAGGTTGGTTATTTACGTCAATTATATCTTAACAATTACATTTGCTACTTTTTTCATTGATATATAGTGTGAATATAATATAGAAAATGTTAAATGTTTTACTGAGTCTTTCTTATCGCGCATGACTAACAGGAGGTTGAGCAAAGGCTAATCGAGAATGCATGTCATAGTCTAAAATGTATTTTAAGTTAGGTATACATGTATTTTGGGACTGTTTTATCTTTTTTGCCGACGGTATATTTAAAGAATTATTCTTATAAATCATCTGATTAAAGAAAGAAAACAACATGATGATATGAGCTTTAAAAAACGTAGTTTGTTATTCAATAAACATATGCAAAGGTGATGAATGATTTTGTATTTTACAGAACAATAAATAACTGGGGTTTCTTGCAGTTTTACCTCAAATGAATTTTCTTGTCTCTATTGTAAAAATATTTATTAATAATCAAGTTAAACAAATTGAATACAGACTTAAGAAATAATTCCATAGACCATTATACCTTGTTATCGTGTACACATGTATTTGATCGTGACGACTTTCTCTGTAGGTTATATATGGAACTATAGTATTGTGTAACAAGTGAAGATATACATGAAACATTCTGATTTGAATTCTTTTGAAACTAAAATATCATTTTAATTAACCTCTGTTATTTATTTCCATGCATTTTGTATTATTCGGGTTTCAATTTGGACAGAATGTGATGATTTTTTTTTTCGAAACTAGAAGGCACTTTACTATTATCCTTGCATTTTAAATCAGATTTGTTTTAGTTCTTATAATCTTATAAATAAACGTATAGGAAGGACTTAAGAAGGTTAGTGGTAATCACATTTTTGTCTCAATGAGTTTTTCTTTAAATTTTGTTTGGAGAACATGCTAAGCTTTATCGTGAAAGACACTTACATCAATGTATAAAAAGGGAATATAATTAGGGGTCATGAAGGACATAATTCATCCTTAAAATAATTATTCGAAAAAGATCAAACACGATTCTTATTTATGTTTTCTTTAAAATCGAGGCACAGTTTTTTGTTAAGTTGTCAATCGAGTCTTTTTCCAGTCAAAAAGAAACAAAGAACTAAGTATTACAACTGTAATAGTTTTTGAATACATGTACATTTTCAAAATAGGTACGAGTAGCGGATGATCTTGTACAAATTCTAAGCTATAAAGAGAAAAACAAGGTAGGAACACTGTACGTTTCCAAAGTATAATAATACATCAAAAAAGATAACTTGTATTTCCGTTAATACAAAGACCATCGAACACTTGTACATGTACCCTGTTCCTTCGACAAAGTAGATACACAATTAAAGACCACCCCTACCCAAACCCAACCTCCAAAAAAGACCAACATACAAAATTGTATCGAGATAGCCCAACTTGCTTTGTGCACACGATTTGGGAGATTAAATGCCATGTACGAGATCATTTTTTTTTTGTTGGTACAGGATCCAAATTATTTTAACATACTACTATTACTTTATCGAGCCTACACCTGTGTGTATAATCCACTAAGAGTCTGCATGTTTCTTTGAGTCATACTGAGTGTGCTTGCATGTCAAAAATGAGAATCACTGAATTCTTGCACATCAACTTATTTCACATCAATTATACGCAACTTTTTTTTTCATTTTTCTGCAAGATAGACAAGCAATGCAAATACACGGATATGAATCGAAATTGATTTTTTATTGTTTTATCTGGATAACTTTACAGTGGGGCGTCAAGTAAAAATATATATGGTCTTTAAATTATTTGGAGGCAGTAGACAACAAATGTCATACACGCCTATTTTATATTTATGATTTTAACTTTGACTTTCTTTTCTGTTACAACTTTAAAGATAAGTGCATACATTATGCGTATCATGGCCAATCATTAAACGGCTTGAAAAACATGCGTCAGGGAATGCAACATTTGTCTGTAGAAAAAAAAACATAAAACGAAGCTTAAACTTAAATTCAAAGAACCCAGATTAATCACAACTATTAGCAGTCTGATGAAAATAAAATTAGAATAATTTGATTAAAATTGAGAATGGAAATGGAGAATGTGTCAAAGAGACAACAAACCAACCAAAGAGCAGAACACAGACGACGGACACTAATGGGTCTTCAATACAGCGAGAAAATCACGAACCCGGAGGCGTGCTTAAGCTGGCCCCTAAACAAAAAGGTGTTCTAGTTTATTGATAATGGACGTCATACTTAACTCCGAAATATATACATGAACTTAAATTAAAATCATACAAGACTAACCTGAACTAAAATACATTTTGTATTTACGTCAGACAAAAGTCTCATCAGTGACGCTCGATAAAAAAAGTTAAAAGGCCAAATAAAATACGAAGTTGAAGAGATTTAGGGACCAAAATTCCTAAAAGTTTTGCCAAAACAGCCAAGGTAATCTATTCCTGAGGTAGAAAAGCCTTAGTATTTCTAAATTTCAAAAGTTTATTTATAAGTATGACTATATCAATGATTTTTCACGTCAGCACAGAAGTACTGCCTACTGGGCTGGTGATATCCTCAAGGAATTAAAACTCCACAAGCAGTTGACTTCTGGTGGATTTTTACTGATTGTAAGGTTATGTCTTCATCATATGAATAATCAAGCACAATCCCTTTTGTATATATGTTTAGTATCATACCATCATGAAATATACGAGAACGTAACCCGATTGTCTTTTCCTTATTTTTCATTTTAGAACCCAAAAAGAAACTATGTGCTATTCGTATTTAGTTAAAGGTAAGCTTCTAAAATTTATAAAAGTTTACGTATAAAAATACAGCCATAAAATGGCATTGCTTAACGAATTGATAAATCGGGATCCTTAAAACCAGAAATATATATTTAAACAACAATCTTTCCAATTAGAGAGTCAAAATATTTTTAAATAACAAACTTATTATTCATACATGTATAAACGAAAATACAGAGAACAATTAAAATGTATGTTCTTTTATTTTGATCCAGGTCTTGTATTAGTAGCAATATTGATAGTGATACCAAGAACATCTGGTAAGTATAAATAAGGTATATATATATGTATGCTATCAAATACAAATTAGTCTTGATAAATGTCGGGACGTGATTTTTTTTTTTTTTTTTTTTGCTTCTGTATAAGAGAGGTGAAAGATACCAAAGGGATAATGTATGTCTGTAGTTTAATTCGAAACCATACTGACAATTCAATAGGTAAAAACGAAAACATTCAAAAGATATGTACTATGCAGTATAATACATAATACAATATAGAAAACTAAAGGCTGAGCAACACGAAACCCATACACAAAACACTGGGAGTGTTTTAAGGTGCTCCGGAAAGGTAGGCCTGTCCTGCTCCAAATATCGCAATAGTCGTGACAAAAGGACAATTAACAGGTGAGAAAATTCAACATAGAAAACTAAAGTTTGAGCAACATGAACACCACCAAAAACCGGGTAGGCTGAACATATTAATGTGACGTGCGTGTTATACCAGTAGTCCTGATTTACTTCAAATAAAAATGTAAACATCTTAAAAGAACTCTATCGTATTATAACAATATACCTGCAAAGACATGACTTTGAAAACCAGTTACTTGGCTTGTAGTTTAGTTCGATGAGCAAATGAACTATAGGGTTATAGGATACATTTTATGCCATTGTATGTAGTACCAAATAATTATTTGGTAAGTTGCTACATAATTCATTCGACAATTTTCAAAATGATACAGTCTTGTATTTATAGGACTAAGATGCCTTTCATGCCAGTTTGCAAGAAACGTTACTGACTGTTTTCGGACAGAGGCACAGTGTGAAGATGGAGAGGAGGTACTGAAATATATTTATTTAAGTATATGCAATACAATTGAACAAGTTGTTAAAATGGATTGGTATAGTCAGATTTGGTTTGTGGTGTACAAAGCACAAAAAGGGTGTTTCATGTTCAAAAGTTTTGAAACTTTTACTTTTAAAAGCACAAAGGAAACAAGTAAAACACACATTGATTTTAACTTCAAAATTGTAAACTTTCTATTTCTGTGTACAAATAGTCCATGGCCAGCAGCGTCAACATATAGAAAGTAAAATCACAAAAATACTGAACTCAAAGGAAAATTCAAAACGGAAAGTCCATTACCAAATGGCAAAATCAAATGATAAAACACATCAAACGAATGGAGAACAGAGTATATATCTCAAAGTTGATACGATATTCCATAGCTTGGATATCCTTTCACATTGTCCTCGATAGAATGTTACTGCTTACAAGGATTTTTAGGCCAAAGGTTTCAAAGTGCGTAAGGTAAATTTGAAGTAGTTCCTTTGAAAGTTTACAGCGCCACCATGAGTCGGTTAACTATTATGTTCCAATTGTCTTCTTTTTATCGATTTTTCCAATAACTAATATGACTTGGTATCTTCTACTTCTTTGTATTGCTTTGTATAATGAACATATATTGTTGCATATAATTCACTGAAATCACTCTTATCCATATATATGTTCACATATATTATTCTGGAACCAAATAATACATTTACATTTGTTGTATTTAACAACAAGAGAGTATATACAAGTAAAACTCTGACGAGTGCAGCCAAAACCAACTCTGTTCATCAATGAATTTAAGTAGAAGGGAGAATAAAACAATTGGAAACAATTTTATAGCCTCTTAAAGAGATCACCAATAGCAAAGTCCTTCTATGTCTTTTTAAAATGCTGCTTTGATCTTGGATTTGGTATAGCTGTCTATAAAAAAAAACACTTTTACTATTACGTGAAACATCAAGATAGTAGTCGCATGAACGAAAACAACAAAACTGGGCGAACTTAAGACTTTTCAGTAAAACGAATTGGTTTTTTTTTTCAGCATGTCAAATTTATATTTTAACATACTGTAATTATGAAATTTGTACAAATTGAACGCAATTTAATGTTACAGTAAAAGTAAGCATGACCAGTTTATGAAAACGCACAAAAAAAATCAAAATATTACAAATGTATGCTTATGGAATACAACTCCACATCAAAATGAATAATATCATGATTACTAAACGTAAGTTTCAGTGACACTAAGTCTTGTAAATCATTAAATGTTCTCATGTCATAAACTGAATATTTATTTTAATTGTCTTTGTATTTAGCAATGTTATTTACGGAAAGTGATGCTTCCAAATATGCAGATTGCATTTATAGCAGGCTGTAAATCTGATAAGGTAAGTAATGATGTTTATAATCGTTTAAATTCGCGACTCTCAACAACACTGCATTTCTTAATGTGAAACAAAACCTGCAAAACCTACCACATTGTAATCATAGATAATGCTCTTTAATCATAGGGGCTTGAGGGTATGATACTGTTATGAGTCTCCCCCTTACTATCATAAATCCTCGATTTTTCAATATATAAAATTGAGAATGGAAATGGGGAATGTGTCAAAGAGACAACAACCCACCCATAGAAAAAACAACAGCAGAAGGTCACCAACAGGTCTTCAATGTAGCGAGAAATTCCCACACCCGGAGGCGTCCTTCAGCTGGCTCCTAAACAAATACATTTTTACTTGCTGTTGTCTAGACGTTCAGACTCTTATAAAATTCAGCTGTTTTCACCCGGCACTTTAAGGTTTATTAGTGTTGTTTTAATCCAAGTAGTTGTTTCTAAGAGAAATCGACATATAGTTTAAAAGACTCGGACTGTGAAGATGACCCCTAAATGAATGGTTTTAAACCCAGGTGTTCTGGAGGGTATGGTTAATATTGTGGAAATGTTTCTACATCATCAGTTGTAAAGATTAGTTTGTATACAATCTTTTCTATAATGGAATAATTATGTAGTCAGAAATTACAATTGCACGAATTTGTAATCGCATTGAAGTACATACGTCACACAACGACAGTAATGTTTGCTGTTTTGTCAATTAATATACCAAAAGTGCATTCCGTGCATACTTAATTTGTTTTTCAGTCGAAATCGAAATCATTTCGGTCGAACGATTTTGTATAAACAAACTATCTACAGTGTAAACAAAACAATTATCCAGATTTATACGTTTTCTACAGAAATAAGACACATCAAGTGTAGTTTATTCTTCATCTGCACCAAGACATGCAGTGATTACAAGTTTTTTGAAATTAAGTTCACTATCCCTAAACAGTTTAAACCAGCTTGCACAAAAAAGGCAATTAATTCAAATAACTGTTCCTTCATTTTCATTGTATAATAGTTCTCTAGAAGTACTTTTTTTCATAATTATCTTAAAGTTATATAGACATTTTAGAACTACAAACGTATGACGCGCAATGGATACCAAAATAAGAACTCCTCTATATGTGTTACAAGTGGTGCACTGTTATTCATATTAGTTGTAAAAAACACATAAAAATACTATATGTTACAAGCATTTCTGAGCGCATGTGTATTTGACTTAAAATGGTTAAGGAGTTCCTAAAAACGTTTCTGTTTTACACTTCCAAAAGGTCCACTATAGATAAAGGTACTGTTCATGCAAGGTCGACCTTCTTTTGCATTTAATTTTGACCGGTTCTCAGAAAAATGGCTCTCGTAAATTTTTATTCAATAAGAATGTTTTCGATTCTAGGCTTTAATAATAAAAACGTAGAGAGATTATCAAGAGGGTGATAAAAAAAGAAAAGTAAAAAAAAAAAAACCAGACAACAAAAGTAAGCGAAAGACGAACAGACAAAACGTTTCATAAATCGCTTCATATAAAATGCATTTTTAATTTGCACAGAATTCAATAAAACGCTTCATAGAAAATGTTATATATACAAGTTCAGTGATAATGAACGCCATACTTATTTCCAAATTGTACACAAGAAACTAAAATTAAAATAATACAAGACTAACAAAGGCCAGTGGCTCCTGATTTGGGACAGGCGCAAAAATGCGGCGGGGTTAAACATGCTTATGAGATCTCAACCCTCCCCCTATACCTCTAGCCAATGTAGAAAAGTAAACGCATAACAATACGCACATTAAAATTCAGTTCAAGAGAAATCCGAGTCCGATGTCAGAAGATGTAACCAAAGAAAATAAACAAAATGACAATAATACATAAATAACAACAGACTACTAGCAGTTAACTGACATGCCAGCTCCAGACTTCAATTAAACTGATTGAAAGATTATGATTTCATCATATGAATATCAGGCACAATCCTTCCCGTTAGGGGTTTAGTATCATACCATCATAACATATATGAGAAGAACATAACCCGTGTCATGCCAACAACTGGTTTTTGAATAAATGTTTTTAGTTCCGATGCAAAGACCCTATAAATGTATCACTTATTTGTACTATGTGGAAAAATTAATAAACCATATTCTTATACTCTGAACATGCATCTTTACTTTAAACTTGTCAGTCGACTATGTACAGAGCGAAGAAGAGATACTAAAAATGCTTGTTTGAACGAGTTAAAATAATTGGTTTAAATTCTGAGTGATACATTGTGATTTTTTGCAGTTGAAACAGCTACCCACAATGTCACCATATTACTGTAAAGGGAAAAAACCTACTACTACTGAGGTATTTTGTTCTGCAATGTTTCCTAATTTCAAACAACACAACATACAAAGAAATACATTTTACAAGATTGATCCAAATTGAAAATTGAAATTGTTACATATTTACTCAATATTTACTTGTAATTTAATTTGTTTTCGTACTATCAATTTAGGTGTGTTCTTTCGATGAACACCAAATTGGTGATGGCAAGCGACAAATAGAATTTTCTCATGGCCATATGATTGATCTAGTTATGTGTTCCGAATGCTGTACTGCAGGACCAAACAAAGATGGCGTTCCGTGTAATGGTTACCTATGTGGGCAACGTATGTTGTGTTAAAATTATATGGTTAATAATATAATTAGCATTTGTTGGGTAGATTATTCAAATAAATATATTCCAAAAAAATGAAATGACAAATTGAATACTTAATTGAAATCATTGCATGCGTCCGAAGTGCTTTTTTTTTTGTTGATTTACCTTCACCAGGAACGCTTTGAAAGCCAAATATGTATAATAACCGAAAAGAACCGAAAAATAAAAGAAAATCTATGAAAGGTCATTTGTAACTGATGGAGTTAAAACCTTAGTTTCTTTATAGTTTTGCCTAATTTTGCAAACGAACAATCATGTTAGTAACGAAGTATTGACTATTGATCCGAAGTTACATGTACCCTTACGGGGACTGACAATCTACCAGCCTCGGTACTTTTATCATCAAGTTAAGCTGGTCCATCAATTACAATGTATAAATACTTCTTCAGAGAGAGTGTTCTTATACGTTGGCAAAATGAAGATTTTATCAAAGATTTTGACAAAATATAATAAAAGGTACATATGTATATCCATTGTACTATTTTTCAAGGTACAAGTTTAGCAACATTGCCCAATTTTGTATACAATGATATTCACGCAAAACATTATTTTGTTTTGATTTAAAGAGATTTGTCCAATAGAAATTCAATGTTAAAATAAAATATGGGAATAAAGGTTTTTGAAATTATTTTAGAAGATAAAAATAAATATATAGGTTACTGAACTTGCTTTCTTGCTACATGAACAAGTGAAAAACGAAAAGTTATGTATCAATTTGTTTGAAAAATTACTTTAAGAGTTATCTAGCCTTTATATGGATGGGTAAGTTGAGCAAAAAAAATATTTTGTATTTGTAATCTATAAACATTCACAATATAAATTTCATCTCTTTTTCCCTCGTATCCTATAAAAAGTCTTACCCACAAATTGTAAGACTCTCACAATTTGCAAAATTAAGCAATGAGCTAGACCTATTGTGTATACTGCAATCTTACAGTCCCAGATGGCGTTTTACAGTTTCACGTTGAACACAAAATTAATCTACCAAGTAGCCTCCGGGTGCGGGAATTTCTCGCTACAGTGAAGACCAGGGGTCTGTTGTTCAACTTGTCGTTAGGGCTAACGCATCGTTAAAATTTCTTAATCATTCGATTAAAATTAATCATATGATTAGTGTGTTGTTCAACTTGTCGTTAATTTTAACGCTGCGTTAAAAAGGCTATAACTGTCGTTAAACTTAATCCACCTCTTTGATGGTGACCTTCTGCTGTTGTCTTTTCTATGGTCGGGTTGTTGTCTCTTTGACACATTCCCCATTTCCATTTTCAATTTTATTCGTATTAAAACAAACTAAGTATGTTCAATCCAGGTCCAACTTTGAACCCTGATTATGTATGGTGTGCTGAATGTGACAGAACAGATGATCCTACGAAGTGCTCAAGATTTGTTCAGTGTCCATCTAATGAGGTAATATTTTGTACATGTACGTTTTACATGATTGACGTGTTTGATATTGATGTATGTTTTTCTATGTTGTGATGTTATGCTATTATTTAAGGTAAAGGAGAAGGTTTGGTACCATTGAAATGTTTAATACCGCTGCAATTGTTTGCTCCTGTCCCAAGTTAGAAATATGATGTTCAGTAGTTGTCGTTAACTTTGTGTATGTGGTTCATAAGTGTTTCTCGTTTCTCGTTTTTTTTATATAGATTATTAGACCGGTCGTTTTCCCGTTTCAATGGTTTTACACTAGTATTTTTTTTTGGACGCTTTATAGCTTGCTGTTCGGTGTGAGCCAATACTAGATTTTGTGTTGAAGACCGTACCTTGGCCTGTAGTGGTTTACTTTTGTGAATTTTGACTTGGGTGGAGAGTTGTCTCATAAGCACTCATACTACATCTTCCTATATCTATTTGTCGGTGTTTATAGATGACTAATTTTGTAGGAGGAAATGAAAAACATATTTTTAATTTGTACATGTAACACACGGCAGGTTAATAATTCTTGTAATCAATCGCTATGATTTTATAGTTAATTTTATTGCAGACGTCGGTGATAAATAATATTTTGTAATCAATTGTCAATATTTTTCCATCACATTTGGGCAATGATCTCGCGTGTCCTAATCATATGATTGATTACTTATTTCTCCTTGCTATATTTAGCAAGATTTAAAATAATGTGCTTAAGATGTCATATATATTGGAGCAGACGTTGGCGGCCTTCAACGAGAGGAAAGTTAAAAGTTGGAATGGAATATTCGTCTAAATTGTTTATAAATTCTAGTATGTGGATTACAGTGAACAATTTCAATTTCAATATTTAAAAAAAAAACGTCATTTTAAATATTCATTGGGCTCATCGGCTAAATCAATCCTAATGTTATATTTAAGTCAAACTTGATTGTTGACAGAGAATGTCGTCGTACTAGATAAAGGCTGTTTCTATCACGATGTTTTTCGTTTTGGTCTGTATGTCATGTTCGGTAACTACAGTAGATGAACATATGTCCGATTATAGGGAGCATGTTACAAGTAGTCCCAATCCAATTGGCTGTAAACAAATTTAATGTTTGACTTTTAATTGGAGAGGACAAGTTTCTAAAGGGTCAATACAAAATTATATAAATATAACCAATGACAAGCTATTGTAACAAAAATGAATAGAACTTTCCTTTCTTTACATTAACAGGTTTGTTCACAGGACTTGTATGTATCAAACCAACAATTAATATATAGCCTAGGATGTAGAAGAAAACAGGTAACTCATCATAATAGCAACATGTTCTTGGAATTGTTCACGCTTGTTTCCTTGTGGGTGTAATTTTCATTTTTAGGCAGTTTGATTGTAGGATATTTTTTTTTGCATGAACTCCCTGAGGGGTTCATGCTTATATATTGGCGAGTTTTGGATGTGACTATGGACCACTCTATACCTCTCGGCCGGAAGTCAGAATAAATTTCTCGTTTCATTTCAACCCTAGGCCTGCTGCTATATCCTGAATATGAAGAACACTAAGAATAACTATGATCAGATAGAAACTGTAATTAGTGTATTATACCGCAATTAGCGTACATCTGTTGATGATGGAAGTTTTAACGACCTAGACTGGTTATACAGGCTGAGCCCTTGCACGGTCGGTGCATACACCTACCTACTCCATTTGCCGTATTTATACCGTACAGTGTACATGTATTATGCGACTTCTTATGCAAAACAGACAGACTTGATAAATTCTCGTGTCCAGCTTTTAATTAGCTATTAGGAAAAAGAAAATTATATACATATCGCATGTGTCGTTATAATTAAGCCACAAATACAAATCGAAATCAAAAGACTTAAATTAAATGATTGATTTACCTTTTTAGAAGAAAAGTCATTGAAATTGCAAATATACATTTTGGATAAAAACTAAAACACAAACAATATAATTGTTTGGACATTCCCATTTATTACTAAGAGTTACGGTTCTTACAACACTGCTACATGTACATTTACTACCATTGATTTAAAACAATCATTTCTGCAAAGCACAGTTTGGATTCACGTGTTTTTTTCCTCTTTCATGAATAAAAATTGAAAAAAATAGAAGCAACAACAACATTATGTTTTTATATATAAGTACATGTACAAGCTTTAAGATTAATATATAAATGTTCGTTATTTAAAAAAGCTATATCTTTAATTTTGAGTGTAAGGGTAGCAGTATAAAAACCAAGTTTAGAACGAGAATTCTTGCATTATGTACTTTTGAGAATTGTAAATAGATTACCATTTCTAAGAATTAAGTTTTAATCTATAATAGATGAATTACTACAAACAATTCCTAGTTGTATACAACCTTTATTTTGAATAAGTTTTATAATTTTTTTATGACGTATACGTACACTGCATGACAGTTAAAAACAAATGATTACAAAATGTTTTATAATTAATTTTATTCAATACACATGCAGCAAGTTTAGAACGAGAATTCTTGCATTATGTACTTTTGAGAATTGTAAATAGATTACCATTTCTGGGAATTAAGTTTTAATCTAAATAGATGAATTACTACAAACAATTCCTAGTTGTATACAACCTTTATTTTGAATAAGTTTTATAATTTTGTTATGACGTATACGTACACTGCATGACAGTTAAAAACAAATGATTACAAAATGTTTTATAATTAATTTTATTCAATACACATGCAGCATGTCCGCCAACATTGTTAAACTTTTAACTTGAAGTATACAAATAACAGAAGACTAATTTTAGATTTGTGACAAGACTCACGAAGCATACACAGATACCCATGGTAGAAAACGTGATCAGGGAACCATAAATATCTGTTCATCATGTTGCAACACAAGGGAGTGTAACCAAGGAGTTTGTAACCTAATTAGACAAAGTAATAAACCATTTACTTTAAATATATCATTTAATATAAGGGAGCTACCATTTGATTTTTATGGGGGGCTAGGATGAAATTTGAAAAAAATAGGCAGGACAGGAGTTTTGAGTAAAAAAAAATGCAGGATGAGACACTTTGCAAAAAAAAAAAGGCAGGATGACAACTTAGGTAAAAAAAAGTCAGGATAAACTAATAAAAAAAAGGCAAGACCGAATAGAGTGAAAAATAAAAAGGCAGGACAGAGATTACAACTTAAAAAAAACAAGGACAAAATTTTTCATCCTAGCCCTGTATGTTTCAATTCCCTTACCGTAAATTCGTGTATCTGTAGAAAGATTTAAAAGATAAAGTAAGACAATGTCTAAAAGATTTTATGCTCTATTTTATATCTGTTAAACATTTATTTTTACATTTCAGAACAGATATACTACTCAACGAATACAGGATAACAATGCAAATTGTGTGTTGTTTTCTTTTTTGGAAGTTTACCATTTTTGTTACAAAAATGTTTTATTATAAATTATTATAAATATTAGTTATTGACTTTAACTCGTATTGTTTCTTTTAAACATGCAGTCTATCACAATCAGCAATGACAAGCACTCCATACTACAGGTTTAATTACTGTTTAAAATATAGAAAGTACAAAAATTAGGTCATGTACAAGATGTTTAATTACAATTATCCCCTTATATTCACACGGTTTTCTATATATATATGTATTCCATTTGACATACAATTTCAAAATAGTATGCAAATAATTATTGTAAACGTGTTTTTCTAATGGTATACATATATAATATATATATAAAAGAAGATGTGGTATTATTGCCAACGAGACAACTGTCCTCAAGAGACCAAAATGACACAGACAATAACAACTATAGGTCACCGTACGGCCTTCAACAATGAGCAAAGCCCATACACCATAGTCAGCTATAAAAGGCCCCGATATGACAATGTAAAACAATACAAACGAGAAAACTAATAGCCTTATTTATATAAAACAAAATTTAAAATTACTTTTCGAAAGAAAGACTTTTGAATAACACATCTGATGTCAATAGTGGAGCAGGATCTGTTTACCCTTCCAGAGGACATGAGATCCTGTTTTGGTGGGGTTCGTGTTGATCCTTCCAGAGGACATGAGATCCTGTTTTGGTGGGGTTCGTGTTGATCCTTCCAGAGGACATGAGCTCCTGTTTTGGTGGGGTTCGTGTTGACCATTCCAGAGGACATGATATCCTGTTGGGGGGGGGGGGGGGGTTCGTGTGGATCCTTTCAGAGGACATGAGATCCTGTTTGGTGGGGTTCGTGTTGATCCTTCCAGAGGACATGATGAGATCCTGTTTTGGTGGGGTTCGTGTTGATCCTTCCAGAGGACATGAGATCCTGTTTTGGTGGGTTCGTGTTGATCCTTCCAGAGGCCATGAGATCCTGTTTTGGTGGGGTTCGTGTTGATCCTTCCAGAGGCCATGAGATCCTGTTTTGGTGGGGTTCGTGTTGAACCTTCCAGAGGACATGAGATCCTGTTTTGGTGGGGTTCGTGTTGATCCTTCCAGAGGACATGAGATCCTGTTTTGGTGGGGTTCGTGTTGACCCTTACAGAGGACATGAGATCCTGTTTTGAGTGGGTTCGTGTTGACCCTTCATGAGGACATGAAATCCTGTTTTGGTGGGGTTTGTGTTGATCCTTCCAGAGGACATGAGATCCTGTTTCGGTAGTGTTCGTGTTGATCCTTCCAGAGGACATGAGATCCTGTTTTGGTGGGGTTCGTGTTGACCCTTCCAGAGGACAGGAGATCCTGTTTTGGTGGGGTTCGTGTTGACCCTTCCAGAGGACAGGAGATCCTGTTTTGGTGGGGTTCGTGTTGACCCTTCCAGAGGACAGGAGATCCTGTTTTGGTGGGGTTCGTGTTAAACCTTCCAGAGGACATGAGATCCTGTTCTGGTGGGGTTCGTGTTGACCCTTCCAGAGGACATGCGATCCTGTTTTGGTGGGGTTCGTGTTGACTCTTCCAGAGGACATGAGATCCTGTTTTGGTGGGGTTCGTGTTGACCCTTCCAGAGGACAGGAGATCCTTTTTTGATGGGGTTTGTGTTGACCCTTCCAGAGGACATGAGATCCTGTTTTGGTGGGGTTCGTGTTGATCAGTGTTAAGTTTTCTATGTTATGTTTTGTATACTGTGTTTGTCTGGATTTGATCGTTTTCGTTTTGTCAGTTCATTTTCGATTGATGAGTTTGAATGTCCTTTTGGTAACCTTTGACTCTCCTTCAAAATTCTTGTTTTAAAAAATGTATTCTGTAGCTGTATTTTTACTCTGTCAAACTTCTTTGGTGTACCATCAAAAAAGGAAACAGGATAGGCATATGTATTGATTGATGAATGTCAAATAAACTACAATCTCGTAAGTAATAATAGCCAAAATACAATTCAGGTCAAAGGGAACGTAGCTTTCATTTTTAAAACATAAAAGAATTAAACCATGAAAACAGCTAGAGCTAGGCTAATTAGAAACGTATGAGTACTTTTTAGCAGCAACATCAATAATCACTGACTAGATAATATGTAGAATGGTAATGTGGAATGCACCAAAAAGGTAGCAACTCGACCAAAGAGTAGAAAGAGCCTAAGTCCAGAAATGGGTCTTCAATACAGAGAGAAAATCCCACACCCGGCAGAGCGCTTCGGCTGCTCCTAAACAAAAAAATATGTACTAGTTTTGGATAATGGACGTCATGTAGTAAACTCTGAAACAAATAGTTGAATCAAAATTAAACATAATATACAAAAATCATAAAGGCCAGAGGTTCCGGATTTGGGACAGGCGCAAACATGCGGCTTCTACCTGACAATGAAAAGAAACGTAAACATCACTGATAATACTAGCTGATTTCAAATGACAATCAACTTCTTTTTATCTCGATCGACGAAAAGAAATATATTATTTAAAAACGAGCAGTAAGAGAAATATTTTTGTTCAATGATACATATTTTTAAGCATATAATTAAAGAAATCTATAAAGAAAATTTAATGAATGGCTATTATTCATTTTGAATTTATTGAACCATAACATGAATTTTTGACTCTTCACATTGAAAAATCGGCAGCAGTCCTTTTGCGCCAAATTTTGTTTTCCAAATGAATCAATTGCGCCAATATTCGGAACTCATTTGTGCCCATTTACCTGTACACATATCTTCCATAAATATTAATGATAAATGTTTATTCTTATTTTTGGCTTTAAAAGTATCATAATTATGTTCGGAGATATTTCACCATGAAGATGAGCTTCTGGAGAGAAATGACTTGAAATGCATTAGACAGTCCATGTACAAAGAGAGAAGAAAACTTATTGCGTTGCTGAATATTTATTACAAGCTATGTCAAAAGAGAAGAAAATAGAAGCGTTTGCTGATTATGTTTTAGCCACATATGGGCTGAAACTCTTTACCAGAAGACGTCCACGGTTATGTGAAGAGTCAAAAATTAATTTTAAGTTTCAATAAATTCAAAATAAATTATTGCCATTCATTATAAATAAATTTCTGTCAAAACTAAGGCTCAAAGAACTTTTTATAGTATTTATGGGCGTTTTTTCAATAAAAGCGTACATTTCAGACCTAAAAGAAATGGAAAATCAACTTGTCTAAAATTTAATTTCAAGAGTTATTTTGAATACCTCTATAATAAACCTGTTTGTAAACAAAAAGTGCAATCTTAAATATTCTTTAAAATATTTGTGTACTGTTTCGTAGGGGACTTTTGTCCCCTACGAAACTTCTTCTAAACACACATATTGTTTGCAATTTTAAATGTTTCCTATAGACATTCCAGTTTGTTTACTTTAAATACTAGAAAAATATCATTTTTTTTTCTGAATTAGAAAATCATTTTTATCGATAAAGATTAGACAGTACTTCACATATGAAGGTTCAACTGATGTTACGTAGTGGACATTTTGATGCGTTTCGTAGTGGACAAAACCGTTTCGTAGTGGACAAAAAGTTTCGTAGTTGACATCAACCCTATTATATGTTAATAAAAACATAATAAAAATTACATGAAACTAACCCTTGTTATTTGTTTTGCACGAATATAATTGAAAAAAGATTAAAAAAAGACTCCATGGTAGTGGTAGTGTCCACTACGAAACGTTTTTCTCCCATACTTGTTTCGTAGGGGACCGTTTCGTAAGGGACGTATTCGCATGCTTTATTTTTTCACCACAATCCCTATATTGCAATAGTAACAAGACTGATTGTATTCATCAAAGCATTTATCAAGCTGTACACTGATATTTTTTTCATAATTTTAAAACCAGATACTGAAGGAGATTTGACCCGTTTCGTAGGGGACATTATCAAAAATACGGTATCACTCTGGTCCATTTGATGTGCTCAATTTTTCTTACCAACAATTTAATTGCCGTTATAAAAGCATCACTTCTTTTGTAAGACCCTCATGTTTATATCTCTTGCAAACAAAAATTACATTGATTTCATAAAACTGTTTATTGGCAAATTTTAATGACTTCGTTTCGTAGTGGACAATTTGTGAGGGACACACCTGATGAAATTAAAAAACCTATATTGAAACCTGTTTATTAGAATATGTTGGCTCTGAACATACTTTTGAATTATTAAAGAACTTATGTAAAGTAAAAAAAACATTAATTTCTTCATTTGTTTACGATATTTTAGAGTATGAATGTTGAACAGGCGGTCTAGGGACATGCCATCTTGGTTGTTTTGGACCATTCAGGAGTCAATATCTTATCAATCCCTCTAAAAAATAAACTGTTTCTTTGCTTAAAAATGTTAAATCTAATTCAATGTACTGACTGCACAAAAAATTACTTGCAAAGATCAAACACATTTTTTTTAAAGTGGCTAGGACAAGAAAATACGTTTTTATTGAAAAACGCCCTTATATTAACAATAACAACGTACACATATGTTGGCGTATGAGTACACAACGTTAGAGTTGGCGTGTCGCCATAAAAATATGACAACATTTAAAATAAAAGTAATACATAAATCAATCAAAAGACAGAAAATACACCAAATTTATTTATATTATGATAATAAAAATGTGATTACCAATTTACGGTGTCAAAGGTTGTTATATGTAACATTTACTGAAAAAAAGAACAAACTTTTACGTTATTTCTTCGGATTATTATAGTATTAATGAATGGGTATTTTTATAATGGTCCTGTAATATGTCCAAGGTCTGTAATAATGGTCGAGGAAGTCTGTAATGGCCCGAGGCAACGCCAACATCCGAGGCCATTATTACTGACCAAGGACATTTAAGGAAGCTGGCTTGTCATGTTTTTGATTTTTTGTCAAATTTTCGGAGTCCTCTGGTTTTATCCATTTGAATGCCTTGAAAAAATTTGCCCCCATTTTTCTTTTTAAAATTCTTTAACATGTATAATGATAAGCAATCTGTAAAAGTCTTATAAAATTTTAATTACTTTTTAACAGTTTTTGAGAACTTTAACTTGTCAATGATAAAGCTATGAAAAGTCAAGAGAGAATATTTTCCCGCTAAAATTTCAATGGCTCATATCTCAAAAACAAGCACGGTGACCTATATATTTTTTTTGCTCTTTGGATTCCTTTATTAATTCCTTATCAATATAACTAGTGTTTTGAAAAGTACCCATTTCTTAATACATTTATTAACCAACTGAAAAAAGTGTATGTGTTGCTGCCAACTTGATGTACTCTCTAACTCTTTTAATGACAGTATAGTTTGAAAAAAAAAATTGTACTTCACCATGATCAAGCTTTAAATATACCAAATATCCAAGATATTAAGTTGAAAGAAGTTATGTGTTGAAAAACAGGATGAACAGTGATCCCTTTATATGGTTCTATAATGTTTGTTGCTGGTTACTAAATTAAATAAAATAAAAAAGGTATTATACTCTTTACAGCTTAATTTTATTAACTTTATTAAAAACCCTAACTGGGCTTAATACAGACAAGCTGGGCATTAATACAGGGCCATTACAGAAAAACAGGGCCATTACAGAAATAACAGGGCCATTACAGAAAAACAGGGCCATTACAGAAAAACAGGGCCATTACAGAAAAAACAGGGCCATTACAGACAAACAGGGCTATTACAGAAAATATGTTATTTTTAATAACCAGTCATTGTTGACAATAATGTACTTAGTTGGTTAATAAAAAATGATATTTTCTTTTTCCATTTAAATATAATTTTTCATAGAAGAAAATTAATGACAAAAATAAAATAAAAAGTGTAAAACTAGTTTAACGTATTGAATAATATAATCATGTTACAACAAACAAACAGCAAATAATAGGAGGGAAACATAATAAGCACTCTCATATTAAATTTTATCAGAGTGCACTATTTAGCATGTCAAGTTTTATAGTGAAGGCAATTATACAAACTGAAGTCTTGTATTATAATGATAGAGGTTCAAGACGGTGAAACGAGCACCGTAAATTGCAAAAGCTCTTGTGAAGCAAACGTCTGTAGGAAAAGGGTCATACTAGGCAAAAAAACATAGACATTGACACAATGGTAAGCCCAAATCATCATCTATTTCAAAGATAGACTTTAAACATTCGCGGTGTTAACATGGTTTTAACCTTTTTCAAGATAGACGTCAGACTCGATAAACTCGATCATATTTGTACATAAATGGGAAAATGCAGGTTATCAGATATAGATAAAAGGTGCATAGGTCTGTGTTTAAAATCAAAACCAGCTGCTCTTGACGATAACCTTCTTAATATATATAGTAAAGACGACGAACATGACCGTTTGTGGGTCATAATTATCTAGATTAAGCTATACAAACACAGCTGTTGTAATTGCAGATTTTCCGAATCGAATGGAAAATGAATAAAAAGAGTCACGCTACAAACTTTTGTAGCATATCCAATGATGCAAATGACGAAAAAAAAATGTGAATTGCAGACATCAAAAGATCAATGTAGGATAAAAAAAAAAAAAAAAAACTTAAATCAAATAGTTTTGGATCTGCTGCAAGTTTTGTTTATCCGACATTTATTTTTACATATATCCATATTGGTCAATCAAATTTTCCCAAATTAAGTTAGAGAGGGGGTGGGGGTCAGTGAAAAAAACTATGTGAATTAAGGTTTTATCCTCCATTGAACTTTTAATGTCGTCCCTTAATGAAGGACTTTATAAAAGTAATACTATGCTAAATAACCGAAAGTCCGGAATCGACTACAAAGCCCTTATGAACTCTTAGACTCGTTATAGCAGACGAAAATTGATTTTTTTTAAATCTGCATAGTGATCATGTCAAAATACGAACCGAATAATCACAAATATACAGAAAATAAAAAAGGGGGGCTTCTTTTTGGAAAATAAACGAAAATACTGATTTTGATATTTGCAAACAACCTTAAAAGTCATTAGAACAATTAAAGGTACCAGAGAAAAACTAAGAAAATGTCTTCGAATATCAATATAATTCGGGATACTAGACAGGTAATCGGCATAACATTTTAGTGTTGTATTAAGTAGTGACGTTTTAATTCGTTCACTAGAGATAACTCATTTAAATCAAATTTGCAAGATGAAAATTTAGAATTTCTCGATCTCCGAGTAGTGAAATTGACAATGAGGGTCGGTTTAAAACAAAACTTTACGACAAAAGAGATGATTCCATCTTCCCAATTGTGAACTTTCCATTTCTATGTAGCAACATTCCAGCAGCGCCTGCATACGGAGTACACATCTCCCAATTCGCCGTTTCAGAATCTAATGCGTTCTGGGTAAATAAATATTTTCCAAAGCGTAGACCAAAACATTGTGATTCAATTTAGTTTAAAACGTTCTAAACAATGGAAATTCAACTGGCGTAAAGTTATTTTCATTTTGGTGTACGAACAATGAAAATACCCATAGTCCTTTATATTCTGAAAAGGCGAATTGATACGATATTCCTGAGCTTGTATTTACTATCATGGTCTCCTTGATAGAGGATTGCTACTCACAAGGAAGCTATTAAACCAAGAGTTCCAAATGGTGAAGTTGAAATCATCCCTTCGTAAATTATACGGACGCCATCACGAGTTGGTTGGTTGACGTTACAATAGACCTTTGACGTTCTACACAATCAACAAGATTTGTGTGTAGAAACCATAAATGTCCCTTTGGCAGCAAGAGGGTTAACGATACAGTTACAGGGGAGGTAATGACGTTGCTAACTTAAATTGTAATTTTCGCGATGTCAAACTATGACTTATCGGGAAAAGATTCAGTTTTCGACTGATTTTTATCATTCAAACTTATTTAACTTGAAAACAAGTTCATAAACCCTCTTTTTTAAAATGCCATTTGGTTTGATTACATAAGAATATTATGTGTGCCAATTTTCATGAAAACGTAATTAGTGCATTTTTTTTAATTTGATAAATGTACAGCAAAAAATTATGTTTTTTCCTACATTCATGAACATTTGATAAATATGAGTTATTTCTGAATAAAAAATGTATAAATTTTTAGGATACTTATAAAATACAGAAATTACAAATTATTTAACATAAAACAATTTGTGTTTATCTTTTAAAACAAAAAAGTTAAAAGGGAAAATACGGCCACAAATCCGAGTTTTGAGCAAATATACAAAATGTCGACCTCATTTTACTCAAATAGTAGCACATGAAGGTATATTATTTATTTGATTTAACCAGGTTAAAAATAGTCTATATGGAAATTTTTATCAAAATGTAAATACGGGATCAAAACTGTATCGTATGCCCTTAAGTCAATGTCCAGAGAGCATTTAGAAGTGCACTGAGGAACTATAAATGTTTACACTTCAAGGTTATTGGAAGGTATGGGACCAGCAAACATGTACAAGACAAGACAAGACAAGACAAATACTTTATTAAAGTCTTACCACTTGTAACATATAAAATATACAGCTTTTTAAAACACAAATTAACAACAAGAGCCACTCTATAAAGAGTTATGAGAGACTATAAAACATATTTTCTTAAATTATAATACAAATACAACTTATATTATATTATGGCAGTATAATTTACCATATATTCATTTGTAAAAAGAAATATAATTTTCTCATTATCAGACATATGTAAAAAATTCTCATCAACAATACTAGCATGGTTAAAAATAACATTACGAATATCTGTTAACCGGAAGTTAAGTACTTACAAATTCAATGGTCTGGAAAAAGGTCAATAATTCTCATCTGAAGTGTGTTATTCTGTTTGGCGGGTATTCTCTAGGTACGTGAAAGTTGTTTCATGGTCAAGATAAATCAATTACCGACAGACTGGTGTACTTTTATTCGTGAAAAAGTCAAGTGAAATTAAAAAAATATTGGTTGAAGCGAACACATTGAAAATTTACGTTAGCTACCTTGTGTTTTTTTTGTACTGGTATGGATAGTAAACCCCACATTGACAGAAACAAGTGCCTGTGGATATAATCTTGTCATACCATTCTTCCTTAAATTTTGCAAAACATACATTTTCAATATTCTTAACTAAATCTTTGTTCAAAATAGTACCATTGCACAAATATTCCTTATCAAGTTATTTAAACTTATTTTTTACTCTAAAATGCCAATGTTTTACTTTTTTACATGTGTTACCCCATATAAACACTTTTTTATTTACTCTATCATCATTCATTTTATTAAAACGTGTCCAGTTTCTAAAAACACTAGTCCACTGTTTGATTTTACAAGGCATCCAGCCCATGTCATCACACAAAGACATATTAGGTGTGTATTTTCCTACACCTATGAAAAAACGCATGGCTCTATTTTTAATACTATTTATACATGAAAATTCACGTGTTCCACATATAGAGGCACCATAATCTATTATATAACATACAAGTGTATCAAATAACTTTGTAAATGTACAATATTGAAATCCACCATTAGCTTTACATTTAGATATTAACAGACCCAACGATCTACTGGCGGCTTTAGCAACTGCTTTTGCCATATTAGCATAACTTAAATGTTCAGTAAACAATAAACCTAAATATGTGTATTGGGAAACAATATCAATATTGTTACCATTAAACAAAAATGAAAAATTTGATCTAGATACAGACTGTGTTCTAAAATGTACTATTTTAGATTTTTCTAAGTTAACAGTAAGGTCATTAGTACAACACCATATATTCAAAACATCTAATATTTTTTTGTAAATTACTCTCATTCCCCGTGATAAAAACAAGATCATCTGCATATAACAGCATGCTCACTTTATCATTTTCAATGTCTATACCTATGTTCAATTTCTTGACCTCATCAACAAGATCATTGATATAAATATTAATTAACAAAGGCGAAAGGATACACCCTTGTTTTAGACCACAATTTACGCCAAACCAATCTGTTAAGTTACCATTTACTTTAACACAAGACTGTACATGTATAAACCTACTACATTACATATATGTGCCTGCCCCAAGCCGGAGCCTTTAACGCAGCGGATGTTTTTGTTGTTGTATACATGTATCATATTTTTTTTTTATTGTATCTACGTAAATCAGACCGTAAGTTTTCTCGTTTGAATTACTAATCATTTCATGGATTATCATACAGGTTGCTATATGGTGAGGATTGTATTCATTGTTGAAGGCCGTACGGTGACACATATTTGCTTATTTCTACGTCGTTTGGAGTGACTGTTTTGGAAAACTGAAAGTCTTATCACGATCAAGCTCTAGTTCTGCGAGCCAAGTCATCGCGAGAGCTGCACTTGTCAAATATTTTCATGTAGATCTGACGAGTCCGTCGAATATATGACTTCAGTGAACAAAACAATTCACTGTTATCAATGAATATATAAATTCTAATTTTCCATTCATCTGTTTCACATATTTATTGTCTTACGATAATATACGCATAGTATTACTGCTAGGTGATCATTTTTATTCGGTTGGTCACTATATAAGTGAAAAAAAGAAAGTATTAGTAAAAAGATGTTTTGTGGAATAAACAATGCATATGTGAAGTGTAATATTTTATCAATTGGAATCTTTTGAACTTATATTTATTATAAAAAAAAGATGTGGAATAATTGCCTATGAGACACCTCTCCACAAGAGACAAACGACACAGACACTAACTACTATGGGTTATTGTACGGCCTTCAACAACGAGCAAAAATGTGTAACAGTAAATTTGGTCCGGTAGTAAAATATGTCCTAGGAAATCAAGTCCATGATCATTATTTTACTAGGAACATAAGTCCCAGGACAAATTTTCCTAGGAAAATAAGTCCATAGGTAGTAAAATATGTCTGGAACTTATTTTCCAAGGTAAAATTGTCCTAAGACGTTATATTAGTAATTTTTATCATATTATAACAATTATTGAAAATAAAAACAGATCATATTTTTACATGGTTAAGATTTGAAAGTTTCATTATTTTTTCCCTTTTAAAATAAAGGAAAGTGGCGTTATAACCTAGGAATGTTAATGACATGGACATGATGTCCTAGGAAAATAAGTATGGGGACATAGATTTTAATAAATTATTAATACACAACTCTATAACCGAATATTGAAACATAACGTTTATATTGATCTTTTAAAAGAAAGGACATGGACGATTTTACCTAGGAAAATTATTGACATGGACATGATTTTCCTAGGAAAATTAGTCTGAGGACATCAATTGTATTGATATATTATAACACAACTCTAAAACTGAATATTGAAACATAACATTTATATTTATCTTTTAAAATAAAGGTCTGACATTTTACTTAGCAATATTGTTGACATGGACATGATTTCCTAGGAAAATTAGTCCGGGGACATACATTTCATTTTATTTTTATTGCCCGAGCTCTTGATCCGAAAAATATCTTAAAACATAAAAATTGCATTTCCATGTAAATAATTTGTTTCATTAAAACATTCCTTTTAGAATACAGGACATGGGCGAATTTACCTAGGAATATTAATCCATGGACAAAATTTCCTGGTAAAATTAGTCTGGGAACATAAACTTTATTAAAAGAATTGATACACAACTCTTTATAACAATATCAAAATACCATTTTTATTGACCTTTAAAAACAAAAAGACATTGACGATTTTACCTAGGAATATTAATGACATGGACATGATTTCCTAGGAAAAATAGTCTGGGGACATACATTTTATTAAAAATATAAATACAAAACTCAGAAGTTTCCATTGTTTAAACGTAAATGATTTGATTCATTAATATTTTTCCTATAAAGAGGACATGGACGTTTTTACCTAGGAATATTAATGACATAGACTAGAATTCCTAGGAAAAAATAGTCTGAGGACATAAATTACTAACATCGGACAAAAAATACTAGTAAATTTTGTAACCATGGACTTTTTCTACTAGTTATATGTGTCCGCCCAGACATATTTTACCAGGACAAATTTATCTCTTACACCATACCGCATAGTCAGCTACACAAGGCCCCGTAATCTAAAATGTAAAACAATTCAATCGTGAAAACGAACGGCATAACTAATGTACAAAGTCTCAAAGATTCATATTGTTTATATTAAACATTTTATCATATTGTTTTGCCAACGGAAGGAATGATAAAGACTTTCTTTCACATATTTTGAAACATCGAAGTGTGCACAAAGTTGTTGATTGATGAAAATATATCTATGATAATCATAAAACAAATCGTAAACATTTGTATTTTATGGAAAACCGTCCCTTTAAAGTTTTGAAAAATCGCTCCTGAAGGTAAAAGTATACATTTGAACTGTGCAGTATATATGAGGTAATGAATCAAAATTATAGCACAGTAAGAACAAGGGCGTACTATGTCATGTGTTGATACTTTATTGTTATACAGTCATGAAAATACTGAGTCTAAATATTACGTATACTGTCCTACATTTGTAAGTGTTGCGTTTCTTTAAATGATCAGTTTAATACTTAGTCTAAACTGTTTACCGTTATAATCCCCTGTGTCAGCTTGACGTGTAAACGCAGGGTGTGTGAGATTAAAGGTATGTACATATTAAAAAAAAAAATAGGGTTAGATATAAATTAAACAGGTTATTAACTTTTAGATGATAAAACCACATAATTTTAAACATTTAAACTTACTCTTGCGATTGAATTCATTGATCATAAATTATATCGAATTGTATACGTGTGTAATGCGGTATTGTGTATAAAGCAATGTGTATTACAAGATAAATGTAACAATATCAACACGTGACAGCATTTGTTATTTGAATTATTTCTGATAACATATGTAAAATTTAAATACTATTTTCCAGATTGAAATAGTCCAGTGGGGCCGTGTCAATGAAAGTATCCTAGGACATGTCCTAAGATAGGTCTTAGGACATTATTTAGGATGGTCTTAGGACGTGTCTGAGACATGTCTTAGGATGTAAAACAAAGCTGTCTTAGGACAGTCCTAACTACGATGGTCCTAGGACCATCCTAACACATTTATTTAATTGAAAATATATGTAGAGATTTGTATGACATAGATTGAATTGTATTTTTGAACCTATATGTAAAGAGAGGGAGGATGACTCTTATATAGAAAAAAATTAACGCAAAATAAAAGTTAAAGTTTTTACGGAATACTAATAAATACGTTATTAAATATGATAAAAGATATAAATGAATTTAATACGAAAACAAAAGTAAATGGTCACAAAACTTTGTGATATTCGTGCTGCAATTTTAGTACTAGTACATAAACTAGTTTTGTCCTTAGGTCCACTCGATTTCATTACATGTATCGAATCAGGATTAGGTAAAAAAAAGAAGTAAACTGTTTCCCATATTTGAATTATTTAAAATATGTTGCTTATGATGATAGTATTGTTTAGGCTTCAAAAAAGCAGCACGAAATAATTTAATATAATACAATTAAATCTTTAACAAACATTAAACAATATTTTTTTTTTTTATTAATTTTATCTAAATAAATGATAGTTTAATATTGTATTAGTATTTTTAGTATTGAGTTTATGCCATATTTGTTGTTTTTATTACGTTTTAGGACGATGTAACCTTTAGGACTATCCTAAGACACCTAATTGTATATCCTAACTTTAGGACCAAATTTAGGACATATCTTATTTTAGGAGACTTTCGTTAAACCGACTTAGGACTAAGACGTGTCCTAAGACCATCCTAAGACATGTCTTAGTCCTAGGACAGCTTCGTTGACACGGCCCCTGCCTTTTAATTTTTCATGTTTTATGGACTAATCTGTTTTCAATTTACTTTCAACTTGGCGAACAGCATTTTAGTTAACACATGTTAGTCTCTCATCACGACATGGGTTGCAGCCCTGTGAAAACCATGTGTGACAAAATGACCCATCTGGGGAAAAAATATTTCATAAGGGGCTTTTTCTCAGACATTACATTTGTGTGTCTTGTCAAAATCGTTCTGAGCATAGAAGGCAGATAGAGTGAAATATGAAACACCATGTAGAAAAATAGAACTCGGAGTTATATATATATATATATAGTTTCTACATAAGGATCACCTGAGAAAAAACTACAAAAAAGAAGAAACAATTATTAAATAGACACTTACAGCAAAGAATTGTTAAGCGGTTTATAAAGATACAAAAGGAAGGAAATTAAAAGTTTATAAACGAAATTGTTGAAAACTTTTTTTCGATATTCACACACCGACATTTGATAATGCTATATCGCGAAGACTACACAAAATATTTGTAAAAAGTCTACTGGAAATGAACAAAAGTTTAAATAAAGGCAAACTATTTAGAAATACATTTGAAAAGTTAATGGAATGCTTTAATCATTTTTTTAGGGTTTTGCAGCCTCATTTAATTTTTGTTACGTTCGCCAATTTTAAGATCTTTCAAGTGTATCCTATTATCTATGTTACCATTTTTATTTCTAGAACATATTAAAACATCTTTTTTGATTTCTAGAACAAAATGGCGTATGTCATTAAAACCAAGAAATCAGAAGTAGAGCTTCCGTACCTTCCTAAAAATGGTATACTCAAGAATGGAACAGATGTTACCCTGGACTGGTACAAGGAAGCAGACGAGAGAGAATTATTTGATATTCTGAGACACATCGTGCATGAAGAGGGTGATAGTTACCCTCAAGATGAGATGTCTACTAAAGATGACTTCCGGTCATATTACCTATCACATGATGTTTTTGTATGTAAAAACACATCAACTGGGGAAGTCATTGGAGGGTTTTATGTAAAGCCAAACTTTCCGGGAAGATGCTCGCATATCTGCAACGCTGGGTTTATAGTTAAAGCTTCGTCAAGGGGTTATGGAGTTGGAACATTTATGGCGGAAGCATATTTACAAATAGCACGTGATTTAGGATACCTTGCATCGTTTTTCAACCTTGTATTTGTATCTAATGAATCGTCGCTTAAATTATGGAAAAACTAGGATTTACCGAAATTGGAAGAGTCCCGAATGCTGGTAAATTAAACGGAAGGGGCATGACAGACGCTCTTCAATTTTATTATGACTTAACTTCGTTAACGAAATTGACAGTTGAATAACCTTGATGAATTCATTGTATCCTGGATTAAAATATTTGTTCATTGACTTTAATATCAAATATATTTTAAGAAGAGATGTTTTAAAATTCAACACGATATTTGCATTACATACATGACTTTGTGCTTTTTAGTCTTAAATACATGATTTTTTATTATTTGATATTGGATGAGAACTAGCTGTCTGTAACTGCGAGTACTCTCAGATCTGATCTTAGTAACTTTTTGTTGTTGGAATGTACAAGTATGACTATGCGGTTTGGCCTTTGTTCAATGTTAAAGGCCGTATGGTGACCTATAGTTGTTAATTTGTGAAAAATCAAACGACACAACCAAACGATGACAAAGTCGGACCACAAATGTCACTTCATCAGTTCTAACAACGGTATATTTTTTTCATTTTCAAATTCAATTGCACGTTCATTCCTTAAAAGTAGTCCCGTAACAATTTTACAGATCTTGCAGCGTTTTAATGTGAATGTCTGTTAAAGGATCATTCACTTCAACATCAGAAGCATCAGCAAATCGATTTTCGACCTGGTACATGGAGGACGCGTCGCCTGCGTTGTCAGCCATCTCCGGTATTTGACTCATCTTTTTCTCAACAAAAATTCCAGATGTCTTCGGAAGCCGCTTTATTTACAGACATGGTATTTGCCAACTGTCGTGTTATTTCCTTGCAAGTATTGCGAGACATGGAATTTCCTAATGACAAATACACAGATATAGAGAGAAAAAATCTTGATATATAATTGTAATAGAACGTTTCCGAAAAATACCATTCCTCTCATGTAATCAAAATACAGCATTATTACATAAGGTGAAATTAAAGTCAAAGTTAATTTTAATTCTTCGTAAGTTATCATGACTTGGTTAACCTTTACACTTTATATGTTACACAGATGTGAAAGGACATGTCCCATTATTTATTCGTGTGCCAGTATATGTTTTGTTATTGATTTTTATACTTGTCATGTGCAATACATTAGGTGGCACAAGTAAGTAGAAAGAACCTCTAAGCTTTTTACAGCATCTTAAATAGTGTAAGATCTTTGAGGTATCATGGGCTATTTTTCAGGGTATGCAAATATCACTCCTCTCTGTACCATTTTGTCAATCTTTTATTAGTTTGTCTTAAATTTGTTTCATCTTTTGACAATAGTGTTATACGTCTGTTTTGAGTTATTTGATTGTTTTCGTAATTTTCCTTTTCAATATGTTTAAAAGTGTGGTTCCAATTGGTTTAGAGGCCAAAAATGTAAGTATGAAATTCAAAACACTTTTATTATACAATGTTGAACTGAAGCAGAATGCGTGTGCAAGTAATCCATTCTTGTCCTTCTCAACTACATACACTTGTATCATAACATATTTGAGCTATAAAAGAAAACACATGCAATATGATTAAAAATGTATTACTCTCAATTGAAATGTAAATAGAAATGTAGAATAAGACAGAATACTTTCTTGTGAGCACCTGAAGAGAAAGGTGTCTTTGATTGGTTTTATACTACATATATAAAAAAAGATGTGTGTTATGATTGCCAATGAGAAAACTCGCCATAAGAGACCAAAATGACACAGAAATTCACAACTAGATGTCACCGTAGGGCCTTCAACAATGAACAAAGGCTATACTGCATAGTCCGCTATAATAGGCTCCGAAATGGCAATGTAAAATTATTCAAACGAAAAAACTAACGGCCTAATTTATGTACAAAAACGAAAAACAAATATGTAACACATAAACAAACGACAACCACTGAATTACAGGATCCTGACTTGGGACAGGCACATACATACAGAATGTGGCGGAGTTAAACATGTTAGCGGGATCCAAACCCTTCCCCTAACCTGGGACAGTGGTGTAACAGTAGAACATAAGAACGAACTACAAAAATAAGCTGAAAAAGGCTTAACTCATCATATGGATAAAAATACAAATACTACAAATACAAGTAGACGTGGCAGGGTATTTGCACTTCCCAACAATAAAAAGACACTAAGTACAGATATGAGAGTACTCGCAGTTACTGACAGCTAGTTCAAAGCCAATAACAACTGATAAAAAAATCATACATCTACGACTCGATTTACGAATTAAACGGTTCTAAAATGATTTTTATCATATTTCCATGTTGATTAATTTTACACAATAACACATGGCAAAAACAAGAAGACGATATCCATCATCCATCAAAACTGACAAAAACAAACGCGATCAATCAACCGAACAACTTTAAAAAAATGCCATATTTCTGACTAGGTACAAGGATTTTCAGAAGACAATCATATACCTTTTTTAATTTTCTTCATATAAGTTACTGAATAATCTTTTCACACACAGTTCATTTTTAGTTTTTGACAGTTCATGTCAACCAAAAAACAAAACAGTGTTAAGCACCAATGCATTTTCAATTCAAAATATACTTTAAAGTTGAAGCAAAAGAAGAAAAGACATTGTACACTAAACTTATTTTGTCATTGTTTGCTGTTTTCGAAATTGATTTATTTCCTGAACATGCATAACCATAGTCATTTAGAGGATGATTTCGTGTACTATGGTCACTTTTTGGATTCTTGTCTTTCATGTTGGATTATGTGCTTTGTCTATAAAGGGACTACATGGCGGTTTTTTTTTAATTTTCTTTTGTTGACAAAGCTTTTAGTTTTTTTTTATAGTGGTTGAAATTATAACACAATGTTGACTGCTGTACCCCAATCGCTGGCATTTGACGTATTTCGTCTGTTTGTTTCGCTCACACATTGTCGTCAATATCAAGGAATTTCATGCAAATGTCATATAAATGAGAGGTTATTAAGCTAGTTATAAAAGCAGGTTTATCCCACCATTCTATAAATAAGGAAATACATGTTACAAGGACGGAATATAACAGTCGTTTTCTATTTTTGGAAGTTTATTTTTTGAAACAATCCGTTTAAAAATTCCTCCGATGATCGGTTTTAAAGTTATTGTTTATTACTTTATAATAAGTGTATGATAATTTAAAAGTTTTCTCCGAGTGTGGGTGTTATAATGCTATCCATTTATATGTTCTCTTCCTGATTTATTCCATTTTTTATACCCCTATCGTTTTTGTTAATATTTTAAAACTGTTTGCCCTATATAGCAACTTACTTTTAATAACGTCCTTGCATTCTTGTTTGTTGCAACTTAGCGTATCACAACAGGCAGAGCATAGCACAAGATCTCCGTGGTCGGCTCTTCTACCTGTAGCCGGTGTAGTATGAGTAGATTTATATTCTTTCAAAAGTACATCACACACCTGAAAAGTCATAGAAAAATCTTGTTGAAACGGAGGATAAATAAAGGCAACAGTAGTACACGGCCGTCACTTGGCTTATCGAGAGATTGGGCGGTTAATCTATATTGCGTATGCGGCTAAATGGGCGGTTGATCTGTTAAAATCGGGTTGGCTACAGTCTGTTAATGAGATGTTATCGAGAAAACCATTGCAATGTCAATATGTTTTATTGTATAAGTTTTTAAATAAATGTTTAGCATAAAAACTATTCATGTCTGGCAAAACCATTCAATGTACTGTCCTGCGGGAGGTGTAATTTTTTTCTATCTTCGATAAACGATCTATAAAATGACTAAGCGTGTTACTCATCAACTTTATACACATTTTACACACACAAAATGACAAGTTGTTTCAATTTACTTACATGCAATTTTAAACATCGAAAAAGACAGGTATTGTATTTGTTAACCATATTAATATTATTATGTGAAAAATCTACATGAAAGTCTGTATTTTGGTGACATAATTCAATTTATATTAAAAACCTGGTCCGTTAATGGGTCGGATGTAAAAAAAACTCGGTCTGTTAATTGTTCTTTTAAGAGTTATAAATGGCAATTAAAGTGTAATTTGATCGCTATATATAGGAAGTTATCGGAAAAAAATGTGTAGGCTCAAGACGAGTGGTTAATATATACGGAAACATCACATCAACAATGAAGCACAAATTTAGACAATGGAAATTGAAAATTGATAAAAATAGTTTCATAAAGTGTTATATCATGTATATTAAAGTAATATAATTTCATCCAAGAATGTTCGTATATATCATGTGGATTCTGTTTTATAGTCATGAATAACATCAATATATTTACATTGGTAAACAGTATATAAATCAGAGATAAACTTCGAAATATAACTAAACATCAGTAAGCAAAATGTTTTTTTTTTAATTTTAATATGAAGAGAAAGAAGTGGTTGTTACTTAAGTTTTTGTTGTGATTAAACATCGCGGATAATTCAAATTAAACATTTAAAATTATTATACCATGTGTAACATATACAAAATTTAGTCTTCACTTTTAAACATTTTTTTTTATCATATTGACTGAAATATGTTTATAATTGCATACAAGTCATAAACAAATCTTTCAACATCAACCTTTCTCTTTACCAACTTGAAGGTTACTCGATTAAAAAACAAGCATGTTTGCGGACTGCTAGTCGGCCAAATACTTACAATGGAAATACATTATAATTACTCGAAAAATAAAATTAATATTATGCATTTTTGTGATTTCCAGGAAAATAAAACATTCTTTTTGTTACACAATTAAAGTTAATCAGCAGCTAAGTTAAACACAAATATAGAAAGAAATTAAACTGTCAATTGTTCTTGAACAATTGAGAGGTCTTTCCTTTTGTAATGTAAAATACATGTTCAAACAGACGTAGAATGTATTGAAAAGCTTTAAAACACACTGAAAAACCTTTAAATAAGGTTAAAAACACCAAATTCGCTATATGGGACATGACCTTGACCTTTGACCTTTTGACCTTTGTCAAGGTCATTAGTCCCCAATGTCATTGCCGAAGACCCCATGGGTCTAGGACCTTTGGTTATATAGTAAAAGATGATTTTGTCTTTCCAGAAACCTAAAACAGGTGTTATGCCCCTTAAAAAAAGGTCAAATCTCTTCGGTCAAAATGTAACAAAGTTGTGCCGTAATGACTCAAACATTTTCCACTATTTAAAACTTCTGTAAGTATAATGGTTTCTGAGATTATCCCATAACAAGGTGTTAGGTCAAAGGTCAAGGTCAACATACAAATTTGACCTTGAGGTATTTTTCAAAGATACATAAATTGATGATGATTGGTGAAGATCCTAGGTGTCTACGACTTACGGTTTCTGAGTTTTGGTGGTCAACCGACACCGGTTAATTTTCATAGGGGCATAACCCTACCAATGAGTCGTTGAATATTTTCGATCCAAATGTAACGAAGAACCAGGGTCTGGTCCTGAACAAATTTCACCCTTTGTTTTTTTTCTACCTATTACGGTTACGGTGTTGGAACGATAACAATGTTTTTGGGTTTCGGAGGGATTACTCCGAACCGACAAAATATTTCGACTCACAGGGTGAGTTCCGGATAGGTATTCATTACACCGATACAAAGTGTGAACATGAAAGCGACACGTCTTACGGTTACGGAGGCTAACTTCGTCAAAGTTTGGCGGAACAAAAAGAATAATAATAATAATAATAATAATAATAATAATAATAATAATAATAATAATCAGAAGAAATACAGTAAGGTCTTTCCTTATAGAAAAGGAAAGACCTTAACAAGTGAAACTGCGAGCTACTGCTCACTGATGATACCCCCGCCGCAAGTGGATAATATTAATAGTGTAAAAATATGCAAGTGTTCGGTAAACAGGAAGTTGTCGAGTGATGAATCTGAAAACGCATCACACGGTATAGCTGACTTAATATATAAATCCTGAAACCAAATTTCAGAAATCCTTGTATTGTAGTTCCTGAGAAAAATGTGACGAAAATTTTCAACTTGGCTATCATGTGTAAAATCATACAAGTTTCGGTAAACAGGAAGTTGTCAAGTGATCAATCTGAAAACGCATCACACGGTATAGCTGACTTAGATAAACCCTGAAACCAAATTTCAGAAATCCTTGTATTGTAGTTCCTGAGAAAAATGCGACGAAAAATATTCATGGGACGGACGGACTGACGGAAGGACAGACAGAGGTAAAACAGTATACCCCCCCCCCTTTTTTAAAGCGGGGGTATAAAAACCCTGACTCAAGTCAATTTATTGTTTAAAGCCATGTCTTAGAAAACCGTTCATATTCCTTACTTGGTACAGACATTGCCTTAGGCAGAATATGACAATGGTGACTAGATAGAAATACAATCCGTATCGGAAAACGCATGGCATTTTACCAGCTGCATTGCAACACATGGCAGATTCGTAGCTATTTCACACTTTAAACAGACACACAAAATAAGGCTGATTGATTAAGTAAATAACAAATTCATACATATCCAGCGGCCAATCCATATCACGCTATATTGAAGTCACACACCCTTCGATGAAATGCAAAGAAGGTCAAAAATAAAAATTTTGATACTAGAAGGATACTATTGCACAGTCTTGTCATTTTTTCTACACAAGTGCATCCCCTTCTTCACTTTTTCAATGGGAAAATCTAAGGCAGCAAAATTATTGTCGTTGCTAAATAACTCTTAACTCACACAATTTAAATTGTCCAACACATTAACTATGATAGATAACATTTTCTTAGACAATTCTCTTTTTTTGACTTGGTTCTTATAATATGCCAAAAATCTGTATGTTTAACAGAGTTTAACATTAAATTGTGCGTTTTACTCTTAACAGACGTATAACCGCCTCGATAAACAAACAAACCGCACATTTAACATTTAGCCGAATACTCAATTTAGATTAACCGACCAATCTCTCGGTTAGCCGAGTGACGGCCGTGTAGGATACCGATGTTCAAAAGTCATAAATCTATTGAGAGAAAACAAATCCGGCTTACAAACTAAAACCAGGGGAAACACATCAACTATGAGAGGAAAACAACGCAGCAATAAAACACTGAAGTGCAACAAAACATGCATCATACGTAGAATCGAACTATTAGACAATAACTGCAATATTCTTGACTTGGTGCAGGACATTTTAAGATAAATATAACTTTTAAGGTGGTACCTAACACCTTGACTAAAATAAATTTGGCTCGTTTAATTTTCATAATATCTTGATAAGACATTTACTTTGACCCTTTGACAAAATTATGTAAAATTTCAAAAAACTTGTACCAATCATTCTCTCAGAAAATATCCATTGGCTATAAAGCAGTTTGACACACACTATTTTTGATCATAGAGAAGCTTAATATTTTCTTAACGATACAACGTGATTAAAACGTTTAGCCTATTTTACAGAGTTATCTCTTGTAGTGTTAGGTAGCACATTAAATGCAATAGTAATTAATAGAATATTAATTAAAAAAAATAATGTTAGCATTATCATGATTATGTATATATGCGTATCAGTACGACAATGATGCGTATAGAATTTGAAACAATTAAAAAATATCGACTATGTCACACTGTTGACAGCAGAATGTTTAAATGAACTACAATCAGTTGCCGAGGACAATGGAGAATTGAATTTTGAAATTAGTATCTTAATTGTAATTGCTTCTAATATAACGTGCTTCTTTCGCTTTTTGAATAAACCCGTGCTCTAAATCCAATAAAATTTGTTTGCACATGCGTATATATTTACTGCAGAATAATGAATTTTATCAAATTGGCATGCATTTGATATATTTCATTTAATTTAAACACTTCCAAACTCTTAAATGATGCACATAAAGTTACTAATTCATTTATTATGACTGTAATGTGTTGCATTTCGAAATTGACATATTTGACCTAAATACGATAACCGTTCATGCTGGCTGTTCAAAACTCCCCCCTCGGTAGGCATTATATTCGTGTTATTTTAGCCCTCACTATCGCTCGGGCAAAGATAATCACGATTATTGCCTACCCATGTTAAAACTACAATAAAGTATAGCTTGCATTTCTTATTTCTTAAATATCAAATTTCTTATCTCAAATCTAATTAGTTTGAGTATTTGATTAGAAATTCAATATTACAAATGTTAATTCTAACATTTATTAAATCTTATAAAAAAATACTCGAGGAGGAAACTCTTTGAATAGTTATCAAAGGTACCAGGATTGTAATTTAGTACGTCAGACGCTCGTTTCGTCTACATAAGACTCATCAGTGACGTTCATATCAAAATATTTATAAAGCCAAACAAGTACAAAGTTTAAGAGCTTTGAGGATCCAAAATTCCAAAAAGTTGTGCCAAATACGACTAAGGTTGTCTATGCCTGAGATAAGAAATCCTTAGTTTTTGAAAAATTCAAAGTTTTGTAACAGGAAATTTATAAAAATGACCACATTATTGATATTCATGTCAACACTTAAACGCTTTTAAAGTGTTGAATACTCGGCTGGTGATACCCTCGGGGACGAAACGTCCACAAGCAGTGGCATCGACCCAGTGGTGTAAATAGTTACCAACGGTACCAGGATTATAATTTAGTACGCCAGACGCGCGATTCGTCTACATAAGACTCATCAGTGACGCTCATATCAATATATATATAAAGCCAAACAAGTACAAAGTTGAAGAGCATTGAGGATTCAAAATTCCAAAAAAAGGTGCCAAATACGGCTAAGGTTATCTATGCCTGGGATAAGAAAATCCTTAGTTTTTCGAAAAATTCAAAGTTTTGTTACAGGAAATTTATAAAAATGACCACATTATAGATATTCATGTCAACACTTAAAGGCTTAAGTGTTGACTACTGGGCTGGTGATACCCTCGGGGACGAAACGTCCACCAGCAGTGGCATCGACCCAGTGGTGATAATAGTTATCAAAGGTACATGAATTATAATTTAGTACGCCAGACACGCGTTTCGTCTACATAAGACTCATCAGTGACGCTCATATCAAAATATTTATAAAGCCAAACAAGTACAAAGTACCTTTGAAACGAGACATAAAATGGTACGACATCTACATTATGTAATGACTTGAAAAAATAAATAAAAATGCATATATGATTTGAATGGCCTGAAATATGTGAATGAAAAAAAACGCCAATAACAAGTCACCACCTGTATACAAGCATCCCTCTCTCAAATATATATTATCTTTTTTTTCAAAAAAAAGTTCAAGGATGGCGCTTATAGATGCGATTTGTTGTGTCAACGGATTTTTCATTATGATATAATTTTAGTTTGCTTCGACATATCTGTCTTGTATCAATATCACTCCAACAATCCATAGAGTTACATCAGTGATACCTGATTTGTGCAATATCGTCAATTTTAGACGATCCAATACTTTCAATTTGCTAGATGACGTTTCTTCTGAAAATCAAAATCCTCATTTCTCTATATAGATATAGGAAGATGTGGTGTGAGTGCCAATGAGACAACTCTCCATCCAAATAACAATTTAAAAAAAGTAAACCATTATAGGTCAATGTACGGCCTTCAACACGGAGCCTTGGCTCACGCCGAACAACAAGCTATAAAGGGCCCCAAAATTACTAGTGTAAAACCATTCAAACGGGAAAACCAACGGTCTAATCTATATGAAATAAAAAAAACGAGAAACACGTATAAATTACATAAACAAACGACAACTACTGTACATCAGATTCCTGACTTAGGACAGGTCCAAACATTTGCAGCGGGATTAAACGTTTTAATGGATCCAAACCTTCTCCCTTTTTCTGAAACAATAGCATAACATCACAACATAGAAAAACACACGATAAAATATCAGTTGGCAGGCTTAACTCAATCAAAAAACGTACATTAATACACTATGAACGAATAAATTTGATCTGCGATATCTGAATGCAAATGCACAGTTAATAAAATATTAGGGACAAACATTCAAGGCCAAAAAGCAAACAAACAAGTCCAAACAAAGCCGTCAAGACACCACTGCGAAATATTTAACCCTTCGAAAATATTCACTTTAGAAAAAAAAAAACGGTTTTAAAAAAATACAGGTAAATCTTGAAGTTCATACAAATGTAGTAAGAAGAACTGAAACTTTGAAAATATTCCAAATAATCAAAGCTGGTATATAGACAAGAACCATATAAATATAAAATAACAAAAAAGCATTATAAACAGTATCAACAGGTCGAATTAACAAGAAAATACGATTTGAGAGTAATCGCAGTTACTGACAGCTAGTTAAAAGCCAAAAACAATTAATAATAAAAAAATCATGCATCAGAGACTAAAATCAACTAAAACACATCCCAGGGATTTAGCATTTTAACGTCATGAACAGTCAGAGAAGACATGACTTGTGCAATGCCAAAAATAAATGTATCGACAGGTAGTAGGATAGTGAGGAGCGACTTCTATAGAGATAAAAATTAACGTGTCTGTGTCTCTATACATGCCGCCTCAAATCATACATGTATTTATCAATTTCTTAAAACATTTAGTATGATGAATAGCAGAAATTTTATTGCCTCATTAGAGCGGATGATACGTATTTTCTAAGGTTTTAAAACCAATTCCAGCTTGTAGTTAGCCTAAAAACAGTAACTTACGGTTTTTTGCTCACATCCAAGTTCATGCTTTATGACACCACCAGTAAAGACAGTATTGACTTTGCAAACCTACAAAAATACATTTATCGGGAATTTAAATTCAAACATAAAATTGAAAATATTGTACATATGCTAATGCTTATATGATGTATGCCCTTAATAATTCCATGTTGGAGGTTGAATACATTAGGTAAGTCCTTAGAACCTTTTTTTTTTTTTATTTTACTCAATAGGTCTTCCATATTTGGTGTATGGAATGTTTGCGGTGAACATTACCAACTGGCAGGTGTCATCTGACCTTGACCTCATTTTCACGGTTCAGTGGTCAAAGATATTTTTTGTGTTTTTGGACATTTTCTCAGGTACTATACTATAAGCATCCAGTCAATCATATTTGGTATATGGAATGTTTGTAAGGTGTACATGTCTGTCTGGCAATAATCATCTGACCTGGACCTCATTTTAATGGTTCATTGGACAAAGCATTTTTTTGTGTTTTGGTAATTTTCTCAGATACTATAAGCATCCAATGTGTGTCAGGTGTACATGTCTGTCTCGCGATTAACATCTGACCTTGACCTCATTTTCATGGTTCATTGGTCAATTGAAAGATAAATGTCTCAGATAGATTTTTATTTCAGATACTATAGGGATAGAACTATATTTGATGTAGGGAATACGTGCAAGATGATGTGAATGTCTGTGTAGCAGGTGTCAGTTGACCTTGACCTTATTTTCATGGTTCATTGGTCAAGGTTATTTTTTATGAGGTTAATTTCGTAGATGCTTTAAGCAATAGTTTAACTAGATTTGTTGTATGGAATGATTGTAGGACCTTGTGGGATTATCTCACCTTGATCTCATGTACATTGGTCATTTAAATGTTATATTTTTAGTTAAATGTCATGCTTGTGGTATAAACTTTTTTTTATACTTCAATATAAATTATATTATGAACACTAGAACAGGCGAGACATTCAGTGTGTCCACTCTTGGTATAAAGAATTCAATGGAAAAAAACTATCAAAATCGGACTTAAAATAAAAAAGTTATTTCTTGCAGGTTTGACCCCAACAAATTTCAATTATTGCAGGATTTAAGTTTGAAAAAAAGTGTTATCTGAGCTGGCCAGAATTTTTGCCTTTTTAATAATTATAAAGCATATTTTTTTCATTCACGCTTTTAGTATTACCATGATATTTCAGATGTATTGAAAAGTATGTTTCCTCTATGTATTTTAAAAGTAATGGGTGTGTTTAATGACAACACGTGTAAACACACACAATGATATATCCCTATCAGTGTGTTCGACCGTTTTTTAGTGTACCCCAAAACTAACTGTCCTTTCCTGGATTTAGATATTTCGGTTTTAAACGGGAAACTCCACACTAAAATTTACGACAATAGAGACGATTTTGTTCCCTATTGTTAATTTTCCATTTTTAGATGGTGATGTTTCTTTGGCACCATCTTACGGTGTTTATATTTCACAGCTCGTTCGCTATGCCCGTGTCTGTTGTGACGTTTTGATTTTAACGAACGCAATCTATGTATTACTGGTAAATTATTAAACCAGGGATATCGTTACCATAAACTACTTAAAACCTTTACTAAATTCTTCCATAGATATAAAGATTTGGTTTTGAAGTTTGGTTGTACCCGTAGAAAGCTTATTTCAAACGGGATAGCACATCCTCATTTTTACGGAAATGTTGTTAAACGTGCCCGGAAATTTAGAAATGATCCATGTATACTTGTCCCTCCTTTAAATAAACTTATTCTAAAAGGTTACCTATTCAACACTGTAATAAGATCTTTGAATATTGTTTTTATTGGTATAAATATTGATTTTGTTATCAGTAAATTAAAAGCTAACTAAATATTACTAGTATGTTATATACATATACATATTCATGGATCTACAATCGGTCGATACCTGTAACTTGGCATTGCACAAGATCATGTTTTTCTCTGGCTGTTTATGACGTCTTTACACTAAATCCATTGGATGTTGGATGTGTACGGATTGATAGTTTATTCTTAGATGCATGATTTTTTTATTAGTTGTTAGTCGCGTTGAACTAGCTGTCAGATAACTGCGAGTACTCTCAGATCTGTTTTTTGTGTCGGGATGTATAAGTACCCGGCCACGTCAACTTGTATTTTTGTCCATCTGATGAGTTAAGCCTTTTTCAACTGATTTTTATAGTTTGTTCTTATGTTGTACTGTTATACCACTGTCCCAGGTAAGGGGTAGGGTTGGGATCCCTCTAACATGTTTAACCCCGCCTTTTTAATTATGTATGTGCCTGTCCCAAGTCAGGAGCCTGTAATTCAGTGGTTGTCGTTTGTTTTTTGTGTTACATATTTGTTTTTCGTTCATTTTTTTTTAATATAAATAAGGCCGTTAGTTTTCTCGTTTGAATTGTGTTACATTGTCTTATCGGGGCCTTTTATAGCTGACTATGCGGTATGGGCTTTGCTCATTGTTGAAGGCCGTACGGTGACCTATAGTTGTTAATGTCTGTGTCATTTTGGTCTCTTGTGGACAGTTGTCTCATTTTCAATCGTACCACATCTTCTTTTTTATATATTCAATTTACCCTAGACATAAAATGAAACGGTGAATTTCACCAAAGAGTTCGGCGCAAATGATGCATGGACTCTACCTTTTTTAATGCTGTTAATATAATAAAGAATAAACGAGAGGGAAATTTTGGTGGTACCAAGGCTTACCAACTTAAATTGGCTGAAATTGAAAAATTATTATTGTAACTTAGTTGTTGTTTGATTTTAAGGGGAACAATTACAACTTATTTGAAGATAAAATGTATAGCATAAACGATTTAAAGTGTTTCTTCAAAAAAAGGAAATATGATTGTGTACGTTACCTCAGTTGGTTGGCACTGTTGGTCCACAGAACAATCTTTTGGATCACCTACTTGGTCACACACTCCACATGTTGATCCTGCCGGTTGAGGCTCTATAAATATGGTAAAATAATGCTAGATGTTTTAAAGTGGAAATTTATTCAGGGTATACAAATGATATCGTTTGTTTCATCCTCTTTGTTTTCCTTTTAAAATTCAGTTAAAACGTAATTCGATCATGTGAACTAAAGCTGCAGCGCCAAATTACTTTTCGAATGTCTGCATATTTGGAAGTTACATACAGATAAATCTCTGAGACGCACTGTTTCTTTTCATATCTGTTTCGTTATCAATTAATTTAGAATTTTCATGAATTAAAACTTTTTGTTTAACAGTTGCCAGTTGATGTTCGAATAGTGAGTTTGAATATCCCGCTGATACCATTTTAGCTTACACTTTATGTACATGATGCAATATCTTTCAAAATACGTGTTATAATACTTTCTTGTATGAATATAGTTTTTTTTTTAAATTTATCACTTTGAAATTAATTTCATTAATCATTAATTTCTGTTTCTTTTTATCACTTGAAATGATTTTATCAATACCAAGAACCAAGAAAAATGAGCTAGGGTTGAGCGCATACAGCCATGTGTTCCCCCCAACACTCTGTATGTGTCTGTCGGAAGACAGGAGTCTGTAAATGAGCTATTGTCGTTTGGTTGCCTCCTTAGTTTGATGTTATTGGTTCATAATAAATTAAGTTGTTTGGGTTCTCGTTGAATCATTTCGTATGTTTGTATGCCGGAGAAATATTTTGTCCAATAACACCCATTAATCTTTTTACATAAGACTTTTAAATTGCTTAAAAAAGGTCATTTGCAAAAATTTAAGCAGATTCTTAATTTTCTGTCTATTGATTTGAGACCCAAATAATACCAAATTGAATGCAAATACAAGGTAAAAGTCTGAGTCAGCCTTTTCCCGCCATATTTAAAAAAATATTTTTTTTAAAAAGGAGCTCCGTGACCTATCAATATTTGTATCTTATTTTATTTTTAACTAATGCTCTTCAAACTTAAAGTATCAATTTTAAATTCTTGATTTTTCGAATTTCACCTAAGTACATCCTTAAATTCTCTTTTCTTAATTTTATATTTAACTTGTCGAGAATTCAACGATACATCGAATAGTTTTTTTTTTGTGTTTTTTTAAAAATATATTTACTCTGTTCGCATAGGTAACCGTTGCATGGGATTTGTGTTGAGTTGTTAACCGGTCCATTACAGCACTGTGCACAAGCCACAGTAGCTCTTTTTCTCCCAGTTGCACTAAGCATTAAATCGCAAACCTGTTAAAAAAAAACTTTCTATGATCAATTTCATAGGATATTTGTTTTGTGATGGAAGCATATTAATCGTTTCTTCATAGCTGAAATTGAAGTAAAATTGAGAAAGGAAATGGGGAATGTGTCAAAGAGACAACAACCCGACCATATAACAGACAACAGCAGAAGTTCACCAACAGGTCTTCAATGCAGCGAGAAATTCCCGCACCCGGATGCGTCCTTCAGCTGACTCCTCAACAAATATATATACTAGTTCAGTGATAATGAACGCCATACTAAACTCCTAATTGTACACAAGAAACTAAATTAAAAATAATACAAGACTAACAAAGGCCAGAGGCTCCTGACTTGGGACAGGCGCAAAAAATGTTTGATTTATATATATTTTCCAAAGAAACACTTATTTAAGAGGTAAACCAATTTCGACTTTATACGTGCCAAATGATTACGTTTAATACATGCAAACAAAAATAGATTGTCGGGTAAAATGCAATATATGTCAGAGCATGGTATAATTATTGGCATTTTCATCATCCTATTTTAAATCAGCTAGCTGCGTATAGTTATCTTAGGTACCAGATTATAATATAATACGCCAGACGCGCGTTTCGTGTACATTAGACTCATCAGTGACGCTCATATCAAAATAGTTATAAAGCCAAACAAGTACAAATTAAAGAGCGTTGAGGATCCAAACTTCAAAACAGTTTTGCAAAATATACCGGTATTACGAGACATGTGTTTGGAGTGTCTCTTCATTACTGCACTGGCATCCGTCGAATTCGCCGTTTCAGAATATAATGCATTGTGGGTAATATACCGAAAATCGTACACCAAAACGTTGTGATTGTTTTAAAACGTGATAAACAATAGAAATTCAACCAATGACTTAACGTTATTTTTCATTTTGGTGTACGAACAATGAGATTACCCATAGTCCTTTAGATTCTGAAAAGGCAAATTGTCTGAATGGTAATGAATTTACTGCTATGGATGATTCTGACAATTGACAGAACACATAACCTAGTATTATCTTGACTAGACTTGTCGGAGGCAAGTAAGCTCCAAATGACAATGTAAGACCAACATTCACAATTACTGTTGTCTAGCTCTGTTAATTTGTAAAATAAGTTTTTAAACTAAAAAACATTCATGGTTTTATCAGTTATGAAATAAACTTTAAGGAATTCATGCATTAATACAAGACATTATGTGTTTTACAATGACGACGAAATCCTACCGGTTTGAAGTCATTTCGAGAGTTAAACTGTTTGAATACAAAAAAGATATAACTTACCTGCTTGGATCTGCAACCCGCTGAAAAAACAGTCGATAGATCAGGTAGAATAACCTTGTCAAGGAAACATTGCTGAAAAAACAGTCGATAGATCAGGTAGAATAACCTTGTCAAGGAAACATTGCTGAAAAAATGCACGATTTAAGTATGATTACTGCCCGCACTAATTACTATATTATGTATACACATGGAAAGAAGTATTGCAACACCAAATTGAAATTGAAATTAAAAAAACACTTTTTATTTTTTTGTGATATAATTTGGTAAAACAGAACTACTTAAACATTATTTAAGTATCACCTGAGTTTAATCAATAAATATCTACTCGGTAAGTTTTTATCTGCACATGCAGCTACTGTACCCGTAAACAGCAAAACAGATGTTTTCATCCTCATTGTTTTCAACACTTTAAATAACCAAGTTTTTAAAGTTATGTGATTGACACCTTGAAATGGGTCCTCGACAACTCTAAACTGCAGCAAGATGGCGGATTATCAGCATGAGAGAAGCAGGGATGTCGCTGTAACAACTGCACGTATTGTTGGTCATCACCATTCCACTATAAGTCGTTTTGAGAATAAAAAATGGCACTAAACGATGTTAAAGACCTTCCGAGATAAAGAAGACCCCCTAAACCATTTGCTAGGGAAAATCAAGCATAATGAAGGTTGGTCAGAAGGAAACCCATTGCATACAATACAATCCCAAAAAGAGAGTGGTGGGCATACAGGAGTCTTTTAACAAGAACTGTTCGAGATCGACTCATCGCTACTGGTTATCGTGCGATAAGACCATTTCGGAGACCTATGCTTACGAACAGACACACAGTTTTCCGTATCCAATGTAGTGCAGAGCTCGCTAAAGTTGAAAATTAGCATCGTGGAGGAAAATTCATTGTTCCAATGGAATTAGGGTCATCTTCCTTGGACGGATCGTAGCCCAGATTTGAACCATATCGAGCATATATAGGACACTATTGAGCGGAAAGTGCGCGAAAGGACACCCCAGTTCAAACACATCATGAAATAAACAATGCCCTTCATCAGAAATGGTTGCTGCTACCTTAGCAACAAATTAGTCGATTTTTGGCAGGAATCAGAAGACGTTAAGATGCGGTTAACCGTTTGAATGGAGGCTGCGCACAAAGTACTAATTCTCTGGCGTATAACGATCAACCATGATGTGAACAGTCATCTGAAGATTAATTTTGAAATGTCTGACATTGTAAAGTTCGACTACAGTAAAAGTTGTAAAATGCATTTTTTTGTACAAAAAACACTTCATTTTGTTATTAAAATTGTGGTTATATAAATCATTTTTTTTCAAACATTTTTTGTTCGTTTCAATGCCAATGTTATCATAAACTATGTTTCAATAATATTATACAAATACCTTATTATATATCATCCAAAAAAAGAGGCTGAGTTTTGAAAAATCAAGGTGTTGCAATACTTTTTTCCATGTGTATATATAGAATTTAAAGAACTTTGTCTCCAATGCTACTATATATTTTACATACTTTTTAAATTACTATGTTAGACTTCTTGTATAATGCAGTGCGAAACAAGCCAAATATATAAATGTTACAAATTTTGTCATGTTTAGGTATTTTACAGCAGACTTTGTGGTATGGGTTTCACTCATTTTTTAAGAATGTGTGAAAACAGCGACAATTTAGTCAGGTCCGTTTCAAGCTTAAAATTATTTCTACCGTAAACACAAAAACAAATTTCACAGATCAAACAGTACTGCTTTTGTCGTGTTTATCAAAAAAGCAAGTTGATTTGAAAAATGGCAATAAGGATTTCATTTTTAGTAAGTAAACAAAATAAAATTATTCGGATATTTTTTTCTGTTAAAGTACATTGCTGTATATCTAAGCAGTGTTCAAATATAAAATAAAAATAGATAAATAAAAATAAAACCATCATTCAAAACAGTATCATCAACCTCATACCAGACAACAATGCCATTGAACCGAAGAACCAACACAACTTGAATATAAAATCGTAATTACAGGTTGTTGGTTTTTTTTAAATCATATTTTATCAAATACATTTAAAAAAAAAAGCTAATTAAAAAGCTAAAACTAATGAATTACCTCGTCGTTGTCTGTGCATAAAGCTTTTTGTGTTAGACAATCTGTGATGTTTACAACGCTATCACAAGACAAACATGATAATCCTGAGAAAGATAAAATAATCAGATTTTCTTATAAAACGTTGCATACTTTAGACAGATCTTCAAGTTAACAAGTTGTGTAACACGTCTTGATTTTCTCGACATCTAAATGTCTAAAGAAAACTGGGTTTTTTTCAGAGTATGCAAGTAATTGTTTTATCTGGCAGTTAAACATTAACGATTGTATATCCTCTTTGTAACTTTCGATGATGTATTTTCATTTGGTTTTAAAATTTCGAATCCTTGGTTTTGAACCATCTTGTAACCATATTTAAAGGAATTCATGATAGAAAATGTAGACTCCGGAATGTCATACCAACAGTGCGATAGCATTATATATAAAGGGCACTAGCAAGTAGCAATACAGAAGGGTACGCAATTGAAAAGATCTAAATAACATCTTTTCGCTAAAACTGTTGTAGTCTCCTTCTTTTAGATTCCTTGATGTAAGGGGTGTTACAAGTATTTGTATCTGGTTTATCTTGTATGTTATGTTCTATGTAATAAATGTCATAAAAATTGTCACCAAACTTTAAATTATTTAATTGAATGACATCATATATATCGAGGAATGAGTTAGTTCCAGGTTATTTTTATTTTCTTGAAACTACGTTGACACGAAGAGAATGAATGTTCATTTTAAAAAGGCAAAACAAATATGTAAACTATTCTAGTATCTTAAAAATGTCAGTTCGAAAGAATTGTTTTGCATTTGATGGCTTTCTTGATAAGCAGGATTTGTCAATTGTTAAAACGAACTATTTATATCTGCATTAGCAATTCTCTTTTGAAATATGCATCTGTAAGGTGCACGACAGTTAGTATAACATTAAAGATAACTCACCATTGACACTTGAGAGATAGAATAAACCAACAATGGCTACGAACCCTGTAATGTAGAATAGTGAATGTTATACTTATGCATTCGAATATCATCATGAATGACATAACGTGAATATAAGTAGATGTTGGAAGAGTGCCAATTAGACAACTATCCATCCAAGTCAAAATATCTTAAAGTTAACTATTATTGGTTAAAGGCACATATAAGAACTAACATATATTTCGGCACATTTCAACACTAACATATTTTTCGGCACATTTAAGAACTAACATAAATTTCAGCACATGTAAGAACTAACATATATTTCGGTACATTAACGAACTAACATATATTTTATTATTGAGATCATCACATGACCAGTTAAAACAAAATTTAATAATGTTTGATTAATAAGAAATCATGTTTTGTATATACTGATAATTGGTTTATATTATTAAGGAGATAACTGAATTGTACTTGAAGCTCCGACGGCATCAATTGGTTATTGGATGGTTGCAAATTAAGTTTACTGGCGATGCGTCAGAGCTTAACAAACAGTATTGCTATCTCCATTCTAATGAAACTGATGGACAACAATGTTATAATATAATTTAAAATCTGTCACACGTCGTTTGCGCTTGCTAGTACGTTTTGTGATTTGATGCATGAACATTTTTGACCTAATTTAATCCAATCAAAATGAACGTTTCAAACGATGTCAAATTAGAAATAAGCCTTTCGATGCTAGTTCTAAACACATTTCGTGTATCAAATTTTGTATAATGTTGTATAGTTTATAATTAATTCATTCAACAACAATAATTCAACATGATTAATTATAATCATAATGCAACCTATGAAGGAACTTGTTCCTCGATAATTGTGACAAAACCATATGATTAAGAGTATTCTTGGTAGTAGAACGATATATTTTAACACATATTGTCGCGGATATAAAAAATGTCAGAACCGTAACACTGAAAACTAAGCTGATGATACCCTCTAGATCTAGCCTAGCACTGTTTATTTAACGTATGCATATAAAGCTAGTTATTTGTGATATTTTAATCAACCTCTACAAAATTTATTATTTGTTAATTCACAGATTTGAATAGATGTAAGTGTGTTACTTTCATCGTGAGTAGCAACATCATCAAATATGTCATCTTGGTTTTGCATTTTATCGAAAAGAATGATGACGTGTTAAATCTACAACACTTACCAGTAATTATTGCGTGTTTTCCGGCCATTCTAACTGTGAACAAAAAGTTAAACATAACACTCTATTTGAAATGTCCCTATATTCTAATAAAAAAAACAATAGTTCAATCGGGTTCATTGACGGAAAAGAGACCAAGTTACATTATGTCTATTTCTTTTTTATTTCAACTTATTATTTTTTTTTTATCTTAGTTGGTATCTTTAACATTTATAAATTATAGTTAATCATCTCAACGAGATCAATTTTCAAGTTCTAACCTCATTTGACTTTTTTTTCAATTTTGGAAATCGTGCGTTCACTGATGCGTCTTTTGTAGACAAAATGCGCAAATGGCGTCCAAAACATCCACCATTGTCTGTATATTTAGTCAAACTTACTTTTCATGCTTTTTGGCTAATTAAACAACATTTCAGCTACAAATGCAGAGAATGAACTAAAATTCTTTTCATATATCACTAAATGTTGCAATTCATTAATGGTATCAGCTGAATTGCATCTGTACATCAGTATTGATCTGTATTCTGTCAGAGAGTTTATAAAAAAATTTAAATACTTTTTTATATGTATTTAAATAAATTATATAGTTAAAATCAAAGGAAAACAAATTCTTACGTGAATAAGTGTAGCTAACCTTAAGGTTGGATCGTGAATTCTAAACTACTTATCATGCTTTGTCTTATATTAGCCTTATCTCACGCCAATTGCGTCATTATCGTTTTGAATGCACTACTAAAGGAAAACGTTCGTACGTGTATATGAGTTAAGGAAAAGATAGATATTTCAATGTTTTTTGTTGTTTTTCAATAAGAAATTGAGAGGCTAAATGATTGATTATTTTTTTGATGTTTTGAGCCGCTTCCTGCACTCCTGATCATATATTGGTGTCAGGTTTTTCAATGATGGAGGACTAATGGTCAATCACACATCATAACGAAAAGATCCTGCAAAGGAGTGACGAGAGAAACCAGAGTCGAACTTATAGATCAACAATAAACTGACAACGCCATGGCTAAAAATGAAAAAAAGATAAATATAATATATGAACATTGTTTGCATTACAGTCTTAAAGAAACAGGGAAAGGAAACTTTTCGCATCAGGTTCTTGCATAAAGACCCCGATACTTTATGTAAATGTAATTCATTAAAATCTCACTTTATTCACAAATCAGAGATGATTCCATTCAACTTACTACATTGCAGACTTTTGTCATCTTCTGTCATTCTTTATACCTCAATGGGACATTTTAAGTGAAAAGAAAACACTTATATAACCGCATCCACCTTTGAAAAATAGAGAAAAAAAAAACCAGACATAACATATGAAATCATATTTAAAAAGAAAGAGTTATATATCAGGAACTATGACAGGACGAAACTACAATTACGGATCAGCATGGTTAACTTTGATTGATAGTGTTTGAATTTTTGCAGTTTATGATATCCGCTTTTTGAATTTTCCTTGGAGCTCAATATTTTTTGTTTTAATTTTTGACTGATTTTCAGTTGATCAGTCATTTGGAAACACCGCAGTAAATAATTCCTTGTATTCAAACAAGCTCATATCTGGACATCTTGATCAGGTAAGTTATAATTATTGACCATGCAAGTCGGTATATGCCATTTATTCTGCACTGATCAGATAGACCTGCTTGACACGAGTAAAGTAGGAGTTCGGGTGAATGGGTCATCACGACCGTACAGATTAGACAATATGTACCGATTTGATTGGTCGATAACTGTTTCAACACTTGACGCTATCAACTTTCCTGAATCGGAAATATTCGGACGATATTTGATCTATGGCTGCGGTGAAATTTTTCTTGCAGGGTAAAGAAATGAGAACATATTCATTAAACAAGTGAAAGGTTGGTAACTTTTTAAATAATGATTATGACCCTTTTGTTGATTCAATGCTTAACATATGGAAATTTTACAGAAAAACTAATCTTCAGCCTTTCCTATTGTTTTCATATGTGGCCATTCCGTGCTTGAAAAATAGTGAACTATTTTCTTTTAAACACGTTTATAAATTTAGATATGAGTTAAAACAAATATTAATATAAACAATTCAAGTACAACTTATAGGTGCGCTCGACTTTAGTGACTAAGCACGAGTTTTTTTTTAAATTCAAAAGTTTGTTTAGGACATTTGTAAACTATAAATGCTAGCGTATAATTGAAAAACAAGTGAATAATCTATGAGGAAAAAAATCTCAGTTTTAAAGTCTGTGCAATTTTCTAAACAAATCTTAGTTTTAATTGCCACAAAATCCACTTTATCTACTAAATGCAATCAAACACAAAGTTTCCCCTTGGTATATATACAAAATCACCCATCTCTTTTATTCATCATCTCTGCTGTTTTAATACTAATGCAGTTTGAAAATTTTGTAATTCACGTGGCTACCGAAGGGGTTATGAATCTGAAGACTGTTTTGGATATTCAGGTTAACTTCTTAATTGTTACAGCATTTGGGCAATTGTGATAAATGGCAATTCTCTGTTAAATTTGTTAAAAATTTTATATTAAATTTGTGACGATCAAATCAAAAGTGGTTTCCTTTAATTCAATTTGATTAAAGAATAATATACTACAACATAGGCTTTGAGCAAGCTTTAAAAACAATATTCATGACATAAACGATTAGAACTTGCCATATTTGTTAGACATCAGCCTATCTTTGAACACTATATGCGTCACCGTAGATTTGCTTTAGTGATTTTTTGTCGTTTGTCGTTTGATTTCTGTTTTATTGCGTTTAACCCATATCTCATTCAGGTTTTGTTCCGTTTGATTTACTTTTGAATCGACGTTCGACAAATTATAAAAGAAAGGTTTATTTAGTATAGATTAATTGCTTTTCTGTCCTCACTGATATGTTCAGCGGAAGATGGATATAATACATTTGTACTAAGTTTCAAATTGTACAGTGAACAAACCAACAAAAAAGTTCCGCTTTTCAATATGTAACCCTCTCCAATTTTACCTCAATAATTTGTCTTCTTTATTCATTTTGAACACATGTCTCAACTTAGTTTTATTAATCTCCAACTTCATATTACTAGCACATTTGTCTGTTTCGGTACATACTTGTTTGACTTGAAACATTTATTTATGATTCAGATTTTACATATAATATCACAAAGTTTTTAAAGATATTTTATGTGTTTGAGCTTTTGATTTTGTCATATTTGATTAGGAACTTTCCTTTTTGAACTTTCCTCGGAGTTCAGTATTTTTGTGATATTACTTTTTACACCAGTCTTCGAAAATCTCACTAAGGACGCTGGAATCAAAAAGATAAAAATAAATAAAGAAAAAGGTAGCAAGAGGAGTATAATATGAAATAAGAGATATGTATGCTTTTTACGGGGCTATTCATGCCTCGTTCACACGGATATTTAATTCGAATTGAATTCGAATCGAATGCGAAACGAAATCGGTAATCGCGTTCACACACTCTTCTTTTTTAATTCGAATTGATTCGAATTTGTTAATTCGAATTATGTAATTCGCATTAAAAATACGCTTTTGTGAATACGAATTAAAAGTTAACGCCGTTTGGACAGTAAAGCGAATTCGAAGCGCATTGTAATTCGAATTAGAATTGACGTTAGGACGTAAAACGTTTCGAATGCGAATTAAACTAATTCGAATTAGTTAATGCGAATCGAATTCGAATTACGTGTGAACTCAGCATTAATGTATGTAATGTATATAATGTAGTCCAAATATAAAATGCAGAGCTGTTTTACAACTGGTTTGTGGTTTAGAGACCTCGGCAAACCGAAATAAACTCATTTCTGCCGTGTACTACTTTTTGACGTTTCCCGTGTATTTACGCATTTCAAAAATATACAAAATACCTTGCATGATAGCTTTTACTCTTGAGAATGTAAAATACGTATAAAACTTTATATATAAGTCTTACATTAACTTACCAGAATGAAAAGGATAGAAATTAAATGCGTCGTCTGCAGTTGACCATATCGTCATTCTCAATCTACGGACGCCATATCTTTCCATAATATTTGACGTTAAATCTAGATTTGTTTTTTGGCCAAAATTGACGACTTTCTCTTATTTCGATTTTTCTTGATTTTTTTGTACATTACATTTCTCACGAATTCCGCAAAAAAACATTTCTGTTGCAATTAGTTTGATAAATAACCATAGAATAACTGGAATATTAGGAATATATAATATGGTCGCTACTGGGATATCTTTGCGTAACCTTCAATACCATTATAGTTCATATGGAGTTTTTGTGGATGCTTATTTCTCAATCTTTTTACATATTTTTGGGAGATGTTTGTATGTACGTTATTCTTTTATCATCATGGTTTTGTCTGTCCGATCTATGATGTTGATGTGACTATCAATTTTGTCTTGTGTGACATAAAAATAAAGGAACACAAAGACAAAAGACACAAAATAAACACGAAAGAAAAAACATGAAAACCAACACATTAAGATTATAAAATATTTGACTTGGAGCACCACAGACAGCAAACTATAATTCACGACTTAACTTTTGTAATTATGTTTATTTGTTCCCATCTGGATTATGAAATAGGTTCCACTGGACGTAAAGCAATTACAAATTAATCAATCATTCAAAAGAAAATGCCAACTGTTACTCTCAAAGTACCTTAATTTTGTAAATCGATTTTCTTAAGACGAAGATCATTCATCTTCGTTGTACAAACTTTTACATATTTTGTGGACAGGTATATAGTGGCGAAATTTTGTGTGCAAGTTATAGTGCCTGTTTGAAACCATACCTCATGCGTATGCTGCATGGAGGCGAAGTAATAAATCCATAAGATCAGAACATCTATATCTTGTGACTTTATTATTATCCTACCCTTGATGCCTTTAACACTGAACTCTTTGTCTACATGAATAGCATGTAAAATCATGCGGGTATCTACTTCATTGGGCGTACAAAATAATTCTTAAAACCTGAAAAATCCTTTTTAGCAGATTTTTGGAAGTGCTAGCTAGATAAATGACTTCCACATGTATCATAGTAACTGTTGATCTACCATGATGCTGAACAATCGATTCGCCAAGAAATCTGATTAAGGCCTGCTAGTTCTCACTTACTCAGAGAAACTTTTTCCAGTCAGGAATTTAACGACCTTCTATATATGACCTGGAAAAAAAACTTGTACAGACGAACAAGAACTTGATTCAGCTTTCAAATAACTGCAGTTGTGGCTGCTAGTGTAAGATTTATAGCAAACATGGTGGTACAATATTTTATAATCATCAGTACGAAGATGGTCTAGGATTGGAGCATCATGCAATATACTGAAACATACATGATCTTTCCGTGCTCCCAGAGCCTCTATAAAGCTTTTGTTTGTTCTAATTCCTCGCATGTTCATAAGCCATTCAGTAAAAGAACCCTGACATAACACACTTATCCCATTGTATTTTATTCCTACTTTGTTTAGGGCTTGATGGGAATAGTTTAACAGGACTGGGAATGTGTGCAACATTCCGGGTCTGAAACGTGACCGAAGGATTTGATTTGTATATTACAATTATAACAAACCTACCAATTCAAAAAAACAATTAAATTAATAAAAACCAACAACAAAAATATTTCCTAAAACAAAACAACGATCGTCAAACTAACTAGAGTATTCAAAACATACAAATCGACCATACAACAAGCAAAAAAGAGAAATAAAGTCAGTGACAATTGTCCTAGTTAATGACCTGATAGTGTAAGTTACAAAACGATTAACGGCATGGGAAAAGGCGTGTTTGAATCATTGCAGAATTATCACTAAATTTGTGTTTTAAATTGCTATTTTCTTCTCACCGATTAACATTACACGACAGATATTTAGCACACAAATGAACCATGTCTTATTAATGTAATCAGAGTAAAAATCCCGTGAAAGTAACACGCAATAAATTTTCTTTCATTCAAAATGTGGTAAATTTTAGCTAAAAAAATAGTCTTACTAAAATTATGAAATACTTATACATAAATTATATAATTTTTTTCAGCTTTCGTTATATGATAAATTTAATTTTTAAGCTAAATGATAAGTATCATTTGAACAAATAACACAGAAAGCAATAATTTTATTTTTCGTGTTGTCGATGGCCTGTATGAGGAAGGTTTTTTTGGGCACCCTAAGAAACCACAAAATTTTGAAAAACGTGACCACTGTAACTTACGACGACATTCATGATTGGAAAATATATTGATTTTCCAATAGTTTGCATATAAATATAGCCGTGTGTTATCCGTTAACTTAAACTCGTTAACTAGACGTTTTTTTTCGATATTGGGCACCCTTCTAATATATAACCTGCACAAAGCAGGATCTCAAATTATTTGCTGTGCCTATGCACCGATTAAGGTATCTAAATTTCATAATCACAGATTTTAATAAGATATTATAAAATTACAATTGTAAGACCACTCTAAGACCTGCATGGTCCTACACTGAAATCTTCACGGAAATCATGTGAGTATTTCGATTATTCTTGAATAAATAACAACTCTTTTGTCGAGGAAAAAAGCGCTAGTCATAGCATTTTAAAATAGTCCCTATTGACATCACAAATACCCAATTACAATGGCGCTATTTCCTCGCACATAGCGTTATCGACCAACCAAATTATCGCATTTCTTATTACATATTCATCTCAAACTCTGTTTACATGTAATATCATATCGATTTAAGAAGAAAATAGAAAACTGGCCAAACCTCTCGGAGAATGGGTAATATTTATGACAAAAATGTCTACGCGCATTTGACGAAATCTAGATAGAAACATTATTTGTTTGCTGTTTGTTTGCAATTGATATATCTGTATTTGCATTTAATATCCAGAGAGAAGCTTAAAATATGAATTTATAACATACAAATAACTTTTGTTGGTCGGCTAATTTAAGCACACAAATAAATAAATTTAGAAAGATGACCTTATATTAAAAGTTGTTTTCTTGTTAAAGGATATTATGATATTTCAGATATGTAAACAAATCTTTCAATCAGTGTTATAAAGAATGTGTGGTAATGATGAATGTATGTTCCTAATGTATTTCTTCAAATTCTGTTAATACATTTGCACATTCTGATTTATTTTCTTCAAAATATGCAACCAGAAATTCGACCAAAGAACATGTTAAGTTTAATGACATACAGTAGAAATTCAAACTTCTTATTAAGAAAAAAAAGGCAATAGTAGTATACCGGTGTTCAAAACCCAAAAATCGATTGAGAAAAAACAAATCTGGGTTACAAACTAAAACCGAGGGACGAACATCAACTATAAGAGGAAACGAACCAATGAACAACAGGAACACTGAAGTGCAACAAAAACAAATGCCAACATTCTTAGAACCGAAATATCTGATAACAACTGCCAGATTTCTGACTTTGTACTTGAAATTTTAAGACAAAATGGTGGGTTGAACCTGGTTTAATAGCTAGCCAAACCTCCCGCCTTATGACAATGTTAAAACAAAATATCGCTAAAATGACAACATACGTGCAGAAACGCACAAGAGTCAGAGTTAGTACATGTATAAAAAAAAGAAGATGTGGTATGATTGCCAATGAGACAACTATCCACAAAAGACCAAAACGACACAGACATTAACAACTATAGGTCATCGTACGGCCTTCAACAATGAGCAAAGCCCATACCGCATAGTCAGCTATAATAAGCCCCGATAAGACAATGTAAAACAATTCAAACGAGAAAACTAACGGCCTTATTTATGTAAAAAAATGAACGAAAAACAAATATGTAACACATAAACAAAAGAAAACCACTGAATTACAGGCTCCTGACTTGGGACAGGCACATACATAAATAATGTGGCGGGATAGTTGGTTCTTTGTTATTATTATGACTTAATTGACAGTTGTTCTATATTTTGTACACAGATGATCAAGGACTCATTCCACTTTTTTAATTCAAAGTTCTATATTTTCAGTAATGGCTGTGCTTGTCATCGGTGACGGAGAAGGTGGCACCACATAGCAAGAAGCACGTCCTAGATTTTACAGCATCTTTAATCACGTAAGATCTATTATTTAGGGGATTTTTTACAGGGTATTCAATTGACATTCCTCACTCTAAAATTTTGTCAATCATTATAGTTTACCTTAAATGTGTATCTTCTTTTGATCATAGTGATGTACGGCCATTTTGTGTTATTTCATTGCTTCCATAATTCACCCTTTTTATTTTGAAAACTGTGGTTCAAAATGATTAAGATATTTCTATAAGATGTAAGAATGAAATTTTAAATACTTTTATTATACAATGTTAAACTAAAGTAGATAGTTGTGTAAGCAATCCTTTCTTGTGTTTCTTATCCACAAATTGTTGAGTTATGGCATTTCTGAACTATAAAAGAAAACACAAGAAATATGATTAAAATAAATAACTTTCAAAAAAGATTTCAACTTAATACGAAATATTTTTGTTCATAAACACGAGTTGAAACTATTGGAATCATAGCATACATTTGCAACCAATAGACTATTTTTTATCAAATCTTTAGAAACATTTTTTCCAATTAATCTGTGCTTCTGTAATTAACTATTTAACGTGATAATATATTTTTTTCGAATTGTATGTACATTTTCCATTTCGAAATATAATATAAATTAGTATAATATACATGGTAAAGTTGAACTAGTTGAAGGAAAAGGAGGTAGTGGCTATTTTTATAAGACATTTTTTAATTCATTTTTTCAAACAATATTTTCTAATTTTGGCTTTCGAAAATTATCATTCAGAACAATGTTATCGTCGAGCGAAGGGAATCTACAGTTGCCATATTTTACAGGACGCCTTACAATCAATGATTTGTTTTCCTTTTTCATTTCATCATTCGACCTTTTTCACCTACAGTTATCAATCATGTTTTGCTTCACAAAAATTAGAAGGTCAATTGTAGAATATGTTATACCCTCTCAATAAACATGGGTTTATTTGCATTTGCCAAGTTGACGCGATATAATAACATGAAATTTTCAAAACAACTATCTTCGTTGATTTGACCTTGTATGCGTTTGTTGATCCGGTCTGTTATAGCTTGATATCGTAAAAAGAGGAATAAACTATCTGACAAAAACAGCACGCACATATTTTCATATTTTTTAAAAGGATACCAAAGAAATAAAGGCTTCAAATAAAGCCAGCAGTTGTATACCGCTGTTCAAAAGTCATAAATCGAATTGAGACAAAACAAGTCTGGGTTACAAACTAAAACCGAAGGAAAACACGAAACAACAGGACATTGAAGTGTAACAAACACCAAACGACAATGCATTATACATAGAAACGAACTAAGGGTGGTACCTATTAAACATAAAAACCCACTGCAATTGTCTGTACCTGTCCTAAGTCAGGAACCTGATTTTCAGTGCTTGCTGTTTGTTGGTGTGGTTCATAAATGCTTCTGGTTTCTCGTTTTTTATATAGTTATACAAGTATAATTGTGTTCCATTCGTTTTATGTGTTTGAGCCAGAGACTCCCCGTTAAAAAATTTCCCTGGAGTTTGGTATTTTAGTTATTTTTCTTTATTATTTTGGGTATGATAACTTTAAACTTTGCTCTAGATTTTGGGTCTTACCAAACTTATCCCTTTACTGCATTTGCTTCTCCTGTGGTTATTATATTTTGGTCATCCCTTTTCTTTTTGCTTTATATAGTGCAAAGCTGTTTTTCCTTTTATTGACTAGTAACTTACTTTTGATGACTTCAGAGCATTGATCTTTGTTGCAACTTAAAGTATCACAACAGGCAGAGCATAGCACAAGATCTCCGTGGTCGGCTCTTCTACCTGTAGCTGGTTTACCATGGAGAAGTTTATATTCTTTCAAAAGTACATCACATTCCTGAAAAAATATAAATAAAATATAAATTAAATAATGAAATCATTATGTATATGCATGCTAGCACTACAATGAATATATATAATTTGAGACAAGTAATTTTTATCGAATATTTCATAGAAATAGCGGTACTAATGGCTAAAGTACGTTTTGTCTGCTTTCAATTGGTTGTTGATGGCATTCGAATATTGATTTTCGAATTCAGTATCTTACTTTTATAATGGATTTCTTATCGCAAACATATATATTCTAGGTATGATATTTGATCTGAGATAAAACATCAGAAATTTTAAGGCATATATATCAAACTATCTTAAAAAATAATACCCCAGCAGGAAAACCTTGAATGCTAAAAATAAAATGATATCAAATGTAAATTTGGTAATGACTTGAAAAACAGAAAAACATACATATATGATTTTTTGCCTCATATGTTTTAACTAAAATAAGACAATAATGTCGTAAACTCTGAATCTTCTTATTTTGTGAGGAGTTTACCTTTTTTTCGTGAGTAATTTGCTAGATACCTGTTAATGGTACGGTGTGATACATTTCTCAACGTTTTAAAAATCAAATTCCAGCTTGTTCATTGTTGTTGCCAAACTTAATAAACAAAAACCTACGGTTTTTTTCGCACATCCAAGTTCATACTTTAAGACACCACCAGAAAAGATAGTATTGACCTTGCAAACCTACAAAAATACATTTATCAGGAAATTAATTTCAAAAATATAAACATAAAATTGAAAATAATGTGCATATGATAAAACTATTTTTCCTACTATTTTTCCAACTATTTTTATAATCCTTTCGAAATATAACTGTATACTGTACGGCCTTATTAATTCTATGTCTTAAACTAAATGTTATATCCTGAATACATGTACATTTTCCAATTAATTAGAAACTGTTTGTTTTTAAATTTTATTCCATTTTCCACTTGTAATTTATGTTTAAAAATTTGAAATATTGAACTGACTAAATTTTTATTTGAATTTTGTTATTTTGTAATCCTTAAGGGTAAACCGATCAATAGAACTCCTTTGAAAAAATTAAGTAGGAATGATTCAATCGTTTCTTTGAACAAATTAAAGCACATTTTGTTTATGTACGTATTTGATGGAATACATAAATATAGCCTACCTCAGTTGGTTGGCACTCTTGGTCAACAGAGCAATCTTTTGGATCACTGACTCTGTCACACACTCCACAGGTTGCTCCTGCTGGTTGGGGATCTATAAATATTGCATAACAATGCATGATGATTAAAATATAAATGTTGTTGTTTAAGAGTGTACCGTCGAAAAATTTTAATCGAGCATCATTGAAAGGGCATCAACTACGACTAAAATTAAGATTATTTTCTTTCAAAAATTATTTTCATACATGTAAAACGATAGGGAGGTCCAGCTAGTTTCAAATCGAGGATTAGTTGCTATCTTTAGCGTACATTCGTTTCTAATGATTAGTTGCCTCGTCGACAATCAATAAAATTGAGAATGGAAATGGGGAATGTGCCAAAGAGACAACAACCCGACCATAGAGCACATTTCGTTTTCATAAAAACTTGTTAACAAGTCTGTGTTCCTAATCTAGTCTAACTAAATTCAACTACTAGTATACATGATATGTACAAATAATTATTTTTTTGTTTGCTGGTATTTTTTAAAATATATTTACTCTGGTTGCAAAGGTAACCGTTGCATGGGATTAGTGTTTTGTTGTTTACTGGATCATCACAGCACTGAGCACAAGCTACTGAATCTCTCTTTCCAACTGCACTGGCAATCAAAGCGCACACCTATTACATATAAGAAAAAGTTCCATTAGATATTTGTTTTGCAATGACGAAATGACAATTGTCTCCTCATAGATTGAATTGCAGTGTTTGCTTGATATATATTTTCCAGATAGATATATGTTCAGGAGTTACCAATTTGGAATAAACATATGACAATTGCGTTTGATACAGGAAATATAAGGCAAGTGTTTCATTTACAATGCAAGATATACCAGAGCTTAGTGTATTTCTTTATCATTTCAATAATAGATGCATAATCCTATTCGAAAGCAGTGAGCCGCCTATATTACGAGTGAAGCGTTTGTAGTCTTTATTCTACGATAGCCTTCATAAAGATTATAATTATTGTCATAGATTTCGAGTGCTGAACTGTTTGACTATCAATAGGATAGCACCTACCTGTTTAGATCTGCATCCAGCTGAAAATACAGATGTTAGATCAGGAAGAATAGTCTTGTCAAGGAAACATTGCTGAAAAAAAATGCATTTAGTATTACTTCGTGCTGTTATTTATGAGACGTAATTAAATAATGTATATTGAATGTAGCGAACCTGGTCTTCAATATTTTAATAACTCAAATAATTATGTTTGAATGTTGTTAAAAAAAACAGCCTTATAAAAATAAATATGTATACACATTTTGTCATGCCACGGACCTTAACAGCTGACTATGCGATATAAGTTTCACTCATTATTGAAGGAGTTATGAAAATAGCAGCAGTATAGTCATTCTCGTGTTCAGAACTATTTCAATCGTAAAATAAAACAAAAAAAAACTTGTCATAGATTAGATAATTGACTTTTGATCGGTACAGAAATGCGTATATTGTGTTAAGTGATAAAACCAAGAGGATTTTAAAAAATCGTATGTAAACTAATATGTCATATTGCGTAAGTAAAAAGATATGAATGCACTGCTATAAATTGTTCATTGTCTTTGGCTTAACATGTACAAAAATTATAAAAGTATATCTAAGCAGACTAGTGATATTATGGAATAAAACAAAAAGGAATGCAAATAATCATTAAAACATTATACTATAATTGAACCATAAAAAACATTCAATAAAACCGAAGAATCATACACATTTCAATATAAAGTTCTAATTGTATTGTATGATTTTAATTCTTTTTCAACAGTTTTTCTCTAAATGCTTTTTTTCTAAAAATCTTGGTGTCAGTGTTAAGATGGTACAAATGAAGTATATGTTTTTGTATTGTCTGAAATTACCAAAACCAATCAATTACCTCGTCCACGTCTTTACATGCAGCTTTTTGTATTAGACAGTCGGTGATATTAACAGCTCTATCGCAAAACAAGCATGATAATCCTGAATAATAAACATATAATAATAGTTATTTTAGGTACCAGGCTTATAATGTCATACACGTTTCGTCTACATAAGCCTCATCAGTGATGCTAAGATAATAAGACTTTTATAATGTGATACTTCTTATGTTTAGCTGTATATGTGTATTGTTTGTTTTGTCGTTTATGAAGTAATTAGCCAAAGCTTCAAGTGTCCAAGTTATGTAATACGTCTTTATCATAACAGTAGCCATCACAGTGGCTAGAACAAAACATTATAATATATATATATATATATATCACATTATTTTTTTCTTTCAGAAATATGAATCTGTAAGATGCAGTACAGTTAGAATAACATTAAAGGTAACTCACCATTAACACTTGTAAGATAAAATAAACCAACAATGGCTACTAACCCTGTAATGTAGAATATTGGATGTTATGTTCATGCGTAAGAATGTCATAATGAATAACGTTAAAGCACATTTAAGAGCATCAGCTACATTTTTGATTCCAAGGTTAGTTTTTGGTGAGATATTGAAAACTAGTTACTTCAGCTATGTAATATAAATAAATACCTTAATGAGATACATTTAGAGATAAATTTTGTCGAAATTTTAGACATTCACTGATAATTACGGTTGCTTGGAATTTTCTATACTTTAAGACAATGTGTATGTTTGAAAAAGCATCTATGATATCATCTCTTTGTCAATGTGCAATTTTTGAAAATACTTCTTTGCAAATTATTATTTTTTCACATTTTCATAATTTTAGACAGAGATTGACAATTTTTGGCTGTGTATTATCTCATTTTAAACAAAATCATCTGTGATCTGTTCATAAAAATTGGCCTTAATAAGTTTCATACACAATAATTCCAAATGTATTTTTTTTTTTCAAAAAAGGGGTCGGGTCCATGGACTCGTTTTCAAGTAAAATCAGTCTAAATGATAAATATCTTCGAAAATTTATCTTTTCCCGACATGTCCCAGTTTGACATCGTAAGAATAACATTGTACGTTTGTAACGTCATTACACCCCCACCCCCTTTTTTGTAACTGCATCGTATGTCCTTTAAAACTAACATATTATATAATCATTGAAATATTGTATGAATTGACAGATACAAAAGTAAATTATGATTCAATAAGTTTTCAATAAATTCTGTGATAATTTATTGGATTAAATTTAGTGAACGTTGTATAGTTTAAAATTCATCTACAAGCAAAAACAATGATTAAAATTCAGTTATTTCGTAGTTTATTTCTTTTAGACAATAAATGAAAATTTAAAAAACGAAGAGAACAAGTATCGAAATTTGATAACTTAACTCCAAAACCAAATGATATTTTTTGCAATAATGATAATATTAATCATAATGGATTTCTGCAGTGATAACAAATTCTACTCTCTGTTTTAATTTAATGTCACATTCAACAATCTTAAATGATTGTTTAACCTTTAAACTTTTAGATACAAAAACAAATGTTTTGATTCTTTCTAGATGATTCGGTTGGTAGAGTAATCATGATAATGCAAAGACAGTTGTATAAACGAAATGATGAATGTATGAGGATAATACATTTTTCTTCTCCCGCACGGGGTTATAGGCGGAACTCATTGCACGGGGTTATAGGCGGAACTCATTGAGAACTTATTTAATTTTTAAACAAGTTAATCAAATAAAACCTATTGTAAATTGTTGTTGGCTTTAAGTGATAGTTTTGAATTTGCTTTATTTAGTTGTCATATGGCAACTTTCGACTGAAAAAATGGAGGTTTGAAAATTTGCGACAAAGAGAGACGTGCAGTGTCGACTGTTTCTGTGTTTGTTATGACGAAAATCGAGTTATTTTACGTTGTCCTGTTAAAAAAATATTGAACAACAGAGTGTCAGAAAATGGCATTTTTTTGGTGAATGGGGATATTTTCAGATTTAGTGTAAAAACAAGCAATTGTATTCTGAAAAAGAATCCGAAAAGTTTTATGTCATAACTGATATCATACTTCTATCTTTTTCAAAATGCATGCCTATCCTTGGGTGTACAATTTATACATGTTGTTTTAGGTTCTAGCGTCTATCAGAAATCAGTACAGATTAGATTGACTCAAGTATAAGGAAATATATCCTTGGTTTGGTATATTAGTATGTAAACGGTGAAAAAAGTAAGTTTTAAATTGATAACATCAAAGAATAAGTCGGTTTGGTATATTAGTATGTAAACGGTGAAAAAAGTAAGTTTTAAATTGATAACATCAAAGAATAAGTCATATATGATTACCTTTAGGTGGTACTTTTTTTAACATATAATAATCAATTAATAAAATAAATACTTGTATGCATCAAGTAAAATAACAAAAAAATAAACTCAGGGGAAATTTAAAACGAAAAGTCCCTAATCAAATTGCAAATTCAAATGCTAAAACACAATAAACAAAGTGAAAGCAACTGTTATATTCCTGACTTGGTAAAGACATTTATGTAGAAATTGGATAAATTGATTTTAAAGTAGCAATAGATCTAACATTTATGACAGTCGCTTAAGATTCCATGATATTAACAACGACGATTTATGACATTTGTTTTACTGGCAATGAAATACTTAATTGTTAATGTTTTATCCTTTATCTGATATAAAACGTTCAGCTTAGTCATTATGTTATGTTTTGTTTATAACATTGCAATGAAATAGTTTTTTTATTTCAAATATATGATATGTATTGTTATTTTATTCATTTGTATATTATTGTTTAATTTCAATTTGATTTATTTTTTCTATTTACATATAGGCTACAATCCATTACAGTGAAAAGAACACCCTGGTCATAGTTGTTGGATTTGTTTCGATGGTAATTTCCGGACAATTAGTGATCAATCCTAAGATTAAGAGTATCCTAAAATGTCAACCGATATATTTAAAAACATATCTTCACACAGTGTTGCTGGACACATCCTTTCTGTAATTCTGGAAATTGGAGTATATGCTCTATTCTTTTTTTCATAAAAAGCGCACCTTATAAAACGTATCCCAGAGATGATATAGTCAAAACATAAACAAATGTGAACTCTTGAAAGGGATTATAAAAATAGCACTTTATGAATCGTGTGAGCTTGAATACAAGAGCTTAGATCCAAGAACGCCTGTGACACATTTGTTTCGTGATAACCGAAAGTATCAACGGGATATTTAAGATCAGTACATTAATAATAAATCATGTCAGAACCCTAAAACTGACTATTCAGCTTCTGATACCACTAAGAAGTAACAGTATAACTAGTCATTTGAGATATTCAATTCAACATCTGCAGTATTCACAAATTAATCTTATAGTTACGTTTACTTTCATCATTAGCACGAGCATCATCATAAATTACATATGGCATTTTATTTTATGGAAAATGGTGATGACGTGTAAAACTTACCAGTAACTAATGCGTGTCGTCCGGCCATGTTAACTGTAAAAAAGAAGTTCTGCATAACTCATTTTTGAATTTGTATCCTCACTCACAAATACCTCCCACAAAGTAAAAACCATCTTAAATATATTGTCATTCTTGCATTTCAAGTTGCTCTCAGATTCAATACGCAATAATAAGTGTAGTCATATATACACTTTAGTAAAAAGAAATAAAAGGTTAAACACTTCTTGTGTTAAAATACTTAAATTGTTAATATGCAACTAATTGAAATACAGGGAAATAAATAAATAAATTGGATATTGTAAAACAGAGAATGGAAATGAGACAAAAATCCGACCAAAGAGCAGATAATCGCCGAAGGCCACCAATGGGTCTTCAATGCAGCACTTGGCCCCTAAATGAAATTGTGTACTACTTCACTGAAAATGTTCGTATTTCTTACATGAAATATAAAATTTACTCACGCTAATCAAGTTAAAAAAAAGTTTTAAAAAAAAGATGAAATTAATTTGTGGACACTTTATTGTAAATTGTTAAGCTGATCCTAGTATCGAAGATGATTTTTATTCACATCCAGTAGGTCGATACCATTGATAAAGGTGGTTCGGATAGTCATACATATAAATTAATTGTTAAAACACTTTGAATTTACTAAACCTAACACTGGTTTACCCTAGGAAAAGAATACCTGAGCTGCATTTAACAAAACATTTCGAAATGATGTAGTCTCAATGCCCTTTACTTTGAACCTACTTGGCCTTTTTTATTTTGGAAAGAAGAGTCTTTTGTTTTAATCCTGGTACAGATTTAGATTGAGTTTATTTTATTTATCTAAACAAACGTATGGTAATATAAAGAACAATAAGAGGAAGAACATTTCAGCTAGAAATGAAAAGAACGAATAAAGATACATTTCATCTTTTACCAAATCCAGTTATAAACGAATTAGCAAACCCTTGAATCGTTAAATATAACAGAGAACAAATGCGTAAAGTTATATGTATTACTAACCTTCAGGTTGAATGGTGAATTGTGAACTTCTTATCAGACTTTGTCTTATATTAGCCTTATCTTACTCCAGTTGCGTCATGTATCCGTCTAAATTTGTTATAAAAGGAGGAAACTTGACACAGAAACACGTTCCAATATACGTTTATCAAAAGTTACATGTAGATGTTTCTGTGTTTCAGTTTAAATTTCAACACGAATAGGGTTTACATTTATATTGTGTAGTTTTGTTCAACAGTCCAAACAATCGCCCAAATGGATATCTCCTACAAAAATTGTCCTTTAAAAATCACTCTTTTTTAGGTGCTAATTTCGCAATGTTTGTTAATTTTTCTTTTGACTATCATGATCTTGTCTATCCTACCTACTTATGATGAGGTAAATGTGTCTTCTTGATTGTGTCTTGTGTGACAAATGAAGCAAACCTTCGGTAATTTTTTTCAGAAAAACGTCATATAAAGTTACCATAGGATTATAAGATTTTTAAAATTAGAATAAGTTGCGACATAAAGTCTGATACGAACAATAAAACTAGTTAGTAGTGGCAAAAATATTATACCGGTGTTCATCAGTCATTAATCAATTGAGAGAAAACAAATCTGAGTTACAAACTAAAACCGAGGGAACCACATCAACTATAAGGAGAAAGTTACCAAACAACAGAACACTGAAGTGTGTAATATATCTACAAAAAGAAATGAATACGTACTTCCAAGCTGAATCAATCTTTTGATCTTGATATGAATGAATAAATTGAAGTGAGCACTGCTACTGCCTTTATATGTACTATTGCTTATCGATGATTGTTAAATTCGTCAGCAATATGAAAAATAAACAATCAAAATATGTAGGGCTGAGGTTGAAGGGCATAAGGTTATTAAGTACATACATCAATTGACCTGTGAAATATGTTAGTAAACAGTGAGGGTTGATTGGTGTATGGAAGTATACTCTCCTTTGACTTCTCCCGACAATCAGTAAGACGCTTTTGAAGTAAGGCGTACGTTTCCTTGTGCGTTATGTATAAAAAAAATATGCAGCCATTCTAGGTCAGATTGAGAACTTCAAATCCAATAGTTTGTGTAGGTAATGCGCTCACGTTAAGACTTCCTCTCTGATGCGTCCGTAAGTGGCCTATTGTAAGACACAACCTGCAAATATTTAACATACGCTACTGTTTTGCACACATACAAAAACAAAACAAAAACATAAGCAACACAAAGCAACAACAAAAAACGAAGACAGACAAAGAGTTTACACAGAAAAACAAAAAAGATAATAAAAACATTCATATTGTAAAATATAACACTTCGAGCACTGCAGACAGGAACTAAAGCTCAATTACAAAAGAGTACTAAATATTTTGAATTCAGAAAAAAAAATGTCTTTCTGTTAAAAATGATAATCGTACAATACCGCAAAATTTCTAAACGATAAAGTGAAAAAATAAGAACTACTATCCCAAAAGAGGGGCGAAAGATACCAGAGGGACAGTCAAACTCATATATGGAAAATAAACTGACAACGCCATGGCTGAAAATGAAAAGAAAAACAGACAAACAATATAACATATGACACAACACAGAAAACTAAAGAATAATTAACACGAACCCCACTAAAAACTGGTCCAACTTGACCTTAGATGAGTTTGACTATCATTTATCAATTGCCATGTAGTACCGTTTGATAACCAGTTTTTATATAGCCCTGACTCTCAATTTGTTCACATGTATGTTTGGATGTTCCAAAGAAGAACCATCGAGAAAAGTACTTTTAAAGAAAGAGATTAATTAGAGTTTATTTTCCGTCAAATATTACTTGACAAAAATATAGCGGTTATTCTAAATCGATTTTTAATTTGTGAGCTTCGCTTATTACTTTTTACATTTTTGCAATAATTAACTAAATTTAACAGACCATCTGTGTCGTTTGTTGTATGTTTATATGTTTTATTATAAATCAAATGACTACGTCTTTTCTCCATTTTTAACTGGCTGTAGAGGACAGAAAAAAGTTTATAAAATGCTGTTTGATATTGAACTTGCTTAATTCACAGTTGTTACAATGTGCCATACGTACTATCAGTATAATAGTGTAAGAGTCAGGAATGCATTAAGACGTCAAATGTTTAGTGTGGTTCGTGTTTCTTAGTCTTTATTTTTCTATTTTGTGTTTTGTGTAGTTTTGATTGTCTCTTTGTATTTATCTTTTTTAAGTCATTGCGTTGTCAGTTTATTCTCGATTAAAGAGTTTGAATGTGCGTCTGATATATTTCGCCACTCTTTTAAAAGGTGTGTAGTTGAAAGGGATAACACAAAACTATAGATAAGTTATAACCAAATCCATCTAAAGTCAACTTAGTTTGATGGAGTTGTAATCTTAGGATCATAAAATTTCACAATTTATAATCTAAAAATTTAAAACATATAAGAATCATGTCAATACAGCAGAAGGGACCACTAAACTCATTATTCACGGAAAAACGGAAATTTGTATATCAACACCATATAGTTTTTAAGAAAAATCTTTGGAGTAAAATAGGAAAGGAGTAGGTCCGGTAAGGACCGATTTTGGCCTCAAATTTCAGGTTCATCTGACGAAAGATTTTGACCACTTTTTAAGCACTTAAGTGTCTATTTCATTAGATTCAATTAGTTCAGGTGAAAGATTTTAACTAATTTATTCATTAAAAACGATTCGATTCAAGCTCAAATATGAAAAATCTACCAAATATGCCGAAAAATGTCGTTTTTCAGATGGTTTTTGTCAAAAATGAAAGTGGCCGCAACCGTGTTCATCCTCAACCTTTATATATGTTGAGTTGGTTGACCGTTATGGAATAACCGTTTCACAAATGATATTGGATATGTTCCTTACGTCGTAACTACAATCCCCTTCCCTTTCATGAATGTGACCTACCGAATTAGACTATTTACCGGATTTGTAATCACATAAGCAACACGACGGGTGCCACATGTGGAGCAGGATCTGCTTACCCTTCCGGAGCACCTGAGATCACCCCTAGTTTTTGGTGGGGTTCGTGTTGTTTATTCTTTAGTTTTCTATGTTGTGTCATGTGTACTATTGTTTTTCTGTTTGTCTTTTTCATTTTTAGCCATGGCGTTGTCAGTTTGTTTTAGATTTATGAGTTTGACTGTCCCTTTGGTATCTTTCGTCCCTCTTTTATGTAATATCATCAAATACCACTTATATTTCAATATTAAGGATGAACACGAATGCGGCCACTTTTGTTTTACACGGAAATCGTCTAAAATTTAACTAAAAAGCTAGAATTGTGAAGATTTCAGTAATTTAGCATGACTTAATGGTGCTAGTACCCGATATATGTGCATTGTATTGTCAAAAACAGCCCATATTTATGTAGCAGAAGCATTTAACTAGCCTATAAATAACTAAAAGTTTACATTTTAACAATTTTGTAAAACTGCTATATTTTGGGGCCAAAAAGGAGTCTTACTGGACCTACTCCTTTGATTATTTAAAGACAAATTTGAGAATGTTTTCGCCGATTTTATGTGCTTTCTATACAAATGGGCACCTTTTTGAAAAAATTCAAACAGTAATATTCAAGGGGGGGAAAAGAGATAAAGTCTTATTTATTTCGATTTTTAGATACAGTTCGACTAGCCAAATGTTTGTGCAAAATTTTACTGTTACTTGACCTTAATATGAACCCTAAATGATTTGTAAAACGACATGCCTTTACGTATACATAAATTTCTTGTACGCAATTATAGAAAAAAGTAAAATCACAAAAATACTGAGCTCAGAGGAGAATCCAAATGTAGAAAATGGTGGATTGAACCTGGTTTTATAGCGCTACACCTCTCACTTGTACAACAGTCGCATCAAATTTTACAATAATGATAATGATGCGTGAACAAAACAAACAGACACAATAGGTAAAAATGTCCCAAATAAAGGTAAGAAGTCTTAATTCGAAACAACACTCTGTTGTTATCATTTTTGTTATGAATTTCAAACTTTCTAACGGAAATTAATCTTAGATACGTGATATAATCTGTTAAATAGTTTATCATATACCAAGCTTCAGAATCAGTAGTTTTTATCAGTGTACAGAAAAAATCAATTACTTTGAAGCACCGTATAAATATGTCAATTATTTAAAGATAAAAAAAGTATCTGGATTGAAATGTATGTTTCAAAAAGTAAAGGAACTTAATGTACCACAACATGAATATTTGGATGTTTATATAATTCTACGATAACAACATAACCTGATCTTCGAACCGTCGTAGACATGTATCTGGTTTTATAATACAAAGGTCGATGTTGATAAGACAGACACATACATGACATTCGGGAACAAGCACGATCTTACCTAATATATCTCAGTGCGTAACCTTATTAAAACTTATGCATTGTAAATTATTTAAAGTTTTATAATAAGTTATCACGAAAATACACTCAACAAACTTTGTGGCAAAATAAACAAGCTATTGGCTTATATAAATATTACGCCATGTCTTGTTCTTGAAAAAGACACAAATAATTACACTGTAACAACTTGTTACATCATTTCATAACTTTCGAAAGAGGAATAACTCAACACCTTCAACTTATTATATTTCCAATAAAAAGCCTGGTTAAAACCTACCGTGAAACAGATTAACTGCTAATGCATTTGTTCATTTTAACTGTGCGCATGTAATATCAGTATCCTTTATAAATTCTGTACTGAATTACTTTTTTTTATTTTTATATACTTGATGGTTGAATACTTTTTTGTTTAAGTTTGCCTAGTGAAGAGCAACAGCAAAAAAAACAATGATTAATTTATATGATCCTGATTTTTCATAGAAACAAGAAAATGTCAAGCTGCTGAAAGTTTGTGAAAGAAATATGTATTGCTGTCGTGATCATAAGCATTCGAAAAAAGTAAAATAACAAAAAAAAATACGAAAATTTAAATGGAAAGTCCCAAATCAAATGCCGAAATGAAACGGTCAAACACATCAAAATAATGGATATCAGCTTTGTTATTCCTAATGTAGAAACATTGATTAATCATGTTGTCGATTTGTATTTGGACCTCAACAATAAGAAAATATAAGCCCACAAAGGAGCAATCCAAAGCAGTAAAAGTATGATCCAAGTGACCATGTATATCAAAACATCTTTATTATATGAACAAGTACCTGTCATTTAATAAATTCGTATTCCAGATAGGTTGTGTCCTTGGGCCACACCAATTTAATTTCTTGTTCTACGGATTTTTGGACTCCAAAATTTGGGGCGAGCGAGCGATTTGAAAATTTTAATAAAAAAATATTTAATTTGCAAATGTTTGAGGCGAAGCTTGAAAAGTAAAGGCGAGCGATTATAATTTTTTTTTTGTAAACATAAAATAATAGGTTTTGACAATATTAAAACTTGATTTATCACTTGTACTTTGACATTTCTTTAATTTTTGAAGTATTTTTTCCCTGTTCACTAAGAAATAATTAAATCTGGTCTATGTATGTGTGACTGACAATGAGACAATTCTCCATCCAAATCATAATCAGTTTGGGGGCAACCCCTTAATGTTATAAATATCCCTTTTACATGTTTTATGAGGGATCAATATAAGTTATAAATATTTGTTTGTACAAAAGGGCTCATATTTTCTCATAGAACTATATATCTATCTGGTATTAAATTGTCAAAACACAGTGGGTCAACATGGTCAAAAACATGTCCAAGAATTTAGTAATATTCCTGGACTTTAACCATGTTAACACATTTACTTTAACAGTTTAATATTATTCAAAATAAGTGGACCCCTCTTTAAGAAAAATTTGTTTAAAATATGATGTAACTCTCCTCTTTTTGAGTACAAACTTCTAAGTGTTCAAAGGTTTTGTATAGAAGAACTATACAAATCCTTGGTATTTCTATTTTCTTTTCTACATCAGTAAAATGACCCCTTGTCTGAGGAAGGGTTGTTCTCAACCTGATAATAACAAACACAGGTCAAAGTACGGACTTTTACACAGGGCTTTGATACAGACCAAACAGCAAGCTATAAAGGACCCCACAATTATTAGCGTACACAATTCGAACAGGAAAACCAACGATCTAATTTATATATCCAAACGGGAAAATACCAATGAACAACATCAACAAACGATAACTGCTGAACGACATGCTCCTGAATCAATCAGGACAGGTGCATAAACATGCAGCGGCTATGGATAGTTTTGTTTCGCCAGCATACAATATAATTGCAGTTGAAGGCAAATCCTTCAGAAGTTCTTTGTACTTTATTCTAACAACGATCATTTTTTAATAGGGAATATAAGTAAGGGGGAAAGAAACCAATTTCTTGTTCTTCACGGAAATACCCGCTGTTATAACTTTTTATCGGAGCACTCCAGGTTTCATGCTGAAACAAATATTCTCACAGATATTTACACAGTGTGGTGGGGTGCTTTTATGTTTAAAATCGTTATATATGCAGGTTAGACTGTGATAAATTTAACAAATGTTGATATCTTTTTATAATATTTACAAAAAAAAACGGTGCGGGAAATGGACATGATTACAATTCCGGATGCGGGAAGCGGGAATATAATAAAAAATAAAAAAAATTCTGTTTTGAAAATAATAGGTGCGGGCGGGTCCGTCGAACAAGGGATCAAATTGGTGTGGCCTTGTCAACGAAAATACACAGTCAGTAAATTTGCTATTGGTCGATAGCGTAATGCTACTATCTCTAGTGCACCTCATACATCCAATAAACATGGTTGACATCGCAAAGCGAATTATGTTACCTGAAATCAATAGAAATTATGCTATCATGAACACCGTATTTCTAAACCATTTTCGTTTTCATTTGAAATAATACAATAGCAGTAATAGAAAACCTTTGCTGAGGATTTTAAAATACATAGATAATGCTGAAAACTGAACAACGATTATTTTCAAGATTTATTTTACGCCTATGTCATCCTCTGGTCATAGTTAAATTTTCATCTAGAATATTGGAACTGATTCTTCTATTCAGCATGTTGTTAAGCTTGAGCTCGTATAAATCTGGAGGACTACCATTAAACGGTACACATTTATGCAGAAATAAAACAATGGTTGCAGAAGCTAGACAGTTTTCTCATTCTAAAATCCAAAAAAAAATCCAATACGAATATACCAATCAAAACAACAACAAAAATGATCAAGGAAAAGGATTATCTCAACAGAAGGCGTTAAATTGTCCAAGATAGTTTAGGTAATATAAGTATATTCTTTTTTTATATTAGAAATTATTATAAATTAAGGAATGTATCTCCCTCATGCAAAGCTCTGATTCCTTTCACGAATTTGGCTATACTTTTTTGACCTTTTGGATTATAGCTCTTCATCTTTTATATAAGCTTTGGATTTCAAATATTTTGGCCACGAGCATCACTGAAGAGACATATATTGTCGAAATGCGCATCTGGTGCAACAAAATTGGTACCGTTGATTTTATTTTAACAATGTTGGTTTCATTAAATTCACGATTCACACCGTTTGAGCGAAACTAATACAGAAAAATAATCATATATATTTTGAGAACTTCATCTTCATATATTTTGATGAAAAACCTTGACATTGCTGTCATATGCAGATGGAATTTACAAATTTTCAGGAGGTCCTAATTAACGAAATAAAGTCCAATAAATACAGAATTCGGATAAAGTAAGTGAAAATATGGTTCAAATGCAAATGCGAAACGTCTGTTAAAAAAACGAGTACAGCGACCTTCGGCTGGAAAAATTGACAATCTCAATCAAATAAGATTGGAGTCGAACGCACCTGCAAAGTGTAGAATTCGAACTCATAACCTCAATGATCATGTTGATAAAGTAGATGGACCTTTTATACCACTCGGTCACCGATGTTCCAAACATTGCAATTGAACAGACGTGAGTGGTTTAATCAATTATGTTCCTTTACTCAACAAGTAATGAAATTAAGACGTTCATGTTTGAAGGTAAAAGGTCCGCATCAGATTTTGTAATCTTTCTTAATTTTCATTGTTTGTCGACAAATTTGTATTTCAATTTAGATTGGAAAAGAATGTGCGCACTAAAAAAAAACGTTAAACTTGATGAAATTATTTCAATAGATATAATTAAGCTTCTCTTATGTTTTTTAATGTTTTCTTGGCTGCGCACGATGTTTCCATGAAGAAAATGACGATAAAAAAACTGCATGAATTCTGTTTTTTTTCATCTTTTTTGTGAAAATTGTATACGTACATAGAAAAGTTATTCACTGTTGAATAATATCATTAGTGTTTGTAATGATGTGGTGATAACGTCATTAAAAGGTCGTCATTGCACCATTTTATAATGGCCATTTTATCATAGTATTTGGCGAATAGACATTTCAGTAACAATATTATCATATATAAATATCATGTATTGGCAAAGTTATTCCAAAACAAAAAAAATAACATTGATATTGTCTGTCACGTCGTTACCCACACGCCATTAAGAAGAAAGATCTAAGACTGTTTGGCTTAGAATCAGATTTTTTTTCTTGGAAAGGTGATACGAGTTCATGCAGAGTGTAACCTTGTGTGATAGCACGTACACAAACAGGTTCAGCGTATCGGTGAAGAACAAAGTGGCATTCATACATTTTTAAACAGTGGTTTCATTTATTTTCGTGTATACCAATTTTCGTGGATTAAGGAAAACTTGTATGTTCGTTGATATTTGAGTGCTTTGTTTTGTTGCTTGCTGAAGTCTTTATACAAGCCTATAGACAATTTGCTATTCGTTGAATGCCTGTAACAACTCAATAATATAGCAGTTGTTATCCATTCGTTTGATGTGTTGGAGCTTTTGCTTTTGCCATTTAATTAGGGACTTTCTGTTTTGATTTTTCCTCTGAGTTCAGTATTTTTGTGATTTTATACTTTTTTATATTTCATTTCGTGGTTCACCTGTGCCAACTAAATCCCCGAAAATTAGTACCAACACATTCAATGCATGCTCAGAACTAAAACACAGTACTAATATAAACCCGAGGTATGTCCTCGCCTGTAATAGAGGTCGATGAAATTTGAATTGTCTTAGGAAAATGAAGGTTTTTATGGACAGGGAGATATTTTGCTCTGCAAGATACCACCTACTGCTCAACGAGTTATTGCAACGTTCTTAACGTGCAGAGAGCATGACAAGCAATTTACATGAAGCAAAGAATTTAACGTTCCCTCTTTAAATAAACTTGATCAAGGGCTCTCAAATCGTTCACATCATAGTTGTTTTCGATAAATGAAGTATGATTATTATTTTTTTCTGCTTCGAATGTTCGTCCATTGAAATTAAAAGTAAAGTATTTTTTTACACTCTTTGAGGGAACGCAATATGACAACTTAAAAAAAAAAATTTATTTAGTATTTTTTTATACAAGAAATGCACTGTTTGATACATAATTAATGTATTTCATTACAATCTTTATAGAAAGAAAGTATGAATAGTTACTGTTATTGAATGGTTATATTTAGTTCCCCTTTCTGGTCACTTTTGATATTAATGAACAAACTTTAATAAAGACTTCTTTAAACCTAGTACTATAAAGCTGTTGCGAATCAACACTGTCGCCATCAGCAAGACTTAGTGTCTAATATAAAACTACTTAGTACTTAATTAAGAAAAATAAAACATCTTTAAACAAAACAACAAATATCATGTTCACAGAGAAGCAATATGTAGAGAAGCGAATTAAATAATAACGAAAGTTTGGTATATCTAGAATCCAAAATCCGCACCCTTAAGGACGAATCAATCGATTGAATGACTGTAAGAATATCAGTAGAACACACATATGGTTGTCGCTTTGACACATTCCAAATTTCACTGGGGTAAAGCTGATGACCGTAACTGCATTCACGGTCATCCCAAGATGTCGGATGAAAAATTAGGTCAGTTTCTGTATTGTCTGTTTAAGTGTTTCTATATCATTTTCTTTACAAATCATACATTGAAACGATGTAAATTTATAAAAGAATCACTCGAAAATCACTAATTACTTCCGAGAAATGTGCATGAAACGGGAAATTCGATTTTAAAAAATCGTTAAGATGACCGTAAATCATAATCAAAATATTTTCAAGATGACCGTAACATAAAACAAGGATGACCGTGATTGGTAAAAAGATGACCGTAACTTGTAAAGGATGACCGTAATTTGTAAAGACTGACTGTAATTTATATAGGACGACCGTAACTTTTATAGGATGACCATCAATTCTAAGAAATATCCGTATTGTATTCAAAGCTTTTTTGTTGAGTTTGTCGATCTCAATAGAGGCTCGGTTAGCGGATATAAATATGTTTCATAAATTTCTTTTTTTAAACTATAATAATATAATTGGCCATATCTAGGATTTATAACAATGATTGTAAATTGCATATTTCTCGTAAACAATGAAATATTTATTGATATCGACGTTAAAATTTTAACACAAATTGACAGCGATACGACGAAAATTTGAAGAAACATGAATGTGTCCCTAGTACACGGTTGCCTCCTCTACACTATTATTTTCTATGTTTAGTGGACTATGAAAATGGGATAAAACTGTAATTTGGCATGAGAATTAAAAAGATCATACTATAGGGGAAATGTGTACTAAGTTTCAATTTTATTTAACTTGAAGCTGGACAAACAAACAGACGAACGGACGAACATACGCACAGACCAGAAAAACATAATGCCAATAAATGGAGCATTAAAAACATTAATATTACATACGAATATTTGGTAATCGAGCCCATGTGTATGGTTCCAGAGGAAGCAGATTAAAATCTTAATCTGTCTTGATATATGCAGGCGGAAACACTTTTGAAATAGAACAAAAGAATCGAAGCTCTGTGTGTATCGAGAAAGCGATAAATGTTAACTGTAATGTTTTATATAGTAACAAAATTTTAAAAAGTTAATAGAAACAAATAAAACGACAATTTTCTTATTTTAAAAACACCATTTGCATAAGTTTTCAATGTATCTATTACATAGTAATGCAAAACAATAAGATATCAAGTCGGCGACATGGTTCTTATCGGGGCCTTTTATAGCTGACTATGCGGTATGGGCTTTGTTCATTGTTGAAGGCCTTACGGTTACCTATAATTGTTAATGTTTGTGTCATTTTGGTCTTTTCTGGATAGTTGTCTCATTGGCAATAATACCACATCTTCTTTTTTATATATAGTATCTATAATTTGGATGTAGAAAATGCATAACCTCCGATTTTTTTATCATGGACGGAGAACATATCAATCTTTTAGTTCAGAAATTTTCGTGTCTGCCCTTCCATTATTTGAATCAAGAAAAAATTCCCCAAAACAGGTAACGATTGTATCGAAAAGAGAAAAATCGAGTGCACCTTTTTATGTTAGGGCATGTTTGGGTGTATATTTTGTCTTTAAAACGTACAAAGCAAGAGTATTTTATATAGCATCTCGCTTCAGATTCTATCATTATTATATATCAAAGCTACAGGTTGACTTTATAACGTAAAAAAATGACAGTACGAAAAGATGAAGTATATGGGTCAAGTGAGATACCTATCCAATGAATCACAAAAACAGAGTAGGTGTGTTCGAATAGCTATTTTTTCTAAAAGTACTAGACGACAGTCTTTTAATTTAGATGATGAAAATGGATATCTTCGAAAAAATATGATTTTCTTGTGTGTGATAACTAGGGTTTATAATCTTCAACCACTAAAATTGTTTAGTCTGCCCTTCCACGAAATATTTAATTAGAATTTTTTTTAAATGTTTAAGAATTTTCAAAAATTCCATCTGACATCCGAACAGACAATATTTTTAAGTTGAATCAATGCAGACAAGATCACTAACTAATGCTCATTAGCTAGTAGATACATTTGTCTTTTAAAATATAACTGACATATAACGATCGATCGTAATGGTGCTGTGTGGATAAATTTATCAGTTTTCAAGAGCAAAATTGGCAGAGCGTCATCCCTACAATGGCTTCTATTTCTACGATTGTGAGCATGAACTGGCGTAATGGGGAGATAATTTTGAAGAAGTAGCATCCTGACTGTATGAATAACATTTCTGTATACATTGTATATACAAATTGACAACGTTCCGCCTTGTGATACGCTTTTCGTACAATACTATTTTAAGGAACTACTTTGCTGGAGCTCACCTTCACTAGTTTATTCGAATGATATTTTCAAAATATTTCTGTTATTTTATTTGCACGACAAAATGAAAGACGATATAATATCAATGGGTGTACATGCAATTTTTTGGCATTTTTAAAAATGTGTATTTATTATATGTCATTAAAAGGAATGCCAGAAACAAAACAAAATCTTTTGTCGAGCAGTTGAACTGTGCACCGCATTTTTTACATTATGCTTGTAAGGTGTCATTTTATCGCGCTTTTGTAGCATGTTTTCCCTTCCTGTTCATTGGCATGTCTTTTGGCAAATTCATTTTAAAAATTAAACCCTGTACTGTAAAAAAGATACATATGGTGATCTTTGCATTTGTAGCACGTCTTATTTTCTTCTACCTATAGGATAAAACTCTCATATTAATATGTGTATACCAACACGATTAATCATTTGATACAAAAAGATAGTTATATAAATACGGATATTTCTAAGAATTGAGGGTCATCCTTTAAAAGTTACGGTCATCATTTACAAATTACGGTCATCTTAAAAGCAGTTACGGTCAGCCTTGTTATGAATCGCTGATTCTGTTACGGTCATCTCGATTGTGATTTACGGTCATCTTGGCGATTTTTTCAAATCGAATTTCCCGTTTCATGCACATTTCTCGGAAGTAATTAGTGATTTCCGAGTGATTCTTTTATAAATTTACATCGTTTCAATGTATGATTTGTAAAGAAAATGATATAGAAACACTTTAACAGACAATACAGAAACTGACCTAATTTTTCATCCGACATCTTGGGATGACCGTGAATGCAGTTACGGTCATCAGCTTTATCCCAGTGAATTTCCTTTCTCAATTTTATATATATTAGTATACTTATTTCGGCACTAATGGCTGTATTCTAGAGGCCAGTTTTTAGCGGTGGAGGAAGCCGGAATGTCATGAGAAAAAAAACTGACCTTTGGAATAAATAAGCATAATTTTTTTTTTATCGAGAAAAAAACACTTTTTTTTACAATTTGACGTTTGCATGTGGACCTTAAAAAGTATTTGATTTTGAATTTAATTAACACGTGACTTGTTACAGAAGTTTTTCAGGTCTCATAAATAGGTTAAGTATACAAATCCAGATTATATCCTCTTTTAGAGTTATATAAGGATTTTTGAAAACTAGTACTACAGGCTTTACATGCTATGCATACAATTTGTCTTGGTTTTATTTTCGTAGCTACCAAAAATAAAATATATAAAAATAAATGTTTGTTTAATATTTATAACGAATTAATACAGATTAAATATTAAAGGTTAAAACACATTTCTTTAAAAGTAATCGTTTGACCCTAAAAACAACTATACAAAACGAACTGCAAAATTAATCAATTTTCGTTTATTCAAACGGAAAAGATAACTAAAAATAACAATAAATTATACAAGTGTTTGTTTTATACTTTTGTGCTTTCCGAACGACGTCTAAATCATTGTAAACGACCAGATATTTTTGTTATTATTTTTTTGTTTGAGAGTTTACCATGAAAGTATTAAAAAAACAGCTTCAGACGCACATGACTTATGGAATGTTGTTTATTTACGAACATAAACAAGTAAAGTTTAGTTGACGAGAAAAACATCATGGTCTTGATTAATCATAAGGACATTAGATCTAGATGTTGTATTCATCAAGGAACATGTTAAAGTCTTTTTGTTGAAGTCAGCTGCGTGGCAATCGTTTCTGAAAGCACAGATGTATGTACACTAAATGTCACTGTAGACCAGGACACTACCAAGACTTACATCATGGTCGCCGTAACTGTGACCTTGAAATCCGCAAATGTAGGGAAAGGTATTTGTTTGAAAAACAAAAAGCTAATAATTTATTGCTGTTTTTTTTCTATATAAATATATGTTTGTGAATAAAACCTCCTGAACATAGTTTGGGTATTAGTTGAGTGCTTTTTTTAGCAAACAGTAAAACGAAATACATGTATTTGTTAAAATTATAGCAATGTATAACAACAATAATGCTTATAGGTTATAGATGACGGTGTCTATTAGATATTACAAGTTACCTACGTTCAAATTCATAGATATGGATATTTCACTACCCTGAAGTATACAGGTACACCCTGCGGCGAAGCCGAATAATTTTCAGAGTACTGAAGGATGTTTAGATATTCATCTATACGGCTTTGAACGCAAAAAACGAATTTATCCCCGACATGAGTCCAAATCTGTCGATTGTTAGAGAAATTAGACCACAATGTGTAAAGTGAAAGCATCGTTTTTTTCTTTATCTAATTTTTGTTATATAAATTTAGAAATTTTGCATATTTCTAACGGGAAGTAGGGTATTATCGCTGCAGGTTATCAAATATATGACGTTTAAAATCTAGATTCAGACAGACTTTTATAGACAAATTCTGGTGTCACCGTCATAGACGGTGTTACGTCAACGTGGGTCATTTGCAGTATTCTCATTCATTGATAATGTTGCAACCAAGTGATGTATTTAATAAAATGAGTGCAAATGGTCAGCATAAATTGATAACATCGCTAGTGCTACAAATATTTAAATACAGACATCATAGATAATCTACAGCCCTGGGTTCGTTATTTCACAATGAACAATCATGGGAAAAAAGAAAAAGCGAGTGCAGTTTCCCTGTATGATGCGAAGCTACATCCTTGTATATGAGTTAGTAACACTCGGTGCTATGGGTTTTGTAACGAAGTGCGCTAACCATCAAAATCCTATAAATAAACTAAGCCGGGGATAACGATCGATAAATGTGTAACATTGGCAGTGTTTTTATATAGTTACATTATTTATGCATGTGCCTGTCCCAAGTCAGAAGCCTGTAATTCAGTGGTTGTCTTTTGTTTATGTGTTACATATTTGTTTTTCGTTCATTTTTTATACATAAATAAGGCCGTTAGTTTTCTCGTTTGAATTGTTTTACATTGTCTTATCGGGTCCTTTTATAGCTGACTATGCGGTATGGGCTTTGCTCATTGTTGAAGGCCGTACGGTGACCTATAGTTGTTAATTTCTGTGTCATTTTGGTCTTTTGTGGAAATTGTCTCATTGGCAATCATACCACACCTTCGTTTTATATTTTACGTATATAACAGTTATGCATATCTTAAGTGCTATAAGCATATCACTTTTTTTTTTATCTATATCAAATCAGAAATGGTATCATTAGGCCACACCAATTTGATCCCTTGTTCGACGGACCCGCCCGCACCTATTTTTTTCAAAACAGATTTTTTTTATTTTTTATTATATTCCCGCTTCCCGCATCCGGAATTGTAATCATGTCCATTTCCCGCACCGTTTTTTTTTGTAAATATTATAAAAAGATATCACCATTTGTTAAATTTATCACAGTCTAACCTGCATATATAACGATTTTAAACATAAAAGCACCCCACCACACTGTGTAAATATCTGTGAGAATATTTGTTTCAGCATGAAACCTGGAGTGCTCCGATAAAAAGTTATAACAGCGGGTATTTCCGTGAAGAACAAGAAATTGGTTTCTTTCCCCCTTACTTATATTCCCTATTAAAAAATGATCGTTGTTAGAATAAAGTACAAAGAACTTCTGAAGGATTTGCCTTCAACTGCAATTATATTGTATGCTGGCGAAACAAAACTATCCATAGCCGCTGCATGTTTATGCACCTGTCCTGATTGATTCAGGAGCATGTCGTTCAGCAGTTATCGTTTGTTGATGTTGTTCATTGGTATTTTCCCGTTTGGATATATAAATTAGATCGTTGGTTTTCCTGTTCGAATTGTGTACGCTAATAATTGTGGGGTCCTTTATAGCTTGCTGTTTGGTCTGTATCAAAGCCCTGTGTAAAAGTCCGTACTTTGACCTGTGTTTGTTATTATCAGGTTGAGAACAACCCTTCCTCAGACAAGGGGTCATTTTACTGATGTAGAAAAGAAAATAGAAATACCAAGGATTTGTATAGTTCTTCTATACAAAACCTTTGAACACTTAGAAGTTTGTACTCAAAAAGAGGAGAGTTACATCATATTTTAAACAAATTTTTCTTAAAGAGGGGTCCACTTATTTTGAATAATATTAAACTGTTAAAGTAAATGTGTTAACATGGTTAAAGTCCAGGAATATTACTAAATTCTTGGACATGTTTTGACCATGTTGACCCACTGTGTTTTGACAATTTAATACCAGATAGATATATAGTTCTATGAGAAAATATGAGCCCTTTTGTACAAACAAATATTTATAACTTATATTGATCCCTCATAAAACATGTAAAAGGGATATTTATAACATTAAGGGGTTGCCCCCAAACTGATTATGATTTGGATGGAAAATTGTCTCATTGTCAGTCACACATACATAGACCAGATTTAATTATTTCTTAGTGAACAGGGAAAAAATACTTCAAAAATTAAAGAAATGTCAAAGTACAAGTGATAAATCAAGTTTTAATATTGTCAAAACCTATTATTTTATGTTTACAAAAAAAAATTATAATCGCTCGCCTTTACTTTTCAAGCTTCGCCTCAAAAATTTGCAAATTAAATATTTTTTTATTAAAATTTTCAAATCGCTCGCTCGCCCCAAATTTTGGAGTCCAAAAATCCGTAGAACAAGAAATTAAATTGGTGTGGCCTTATAGTATAATAGTTTGAGATTTATAAAGTAATAACATACTGTAGATTGAGATTGTTTTAAACGTTTGAAGAAGAAACAATCCTTATTTTATGGGGAAAAAATTCATGCTTTCCATCAGAACTTTTTGTAACAAATTTCAAATATTGTACTTTGTTTCAAATCGTGAATGCAGTTTGTGAAAGGGATAAAAATAGAAAATATAATGCTGTACATTTTCAAACAATTCTTAAAATGTGCATCTAAGTTCAAAAACTATGTCGACCAAAAACTGCATCCTGAAGTGGGACAGACGGACGGACGGACGGACGAACGGACGGACGGACGGACGAACGGACGCACACACCAGAAAACACAATACCCCTCTACTATCGTAGGTGGGGCATTAAAACTTTACTTGAATTAAAATATCCGACGAATTTGCCATGTATTTCAACTTCACATAGTAATAAAATATCCCGATTGATGAGCTGTATGCGAACATATTGCCCAACTGTCTGGTCAGGGCATGTGGCATTCAGGTTTGTTATTGGATCGTGTTGATAATGACATAATGTGATGACGTTATCTTCAAACCAAGATGATTTGTTCCTGCATGGTCTGATAACATCAATGTTGAAATTTGACAGTCTGTCATTTAAAATGGACAACAAGTAAAAACAGAGATTTGAATTAAAGAAGCAACATGAGCAATTTAACAAAATCCAAAATATTGAGGCTAATCAAGCATGTCAAGAATCAATTTAAAATTATCAACTATTTGCAAGGACAAACTTCATTGTATAAGAGCATACAACTTAAAAATAACACTAAATATAATCTTGTTTAAATGCAATCGAAATTAAAATTATATCTTTCATTTTTTTCTCATTCAGACCAGAGTTAAAATCAACTTGTAAACAATAAATAAACCCAATTCCAAAACCATAATCACAACATTCCCTATATACTTTTAAATACATATTATTTCTAAAGTATACTTGCATCTTTTAGTATAGTATGCCATACATTTATTTTAGTGTGTGGTAGAGGTCGATCATTTACAAACCTATCAACCGTATCGTATACGTTGACGTATCCGAATCTGCAGATATATCAAAAAATATTATGTGATCCCGAGCTTATTAATAAGACCATGCTTCATTTTAAAAAAAACTAATTGGAATCTCTTCGAAACAATCAAACATACACTTTCAATATTTGGGATAGTGGTGTTTTGTAAAAAAAAAAAGGGGGTTCCATCAACTACTTTTACATGCCCTTAAAAAGGAGCCAATGTAGGGCAGGTACACGAATTTCGTACACAATCCTTTAATAATCTAGTTAAAAAATATTTCAAGATCTTATATGAATAAACACAGAAAAAAATCAAATGTACTACTTATATACATGTAAGGAACTTTGGATATTGCTCATAAAAGGTAACAGAAAGTACTGAGTATCACTCTATTTGTCAATTAACAATTTGGTTCTACGTGAGTACAAGTTCAAACACAAACAAACGATGATTACCGTATTCACTCCTATTATGCCTGTAAACTGTTCAAACTATCCGGAATATCTTTAAAAGTAGGGTTACATATTCCACAAAAACTCGATATTTTCTTTTTGTTTTGTAAATTTCTGCATTAGAAACTAATCGGTCGCCCATTTGCGTTATTGAAAGTACATAAAATCAAAGCTCGGGATCATATACTGTTTTTTGGTATATCTGCAGATGCGGTTACGTCAACGTATATGATACGGTTGATACGTCTTTAAATGACCGACCTCTAATACTTACAACAGCAATCAGTCGTCTGTATATGTATGTTATGTTTCAGATCTGTAAATTTATTTTAATATGTAATAATTGAATCATAATTACCACAGCAACCAGACGTTTGTGTATATATATGTAGTGTTTCAGACTTGTACATTCATTTATAATAAGTGTGTAATACTTACCACAGCAATCAGCCGTCTAATAATATATGTAGTGTTTCAGACTTGTACATTTATTTTAGTGTGTAATACTTACCACCGCAATCAGTCGTCTGTGTACATGGTGTATATACAGACCTTCTAAAATTCAAACTGACCACACGCACGATACACGCACGCACGATACACGCACGGTGAATGCACGATACACGCACGGTACACGCACGATACACGATACACGCACGATGAGCGATGAGCGTTACACGGAGGATTAACGCAAAATGAATGATGAATGATGAACGCACGATACACGCACGATGCACGATGAATGATAAATACACGATACACGCACGATACACGCACGCACGATACACGCACGTTGAATGATTCATTGACGAATGAATAACGAACGCTTTTTACACGATTCTCAAAGCTATTTTATTTAGAATAGTATTTAAAATTGATATGCATTTTCATTAAAGGCAATACTTGTAGCTGTTTTGCCGATACCAGCATAATAGATAATATGCTATTTTACCAGCTCAGATTCAAATAACTTAATTAAAGTAGGCTATTTTATAGGCACCGGAAATATTTGTGAACTTGGGCAGAAGCTCCTAACAATCAAAATATAGTGTCTTGATTTTGTTCAGCCTGAGAGTTCAAGTTTACGGCAAACGAAGGCGAGACATTGTCACGGTTCCGCGAGACCCTTACTAATTTAATTTCATACAGTTAAAAATCTAAATTTTATTTTATGCATACAATGTCCGACGCATTATATCTACAGAGAGTGACTGGTTCTAGAAATTATTTCAACTACATGTTTGATATAATTGATTGCAATAAATGAATGATCTATGTATTTTCATTTAAAAAAAAACCAGCTTAACAATTTTCTATATTTTTTCATTAAATCATAAACCGATGCATATTAAATGATTTTTTTAAAATTTAAAAACATATTTTTATGGTAAATATATCTAAATGTCTGGGTTATTTTCTTCTCCAAATAATTATTTTTTTCATTTTTTAAGGTAATAGTGTTATCAGTTATGTAATTTGACACGTGTCTTATAGTTCAGTGATTTTCGGAAAAATGAACGAAAACCGGCACAGGCATTGTTCAATTATTATTTGTGATCTTTTATTGATTAAATTTGAATATATGCATTAAAATATCAATCTTGATCTAGATAAGAAATTGGTTTACATTGCACATCACTCTTTTAGCCCTTAGTAGCATATTATAACATATTAGTGCACTAAGAAGTCCTTAGTCGTGTTTAGACGCACCATTTTCTGCTCTTTGGTTGGATTGTTGTCTCTTTGACACATTCTCCATTTCAATCCTCCATTTTATTCAATTAGTTGTGATTCTCTTTATCTCTCTGTTTGATGTTTTTGCAGACAAAAACAATTCGCAGAATTAATCTAAAATAGCATTAAACTCTTTCTTCTAAAAACTTTTAGCATTTAACATTTTTTTCGGGATTTAACCATTAGCTTAAGAGCATATGTTCCTTCTTTTTAGGAATTTGGCTTGATACCGTATGGAGATTTTTGTTCCAACTATTATAAAGAAATTAACGATTTTTTTAACTAGATAAATATTCAACAAAAAATTGTTTTTTCTAAATCAATTATTAACAAAGAATTGTTACACAAATGTAGTAAGAACCCAATTTTGTAACAAAGATATTTCTTATCTCTTTACCGAAATCTGCATATCTTTATATTTTGAAACATAAAATGTTAAGGGTGTCTGCTCAAAGGACAGAAATGTCAAAGAAACCGAAATATTAAGTAAATGTCGAATAATTCAAACCCATTTGTCTTTTAAATTAAGCACATGAAGATATATCTTTTAGCGCATATACACATGTACAAATTGATTTTGTAAAAAATCACTGTCGGTCTAAAACTGTATCGCATGCCCATAAATGTCCTAAAGCTTTAAATGTCAGATCATGAGGTCTGAATGGGGAGTCATTATTTCTGTATTCTATAATTTTAGGCAATTTGTTTTATAATTCGTTTTACCTTTTGTCGATCATTCTTTATTCCATATATTCTAGTACCTCATCATTTTCTTTTCTATTTGTCTGGTTATTTTTTGTATTCTTTATTTTTTGTCTATTTTCTTCTATAAACCCCCATTCACACCCTCATGTATAATGGAAGACGATGAACATTTTGGTATACATACCACCCGTTGTCACTTTCACCTGACATACAAATCACATATTGTTATTACGGCCCGTTATTTCCACCTGGACACAGGACTTATATAATATATATATTACGTAATAATAACGGATATAGTAAATTCAGTAGAATATAACATGTATCAACGCACTGACTCCTTAAATGTATTTTGTACTGACAATTGTAAATAGTATTTTTAGTTATTTTAAAACTAAGAATGAAAATCGAGAATATGTCAAAGAGATAAAAACCCGTAAAGAACAATTGACAGCCGAAGGCCACCAGTTATATTTGCTAATGTTTTAGTTTCAAATAAGGCAAAAGCCATTGTATTTTCAGAAAATCTCTAAACGGATAATGAGAATTTAGCGACCTTGACTTGCTAACAGCCCTAGCACTGTACATGTCTCTAAATATTGCCGAATTTAAGAGCCTATATCAATTAAGGGATATGCTACCTAGCTTTTGGTGTTTACAAAAATATCCATTTCAGAACCAAATTGTGACTTCTTTATATTTATACCAAAATTGAGTTCAAGGCAGTATTTTGTCGAAGAGAACTATTACCCAAAGTGCAACATGCGAGAAGAAGTTTCTTTTCCCTTATTGTTTTTAGTGATGTGACTAATATTTCGAGGTTACGTCACGGAAATATATCTTCAATGAAAAGGTACAACTGGGTGCATCCCTAAAAAACAAATTTAAAAAAATCTAAATATATAAAATGACGGGTATTCGTCAATCAGACAGCAATCCAACATATGAACATAAACTCAAGAAAGTTACCTGACATCTAGAATAAGAGGTACATAAGCATATACATGTACCCCGCGCTGGTATCAACTTACTGAGTTGTGAGTAAAATTCAATATACATGTAGGACTGTCAAACGGGAAATACACAAAGATTTGGTTTTATACGTACGATTGAGTATCATTCCCTAAATATATACGGGTCCACAAACTATTCTTACGATTATATAATGGTAAATGAGGATCTCATTAGAGGAACAAATTAAGTAACGATACATGTAGAAGCAAGAATAATTTATACTTGCAAAACGTCAAATAGGACGATCTCTCAATAAGAACGCAGCAAGTTGAACTTTAACATCCATAGGCAATAACACTGTAGTAAATGCTTTATATACGGACATTGAAACAAATATACTGCTCATAATAATTGCACATATGTAGACTTTAATTAAGGTATCCCGCGTTTTATAAACCATCGCACTCCATTGCGCCAAAGTCTACTGGTCTGCGCCGAAGTGTGCTGAGCTACTATTTCATTATTCAACCCAATGTATTAATACCGTTTTGAGCTATAAAACAAAGACAACCCTTTATAGATCTTTATACTAGTCAAAAATTGCTTGGTCTTGATAGATGCATACGAAACTTCAATTAATTGTTTGTATTTTTCAATCTATTATATCCGATAAAAATGAACAAAAAATGGATAAAAACTACCGATTTTTCTATGAAACAAAATTTATCCTTAATGGAGTCTTTGTCATTTGGATTCATAAAGGACAAAAAAATCTCCTCAGTAACAGAACAAAAAACACCCCATGGTAAAAAAAAACACGGGTGCGTCTAAAGGAGTCCTTAGTGCACTAAGAACTTATAACATGCCACTAAGGACTAGATGGGATTATGTTACATGTAATTTCTTTTCATATTATGGTATATATCGATATTTGATGCATAAATTTCAAATTTTATAGAAAAATAATAATAAATAAACAAGATATTCAACATTATCAAGACACGTGCCTGTTTTTCTTTGATATGCCGAAAATAAATGAACCGTCTTACACGTGTCAAATTACATAACTGATTACACGGGAATCCTCCTATCTGATGTCTTTAACGTTTAATCGACAAGATCGGTAAAGTTGGATACTGATAAATGAATAGTTGTTGGAAAAAAATTTCAGAACGAAGAAGTATTTTCTCAAATGTATTTTGTAAATATTTCAAGTAAATAATAAATTTGTCAACAGAGTAATATATCTAATTTCGGTTTTTAAAAGACCGCATACACATTTTGCGTTCGTATATATTGGTATCACTTCGTCGTCGTCCGTCGTCAGCTTGACTTGTTCGTGGAGCGTTTTCAAATTCTGGTATTATAATACTTTATTGTTTCCAGTTAATCGCCATTTTGAATACGTGTTTTATAGATTTGCAAATGATACTTGTCCACACATGAACATGTTATAGCTGGTTATAAGGTTTCAATACATATGCGTACAATCGTTCTTTAAGTTTTTGAACATACGTGTTGAAGTTTTGATAACAAGAAAAAGATGTGGTATGATTGGGGATGAGACAACTCATCGCAAGAAATAAAATGACACAGAAGTTTTCACCATAAGTCACCCCACGGCCTTCAACAGTGAGTAATGAACATACCACAGTCATTCTTTCATAAATTATCTCATACAATATGTTAAACAGACAATTTGTTAAAAAAAATCGTAAAGGTTCCGCGAAACCCAGTGTCTCGCCTATTCTTTCTGTTAATCGCATGCTCAACAAAAATGAGGAAATATAAATCAATAAAATATTCCTGTTGATACTAGCTTTTGATTGAAAAAAGCTTCTGTCCAAGTTTGGTAAAAACCCGGGACAGTTTATGAATCTGATAAATGTTTAAAAAATTCTTGATACTATCTTATGATTATAAAGAAGCTTCTGTCCAAGTTTAATAGAAATCAAGGATAGTTTAAGAAAAGTTCATTAAAATTTCAAAAACTTTAACCACAGAGTGAATGTTTGTAGACGCCACTGACGCCGACGGAATGTAGGATCGCTTAGTCTCGCTTTTTCGACTAAAGTCGAAGACTCGACAAAAAAAAACATACAATTGAAATCAGATTTCTTTCTGTCATACGGGCGCACTACGCTTTTTTTTATCCTCCGTCAATATTTTGACGGGACGTTTAATGGTATACCAATGTCTGGCGTCCGTCCGTCCGCATGTCGCACTGTAACTTGAGAACCGCTTATCCATTTCACGAAACTTAACATAGTTGTTTCTTATGATGGTTTTCGGATTTAACTCAAATTTTTAGTGAAACAATTTGTATATACACGTATCTTTGTCGGAATTCAAATAAAAACCAAAAACTTATAAATATATATATTCCTTTTGTCTTCGTATATCTAACATAAACATTTGAACAAACTGACCACACTCTTACTTATAAGTTGGCGCACATTAAAGTCGGTCGTGCTCCTATGGCAAACAATTTTGTTGGGAAAGAAATAAAACAACAGCAAAATTATTTTTCATTTTTATCAACACATTTAATTATAAATATTTGAAGCATAAATCTTTTCGATACAATTGTTTTAAATTACTTAAAATAAAAAAAAGATCGTCATTGTTTAATCAGTTGCTATGTTATTTGGCACGTGTCAATCGGTTCATTGATTTTCGGCATATCAAAGAAAACCCGGCACGTGTCTCAATAATGTCGAACATCTCGTTTAATTATGATTATTTTTCTGAAAATTTGAAATTTATGCATTAAATATCAATCTCTAACATGATATATAAAAATAATACATAAACAGCAAACCTTCTAGTCCTTAGTGGCATTGTATAGTCAAAGCCTTCGTGCGCTAAGGACTCCTTAGCAGTGTTTAGACGTACCGAAAAAAAAAACATCCGTCATTTTTTGATAATCATAGAAGGTTAACAACTAGTCTGTTTCCCGGCCGTTATTGAAATTCTTGACCATACCTTAATATTTGTATATTCCGAAGGCATACTGAATGTTTTACGGAGGGGACCAACCTAGTCAGTAACAACGTACTATTGTGAATTATTTTTCCGGATAATAATCTTTTAGGCATACATTAAAAACGGTGTCATTGATAGGCAACCATGAACACAATGAAAAATTAATCCGTGAAAGTGTTCCATGTTTATTCCATTCAAATAAAGACTTGTTATGATAATACCATATATTTAACGATTTTATAAAAAAAAAAAAAAAAAAAAGCAAAAAAAAACAAGATTATATCTTAAACTTGTAAATCCAATTTTAAGTTTTAAAAGTCCTTAATTTAAAATAATACATGATATATTTGCTTGATCTTATATATGTTTTATTAAAATAATGCCTTCAAATACATATAATGTTTATTTTTATTCAATTTTCCACAAAACATTTTAGCTTTGTTTAAATGAAATTCTGAACAGAGAATTCAAACCCTGTTGAAGAGAATATACATATTCATGTTAATTCGCCTCAGTTTAATTTGTTAATTCAAGTTTGACATTTAACATTTTAATCCGCAATCCACATTTACCCGACAATCTTGTATATTGTATTTTCTCAACGAAATAACATAACGTGCATGTGACCATCAGAAACTAAGACAAAAATGATATTTATAATGGTATTTATCAAAACTTAAATATTTGAAAATATCTTAGTAGCATATGAATTTGCCAAATAAGCGAAGAATTATCATCTAACCTAGAATTTAAAACCAAGGATTTGTATAGTTTCTTTTCGATAAAATATTGTTGGTGTTTTTGGCGACTATAGCAGCAACATTGCCGTTATTAAATAAAAATATAAAATTTTCGCTATCTGATAATTATAGGTTAAAATGCTCATTAAAATGTATAATATTTGTCTTAAAACTACATAGAATGACATGAAGTTCATCTTCAATAGTAGAGCTACAACACATGTCATCTCGTGGACTTCTTTTCTTTCATACTTTCCAGTTTCTATTTTTTTTAGTGGAGCTACCCCACATTTAAATTTTGCAAAAGCACATTTGTTTTTAATTGACATTATATTTTTAACAAATAACTACGGAAGAGTATTAGCGCCACACATTTTTTTTTCTTCCTATGTTTGCGTTAAACGCAAACCTTTGCGTTATAACAAAAAACCCTTGCGTTATAACGCAAACCTTTTTGTGTTATAACGCAAACCTTTGCGTTTAACGCAAACCTTTTGCGTTATAACGCAAACATTTGTTTTATCTTATATCTTATTCAAGATTCAAAGGAAACAGTAGTTATTAATGGAGGAGGCTGTATATAATAGAATTTATCACCTTTGTAGTAATTGCAAAGTAAACTGCTTGAATAATTAGATCATATCAATGACTAATAATGAGCAGAATAATATAAGAAGATGTGGTATGAGTGACAATAAGAAAACTCTCCATCTAAGTCACTATTCGTAAAAGTAAACCATCATAGGCCGAATTACGGTCTTCAACACGGAGCATTGGCTCACACTAAACAACAAACTATAAAGGTCCCCAAAAACGATATCCAAGTTACTACTAGTATATATATTACAAAGAAAATTGAGTAAATTGAGGTTATACCTAACAAAAAAATCAACCCTGCTAATATAGCTATAACCGAATATAAATATACTTCCAAAGTAAGCTCTCGTTTGAGAACTGTGTAAAGTAGGTTACATTCAAACAAGCTACCCTTTGGCAATTAATGTATATAGAATGAAGATGTTTTATTAATAAAATTATGTTCTCTCTATTCAAATTGCTACCCAAGCATCTTAAAAATACTTCATTATATTGAAATGAAAATTCAATGACTTTCTATCAAAGAATCTTGATCAAATTCTGAGATTTAAAAAAATTGTTTCCTTATTAATAATTCATTTTAAAGCAGAAAGATCATTAAAAATGTCTATTTGACTTGGAGGTTTCACAATTGTATGACATTATTTTTTATCTTTCAATTTTAATATGACTATATACTAAACTCTATCTATTTTCTTGTTAAATTATATACTTTTCTGATGCACAAATCAGTCTTAATTAATGTATAATTGCACTTCAATTATTCCATTATTCCTATGCATATTTATTATAATGATTTGGCCTTGTATGTATGTTTCTTTTTTTTTTTATCTACTAGTAAATCACATCCGAAATGAATGACAGACGGACATATATACAAAACTTAATGAATAATTTAAATAAAGATAATAATTTAAATAAAGATATTTGCGTTATAACGCAAAGGTTTGCGTTATTACGCAAAGGTTTGCGTTATAACGCAAACATAGGAAGAAAAATTAAAAAAAAATGTGTGGCGCTTATACGCTTCCGTAAATAACAGTTGGCCAACAGTATATTTTTAAGTCCATTTTCACTCAGCTGAATAGAAGTTCCAATTTTAACTCTTCTGTCGTAGAAATGTCAATATCATGTTATTGTTTGTACGTACAACATGTATCATTATATCAAAATGTGTCAGTCCCAGTCAAGATTCACTGAATAACCACGAAATATTTACAGATGATAAAATATTTACACAAAAAGTCATGAATCTGTATGAATGTTATGTACGATGAAGTTAATTAAGTGTTCACAAGAAAGTAAGTATGACTGTAAATTTTATCTAAAGTCGGAACATACATATATATATATACATATACTTTAACCGTGAGAAAAAATATAAGCTTTGGTGAGCTCTATTACCGACTATCATATAAAAACCGCAATGTATGAACGTTACACAATTAGAGATGAACGTTTGACAAATGCACGTTATCTGATATACACAATTATACACGATTGACGAACGCACGATACACGGTTAAGAATGAATGATTGATACACGCACGATACACGCACGATACACGCACGATACACGGTTAAGAATGAATGATTGATGAGCGCACGATACACGCACGATACACGCACGATACACGATTAAGAATACACGATGCACGCACGTTACACGGAAAATACACGGAACGATGAATGATGAATGCACGATTGGTACACGCACGATACACGCACGATGCACGCACGCAACACGCACGATACACGATGAACGCACGGAATAATGGTCAGTTTGAATTTTAGAAGGTCTGTATGTAGTGTTTCAGATTTGTACATTTATTTTAGTGTGTAATACTTAACACAGCAATCAGCCGTCTGTGTATATATGTATCGTTTCAGATTTGTACATTTATTTTAGTGTGTAATTCCGGTACTTACCACAGCAATCATTCGTCTGTGTATATATGTAGTGTTTCAGACTAGCACATTTATCTTAGTGTATAATACTTACCACAGCAATAAGTCATCTGTGTATATATGTAGTATTTCAGACTTGTACATTTATTTTAGTGTGTAATACTTACCACAGTAATAAGTCATCTGTGTTTATATGTAGTATTTCAGACATGTACATTTATTTTACTGGTTAATACCTCGGGGGGGGGGGGGGGGGGGGGGGGGGGCACTTGCTATATAATTAGTGGTAGGTATGAGCCGCTGGAATAGGTCACTTTTTCATGCTCTATGATATATGAAAAGGGTAAGAAATTCAGATGAAATATATCAATAGGTTGATATTATCACTTGCTTGATTATATCATAAGTATCTGAAACTAATCAGATGTCCGCATTTATTCTTGATGCGGTTAAACCACAGTTGTAAATGCATCAGTTATTTGTCAAACCAATTAAACTCTATTTATTCTGATGTGGTATTTCCACTGATGCCAGTGATAGATGCAATAAATCTAACTATTTTGACATTTGCACCTAATTATCATTCAAGGGTTTGTATACATAAAACATGATAACAATTATTTAAAGAAATTCCATTGTGACAGCGTCCTTTACGAGGGAACGGCAGTGAAACTGTGTCTCAGTTTTTAATTAATAATATTAAACATGTTAAAATCAGTTAAGGTGTTACGCTCTGGGGTGATATTAAATTTATCTGACCATAGATGTAATACCATCTATGATCTGACCAAACGTCTTTTATATGTATTGTATTTTGGAATTGAAATATCTTTATAATGAAAGATGTAAAATGAAAATGAGCAAGACGAAAAAAGTGTTTAAGATATATGACGAATTTATTGGAAAAGAAGGTGATTTTATTGCGACTATTTTGCTTCTTAACAAGAACGTAATGATAAGCGGTGAAAATATTGATATATATCTATAGGTCTGTTTTTTGTTAATTAATATATGACAAGGTATATGTTTTTGATTAACAAAATATATGAAAAAGGTGGGGTACTTGATGTCTCAGCTGCTCACCCCTACCAAAAAAAGTTTGAAGTGCCCCCCCCCCCTCCCCCGAGGTTAATACTTACAACAGCAAGCTTTTCTGCCAAAGATAATTATGTTGCTGATGTGGTAAATTGCACCAAGATCAACTAAATAATTGGTTGACTGCTTGGTTGATTTGTACCTAGCAAGTTCCAATGCAGCTACAAAGATTCACGAAAAACTAATTAAGCATAGGTATTTATGTTGTGAAAGGGTCTTTGATTTCTTTTCTATTTCTCGGACAATCTGAGTGTTAATTGGTATTGTCTAGTGTATAGTCTATTTTGTTTTTGTTGGAGGGACCCTGTTATCATTTCTTTGTATCGTGAACATAGAAAAAATGAATTAACAAAAAACAAAGAGCTACAAGGGAAATTAAAAACAGAAAGTCCCTTGACAAATGGAAAAATCAAAGGTCAAACAACATAAATAAATGGAAAACAACAGTCATACTCCTGACTTGGTACCAGAATGAATTTTCCTTATGTAGAAAATGGTGGATTAAACCTGGCGTTATAACTAGTTAACGTTTTAAGACGTTTGTACTTGAAAAAAGTAAAAAGGTGTGAAACAGATTAAACAAAATCATCAAAAGCAGACTTCAAACAAAAATGATTTCTATATAGCAATTAGTAAGGTTAGATTACACAAATGTATCAATATTACAATTTTATATGCAAATTCGCAGATACCTGTGTTGAATGTCAAATAAGTATAATGTTTCTGCAGGCTTTAAACTTGGATATTAGTTTCAATATATATTTTATAAACAGGAATTCACATCTGTAGTCTTTCTTATATTCTGAAGACAATTTGAAACTCATAGAGACTTAAATTGATCATCAATCACATCATTTATTTATAAAAGTGCTTATTAAAGTTTAGATTTCAAAGGTTTAAGTGAGTTTTCATTAGAATCAAAAACCATATCTAGCCAACATGCAAGGATATTTGAGACAACTTTAACATAAACATCAATCATGTCAAAAGCAGGATTAAAGATTGGAAAATGTTTGTATAAGTCAAAAATCTATCAAAGATTTAAAACACAATTCAAGAGTAAATTACATGATACCATGGATACCTCATCCTGTTTGTGGTATCTTCAAGCATGCTCTTTAATTCACAGGCACTTGCAAATAACTATGTTTTTTTTAAATTTTAATCCATTAGTATGTTTCAAGGTTAAGTGTGGCGTCAATTTCTAGCATACTTGATGTTAGTTGATCAGTTTAAGCCCATCTAAAGGTGCGATTATGTTCGCTGCGTGAAAGATCCATTTGTGACGTTGAGCTTGTTTTCTGCTCGTTTTTAAGGTTGTTGTCTTTTTGGCACATTCCTCGTTTCAATTCTCTATTGGGCTGATGATAGTCTTTCTGAGGTTGAAACAGAACTTTTAAAGATGAAAAATGTTGTTGCATTTTTAATTTAATAATCTTTATCAACAAAAACTGAACGTTAGCAAAACAATTGTATAGACTTCCCCTCATAAGATTTCTCTCTGATTGAGAGCCTTTTGGAGATCACATAAAACTAAATTTTCTTTTTGCATTTTTCATCAACTTTACTGATTTTAAGCACATTATTGTGTATTTAAGAAATGGCTGTCATTGTGGTTTGCCAGTCCGGCCATGCTTGGTAGTGGAATACCTCTCTCAGAAAGGACGTTATATAAGTCAACACTTCGATTATTCATACCAATAACTTCAGATAAACTGAGAACTACAACACACGATCCATATATTTCTTTTATAGTAACATATAACATATATAACTATGCAGCCAGAATTAAAATATTTGAAAACTGAAAACCAATGTTTGTGTTAATTTCTGAAGATAAAAGTGGAATAATTTTTAAAAGGGACTACAACATTGTTTTACATCGTCATTTCTGGGCCTTTTAAAGCTGACTATGCGGTTTGGCCTTTGCTCTTTATTGAAGGCTGTACGGTGACCTATAGTTGTTGATTTTTATTTCATTTGGTCTCTTCTGAATAGTTGTCTCATTGGCTTCATACCATGTCTTTTTTATACGAAAGTTTCCTCATAAGTCATTTTGAAAAGAAAAATCCTTGACAGCACTATATGTTGTCAAGTGCCAGGTTCGTTAACATTTCTGATAAAAATTAGAATTAAACTATTTCATACTCACATTCATTTGTTTTGGACCAACAGGCTAAGCTAGATTTGTAACGTAAAGAGGATGACACACTACCCGGATACTTTTGGTTGCGAGCCAAACAGACAGTTTTTGTCGTTGTGTTGTTTTTTTCAGGCAACGCGTGCTTAGCGGAGAGACAGCAAATGCCAATTTGTTATTGTATTTTGTAAGACGCCTTCTACGGGTCTTTTACAACTAGCTTAACTTCGGCTTTCATTCTTTAAGGTCAGGAGGTGCCAGTTTAGCGGCTAATTCAGATGTGTATGATAGGTGTTGGAAACTACACAGGAGTTGGAAGAGTGATTCCTGTAGATGGTCATGGAGCAGATTCTGTAGCTAACCGGTTTATACGAGTGTCAGAGCATTTGGGTTACTAAAAAGTAAAATAACATAAATACTGAACTCCGAGGGAAAATTCAAAACGGAACATCCTTAATCAAATGGGCAAATCAAATGATAAAACACATCAAACGAATTGACAACAACTGTTATATTCCTCACTTTGTTACGTTCGGAGGACGTGTTTTTCAACAGACTGTCGGCATTCCAATGGGAACAAACTGTGCCCCTCTACTCGCCGACTTGTTTCTTTATTATTATGAGGCTGACTTCATGCAGGAACTTCTTAGGAAGAAAGATAAGAAGTTAGCAATATCCTTTAACTCTACTTTCCGCTATATAGATGATGTTCTTTCACTAAACAATTCAAAATTTGGTGACTATGTGGAACGCATCTATCCAATCGAACTAGAGATAAAGGATACTACAGATACAGTTAAGTCGGCTTCATATCTTGACTTACATCTAGAAATTGACTATGAGGGTCGGTTGAAAACAAAACTTTACGACAAAAGAGATGATTTCAGCTTTCCAATTGTGAACTTTCCATTTCTAAGTAGCAACATTCCAGCAGCACCTGCATACGGGGTATATATCTCCCAATTGATACGATATTCCCGTGCTTGCATTTCCTATCATGATTTTCTTGATAGAGGTTTGCTGCTCACAAGGAAGCTATTAAACCAAGAGTTCCAAATGGTGAAGTTGAAATCATCCCTTCGTAAATTTTACGGACGCCATCACGAGTTGGTTGACCGTTATGGAATAACCGTTTCACAAATGATATCGGATATGTTCCTTACGTCGTAACTACAATCCCCTTCCCTTTCATGAATATGACCTACCGAATTAGACTATTTACCGGATTTGTAATCACTTAAGCAACACGACGGGTGCCACATGTGGAGCAGGATCTGCTTACCCTTCCGGAGCACCTGAGATCACCCCTAGTTTTTGGTGGGGTTCGTGTTGTTTATTCTTTAGTTTTCTATGTTGTGTCGTGTGTACTATTGTTTTTCTGTTTGTCTTTTTTATTTTTAGCCATGGCGTTGTCAGTTTGTTTTAGATTTATGAGTTTGACTGTCCCTTTGGTATCTTTCGTCCCTCTTTTGGTACAGGCTAATGTAGAAAATGATTGATTGAACCTGATTTTATTGGGCTAAACCTCTTACATGTATGGCAGTCGCATCAAATTCCATTATATTTATAACGATGCGTGAACAAAACCGACATAAAACAAGGTAAAATTATCAAAATAGGGATACAGCCATCATCACCGTGTCACAATCTCAATCAGAACAAAAACAAACAAATATATAGCAAAGAGGCACAAAAAAGGAAAACTTAACAACCACATGCATTGCTACTTATTTATGTATTTAAAATCAACTCAAATGACTGCATGGCGGGGTTCACATCAACTCGATTTGAGAGTCGCGTGTTTGATGCTGGAATGTCACGTCCCACCGGAAGAGATATAAAATAAACGTGTCGTTCAAAGTATTTTCGATATCATAATATAAGCTATCATAATGACATTATAATAGAACAATAACATAATATACGGTTGGATGTTAAAGTACAAAACTTCGTCATATGTACCAAAGAAACACAAAAAAGTAGCACGTACAAAGCACAGCAGCAAAAATGAAAGATATTACAAACAACACATTAATATGAAATAATTTTGTAGTTCAAAGTATTTTCAAAATCAGGATAGAACATTTAGATAACGGCATTTTAATTGAACAAAAAAATAATGATGGGATGTTTAGAAGCACAGAGCCACGTCATATGTACCATTGAAACACGAAAAGTCACACGTACAAAGCACACCAGCAAATTAAGAAAGATATTACAAACACATCGACAGGATGCATGTATAAGTACCAAGCCACGTCAAATGAGTAATACCGAAAAACAGACCAAAAATTTAAGTGGTTAATAGGTAGCAATATGGGTATTACTTCAAGCCGGTCTGCTTCCGTACTGTGTACATCACATTTTCCATAGGCATAAAAATACTCAATTTGACATTTTTTTATGGTCTTTTATATATAACTTTTTTTTATATAATTATATAATTTGTCTTCAAATTTTTTTATATCCATATTCTTTGGACTAAAATGTCCTTTTATTAGTAAGATTGAACAGTTTTGTACATGCACTGGTTTTAAAAGTGCGGTCCTACTCTTGGGTTTCGCATGGCATTGATACAATGACGCAGATTTCTAAATTTTGTGTTTCTTGATCGGCCACGAGACAGTATTTTGTGTGTTTTGAATATTGATAATTTGAAAGATGATGGCACATAGTATTTTGTATATATTTTATGTTGTTATAATATTGCTGTATTGTAATAAAAGCGACAGCTCAGCAAAGATATAAGCAGCGAGCAAGTCAACAACCTTAAGTTTGTAGATGAACTATTTTTCTTAGGTGCTAAGGTACATAAGTATAAAGAAGACTAAAATTTGATGCGACTGTCATAAAAGTGATAGGTTTAAATAGCGTTAAAACCAGGTTTGATCCACAATTTTTCTACATAAGAACATGACTATACCAAGTCAGAAATATACTGACTGGCTTTAAAAACGCAACACTCATTTTGTAGATTTTTTTCACCAAATAATGTTTGATCCTCATACAACTACTATCCATGCTCATCATATGTCTTTCCCTTTCGAAAAATAAACATCTCACTTACCTGTGGTTATTGAAAATACCAGATTTTTTAGATCGCACGAAATTTCCGAAAGAGAAATTTCGAGCCAATAAAAGATTTTTTCCGGTTTTTTTTTCTTTGTGAAACAGTTCGTTCAATCCTTGGACACACTTTAATCATTTAAAAAAATGTGGCATTTCCATATTGCCAAAACTCAGGAATGAAAAGCTGAATCAACTCATTAGAATTCTGCAAACAGGAAAACGTGAACGTGCTGCAACACAAAAAATTGACGTCAGAAACTCGTCTTACTGTCCTTCCGACAATGATACCGGTAGACTGGATTTGTTGAAGACCATCAAAGACTAGATCAACATGTAGTGACAATGCAACGTCAATAGAATTTGATTAAACAACGTCATTTGTGAGACAGATCTACGGCCGCAACGTCCACTGCTAACCAAATTGTTGAATGAAATTTTGCACAGATTTATGCCATAAATGTTTCCCATTAACTGAACTGGCAAAGAATCGACTGCAGAAAAACATTTAGAGCCTTAAAGTTTAAACCGCATAATTGACAAAACACATTGTAATGGGTGGAACAACGGCAAAATCAGAAGGTGCAAAACAGAAACCAAAACGTGCCGAACAGAAATGGTTGACCTTTCTGACAATCATTTTGGCGTTTGTTACAGGCAGTCATAATAAAATGATTGCTTTTGACGGTGACACGTTCATTGGTAAGGGGAAAACCAGGGTTTCAGTGTATACCACAATATTTGAACATCGAAAATGACGTAATCAATTCAACTTTCGAACTGCATTTTTTTTTCAAACATTTAAGTAGTGACAGAACTTTCTATTCATAAGTATGTTTACAAAAAAAATGCATAATTAAAAATGAAAATTGAAAACAATAATCTAGTGTTGCGTTTCTAAAGCCGGTCAGTATAGGACAGTTGTTGTCCAATCGATTACGCGTTGTTGTTTTTATTTTAATCTTGGTCACTTATATGTTCCTTACGTCGTAACTACAATCCTCTTCCCTTTCATGAATGTGACCTACCGAATTAAACTATTTACCGGATGTGTTGTCACATAAGCAACACGACGGGTGCCACATGTGGAGCAGGATCTGCTTACCCTTCCGGAGCACCTGAGATCACCGCTAGTTTTTGGTGGGGTTCGTGTTGTTTATTCTTTAGTTTTCTATGTTGTGTCATGTGTACTATTGTTTGTCTGTTTGTCTTTTTCATTTTTAGCCATGGCGTTGTCAGTTTATTTTCGATTTATGAGTTTGACTGTCCCTCTTGTATCTTTTGTCCCTCTTTTTTATATGTTTTGGAGTTTAGATTGGCAAGTAACTTGCTTTGGTGATATAAACGATGACTTGATGATGTTGACATTTAAGAATCCAATATCTAATATATGTTTCGTAATTTTTATCAAACGTCTTCTTCTTGAAATTACATTTGTATAGACTGTGTTAACATTAAGAACGTTATACTTTTATACATTTTATTTCGTATTTTTTACAAGACGTCAGTTTCTTCAACACCTACTTTAATGGTGTTGGTAATGTTTGCTTGACCTTCTTGGCCTCGCTATTCTTATATATATATATGGGTGGTCGTGTGGTCTAGCGGGACGGCTGCAGTGCAGGCGATTTGGTGTCACGATATCACAGTAGCATGGGTTCGAATCCCGGTGAGGGAAGAACCAAAAATTTGCGAAAGCAAATTTACAGATCTAACATTGTTGGGTTGATGTTTAGACGAGTTGTATATATATATATATATACATGATATATATATACTACTATATATGACACTTTTTTTCCACTAGCTAACTATTGCCTGGGTGCATTTGTTTACCTGATAAATGACTGCGTGATTATTTATTCGACGTTTGCTAGATGTTTAAGGGAAGGTATAGGTTTGACGAAACACGTTAAACACCCCGGCATGATTGCGTCCGTCTATATATAACATTCTTTACCACTATCTAACTGCTGCCTGAATGCATTTGTATACCTGATAAATAACAGAGGACTATGATCAATGGAAATACTTTTTACTTTTATGTTTCAACTAAAAAGGGAAGATGTAAACAACCATCTTTTGATACTTTTCAACACCTATGTACTATATACTTGAGTACGTACGAACAAAGAAGTTGCTTAAATACTAAGTGGACTATGAATTTCTATTTCATAATTTCAACTTCCTAATGAGAAAGATAAATATAGCATTGGTAAGTATCAATCTATCTTTGGAAGATAGAAATATAAGGTGTAAAGGAAAAAAAAGGGGTTTTTTTTGTGTTTTTTTTGTGTGTTTTGTTTTTTTAACATTTTACAGCTTAAGATAAATTCATGGTAAAACTGACAAACAATCCAACTCAACTTAACCTCGATTGTGTGACGTTCTGTAGGAACACAAACAAGTAGATTAGCTGTAATAGTGATTTTCAGTAATATTATATATAATTACATGCCGATTGTACACAAATGCAGTTGTAGCAATTTAACCTAAATGTGTATGCATTGATACTATTAATTAATTATGTTAGTATTAATTATAGTACTGTATAGATAAAACAACATGGGTAAGAGAATCTACTAGTCCTCTTAAGCTGAAGGTGTATACTATTTTAAATACATGTATACAATAAATACTAAAAAAAACTCCAATTATAAAATTAATACAAACTGAAATTTGAGATTTGCTTTTTTTTATGTAAAGTAGCTTTATTCGAGAAAATTGATGAACTTTTTGGTAAAATGTGTAGAGTGCCGCTGTTTTTCAGCCACATAGGGTTTTATTGTAGCATGGCTGTACTGAAAAAAAGAGAACAAGAAACAATTAATATTATAAATTTACAAATATGACTAATAATATGTAATTAAGTTTCATATTCGTAAAACACCAATTTCAAACACTAGTATACATGCGTGTTGATTATTTTAATCTTTTCATTGTCTGTTATTCTGATTGCGATTGTAATATAATTCGGACGCGCATTTTTCAAGATCGCTAGAGTATCATAACGTATTATCAGAATGGAATGCTTCAAAACAAGTACTAGAAGTACAGTGTTCCTTATGCGGTAGTTCAAACCAAATATTTACTGCTTCCCGACGAAACATACGAAATTAAAAAGTGAAGGCAAAAACCTGTTGACTCGGAGTTAGAATAATATCTCTAGATAGATGACATTTCACTCTGTCGACTACTGTCTGTTGAACCTATTTCTACTGGATGACAACTTTGTACGTTTAGGCAATATATTTTATTCGACTTGATGTGCGTAATGCCAAGTACGATAATTGTGCTTCTTTAAATGCAAACTTGTTTTTGTATTATACGAAACAACATTTGATGATCAAACTCAGTCCAGAAAAGATCCAGCTTGATTTCATTTATGCCCGCGTCACACTGTCCCGATTTTTACGCCGATGGCAACACGATAATGGAAATTTTCAAAATCGGGACTGATCGTATCCAGATCGGGCTATTCGTAGTGCCATCTTTAACCATCGTAGAACCATCGGCCACTTTTTCTAGCCTTCGGGGACAACTTCGGGAAGGGTTCTAAATTTTTTAACATGTTAAAAAATCCCCGAAGGTGCGTCCGATGTTGAGGGTTCGTATTGAGTTCGTATCACCATCCTCACCATCGTAATGTCACCGGGAATGCATCTTTGCACATCGTATTGCATTCGTGTTTCCATCGTTTCCATCGGGCAGTTTTGACAATACGATGTCTACACGAATGAATCACGAAGATACCCGAAAGTCTTACGATGGCAACACGACTTCGTGAAGACCTCGTAATCCCGTCGTGTTGCCATCGAATAAAAGTACGAAGGCGACACGATGGAACTGCGACGGCAATAAATCCAGCTTAATGTAAGGTAATTGTCGCGCTAAAATACATTTAAAGTGCCATGCGCGATATGCACTGGTCAGTCTAATACGACAGTTAAGAAAGACGTTCACAAAACATGGAGCTCATATCATATGATTCTATGAGAACAAGAAAGGCGACAGCGTTGTTTCTATTAATTCAAATGGAACAAGAAGAGCAGCTATTGCAGGCACAGGATTTACTTATACAAGTACTTAAAATATTATTTTTTGTCAATTGTTCATATCAAGTAACATAATGAAAATCATAAACGCGCCTCGTACACCAACACTGCAGGTACACGTATATAGGGAAACCAACTTTTTCTTTATTATTCTGATTTTTTATGTATCGTCGGAGTTGTTGTCACACGAATGTTTACTCCATAACCATTTTGTTTTCTATATGTCATATTTTGCCGCATTTGTTGCTTTCCCCACATCCTTCCTTTTGTCTATATATTATTATGATATTCTCCTGGAAAGAGCTCTTTTTGAATAAAAGGGACCAACGAACCCATTACCTTACCTTTAAGATAGATCAGTAAACTTGGGCATAATTATGGGTGATTATTCAGACTAGTGCACACTTTTTACAGTTCAAACAAGGCAATGCCGAGCGAGGCATCCCCTCGTATGTAACATATTGGGGACAAATATGGACACTATATTTGTATATGACACATGCAGAAAATGGTAAATTGAATATGCATATTTGATACATTAACTATTTTTTTTAGAAATCAACCAAAACATTCAGTAACTGGAAATACCTTTAATATTGTCTTCATAGAACCAGCAGGTAAAAATATGAGCAACCAATTTCCTGTGTATTATGCTATTTCAAGGAGAAAAAACAAGTCCATCTGCATGACCTTGACCTTTGGCCTTGAACGTCAAAAATGTCAGATCATTACAAGGAGGAACAATATACCAAATGTGGTTAAAATCTTTTGAAGCATATTGGTTTTAGAGTGTCAACAAGGGTGATATTGCCTTGTATTACAACTGCCACTGTGACCTTGACCTTTGAACTTTAAAGTCAATAGCGCTTAAGATATTCTTAACGAGTAACACCATACCAAGTTTTGAGCATTTTGGTTCTAGAGTGTCCATAACAATTTTATCTACACGCAAATTACATGTAGTAGGCGAGGGCATAATAAACTAAGTTTTATAAGAATTAGACAAAAAGATCGATTTCCCGCCATGCATGGCAGACTTGTACAGAAACGATATGTTGTCGAAATTCTGTTCGTATCTTTTAGACACGTGTGCCCGCGTCACACTGTCCCGATTTCAATATACGATGGACACCCGAATGCGAAAATTGTAAGTTCGTACGAAGTTGGTCCCGATCTCGTTAAAATACCAAAAAGTGACCGAAGCAAGTACGATGAATAACGAAGTCTATACGATGGTGCCGAAATTATATACGATAGCAAAAGATGGACATACGAAGGTTAACCGAAGACGGGTATTTAAGCTTCATATCTCAGCCGAAGCCTACACGATGGATCACGAAGGCTACACGATGGATTACGAAGGCTACACGATGGATTACGATGATGGCGCGATGGCCATACGATGTCTAAAAGATACGAACAGAATTTCGACAACATATCGTTTCTGTACAAGTCTGCCATGCATGGCGGGAAATCGATCTTTTTGTCTAATTCTTATAAATCTTAGTTTATTATCCCCTTGCCTACTACATGTAATTTGCGTGTAGATAAAATTGTTATGGACACTCTAGTACCAAATTGCTCAAAACTTGGTATGGTGTTCCTCGTTAAGAATATCTTAAGCGCTATTAACTTTAAAGTTCAAAGGTCAAGGTCACAGTGACAGTTGTAATACAAGGCAATATCACCCTTGTTGACACTCTAAAACCAATATGCTTCAAAAGATTTTAACCACATTTGGTATATTGTTCCTCCTTGTAATGATCTGACATTTTTTACGTTCAAGGCCAAAGGTCAAGGTCATGCAGATGGACTTGTTTTTTCTCCTTGAAATAGCATTATACACAGGAAATTGGTTGCTCATATTTTTACCTGCTGGTTCTATGAAGATAATATTAAAGGTATTTCCAGTTACTGAATGTTTTGGTTGACTTCTAAAAAAATAGTTAATGTATCAAATATGCATATCTAATTTACCAATTTCTGCATGTGTCATATACAAATATAGTGTCCATATTTGTCCCCAATATGTTACATACGAGGGGATGCCACGCTCGGCATTGCCTTGTTTGAACTGTAAAAAGTGTGCACTAGTCTGAATAATCACCCATAATTATGCCCAAGTTTACTGATCTATCTTAAAGGTAAGGTAATGGGTTCGTTGATCCCTTTTATTCAAAAAGAGCTCTTTCCAGGAGAATATCATAATAATATATAGACAAAAGGAAGGATGTGGGGAAAGCAACAAAAGCGGCAAAATATGACATATAGAAAACAAAATGGTTATGGAGTAAACATTCGTGTGACAACAACTCCGACGATACATAAAAAATCAGAATAATGAAGAAAAAGGTGGTTTCCCTATATACGTGTACCTGCAGTGTTGGTGTACGATTTTCATTATGTTACTTGATATGAACAATTGACAAAAAATAATATTTTACTTGTAAAAGTAAATCCTGTGCCTGTAATAGCTGCTCTTCTTGTTCCATTTGAATTAATAGAAACAACGCTGTCGCCTTTCTTGTTCTCATAGAATCATATGATATGAGCTCCATGTTTTGTGAACGTCTTTCTTAACTGTCGTATTAGACTGACCAGCGCATATTGCGCATGGCACTTTAAATATATTTTAGCGCAAAAATTAACTTACATTAAGCTGGATTTATTGCCGTCGTAGTTCCATCTTGTCGCCTTCGTACTTTTATTCGATGGCAACACGACGGGATTACGAGGTCTTCACGAAATAGTGTTGCCATCGTAAGACTTTCGGGTATCTTCGTGATTCATTCGTGTAGACATAATAATGTCAAAACTGCCCGATGGAAACGATGGAAACACGAATGCAATACGATGTGCAAAGATGCATTCCCGGTGACATAACGATGGTGAGGATGGTGATACGAACTCAATACGAACCCTCAACATCGGACGCACCTTCGGGGATTTTTTAACATGTTAAAAAATTTAGAACCCTTCCCGAAGTTGTCCCCGAAGGCTAGAAAAAGTCGCCGATGGTTCTACGATGGTTAAAGATGGCACTACGAATAGCCCGATCTGGATACGATCAGTCCCGATTTTTAAAATTTCCATTATCGTGTTGCCATCGGCGTAAAAATCGGGACAGTGTGACGCGGGCATTAATATAAAATTCGAATAACACTTACCGTGACCTTGTTGTTATACTTCAATTCAAGTAACCGTTTTTTCAATTGCACTTAGTCTATTAGTAGCAATGATTGTCCTTTCTTGATTTAAGTATGTTCATTCATGAATATCTACATAAATATTTAATACTAAAGCGTTTTTTTGCTTTTTATTGGTAATTTTCATTTTTTAAAACGGGATGAACGAACAACCATATGATATGCCTATATTTGCTAGTGGACGTTTACTTAGATCCATCATTATCATCATTCAGGATTTTGTTCATCTTTACTTTATTTTTGTACTATAAGGTCTTAGTTTTTGTGTTTTATGTTAGTTTTACTGATGGTGTGGTAATATTTAAGGGGCTGTTTTTTATGATTAACATTTCAATGACCATAAGAATGTATCTAAGTGAAATTTTGAAAAATCTAGTCTAACACTTTATCATCGTTTCTATAAGTCAAAATAGTGTTCGTCAAAGAACATAATAAGCTAAAACTTTTGAAGGATCATGGAGTCCTTTTCGATATTTTGTTTAAAATGGGGGAAAAGGCTGATTCAGACTTTAATCTTATATTTGCATTGGTACTAATAATGTCTTAAATCGAAAGAAAAATCCAGAATCTGCTTTATTTTTTAGTTAATGACCTATTGTGGGCTATTGGAAAATATAAAGAAATATGAGTGTACAGATGTAACTGGGCAAATTAGTTAACCCTAAATCCCAAATGAAAACAACCAATTGTCCGAACATCTGACAAAAATTCCTTAACCTGACCTAGGTTCGCCCTTTAAACATTTTCTTATTACTTTAATATAACATGAAATCTGACATAATGAACACTTCTTAGCAAATATCCAGTTTTCGTATATAAATTTCAAAATTTCCTGACAAGGACAGTTAAGGTCGAATACTGCATTAAATCTGCATACAATCGTTTAGTGTGCATTTAAATTTTGAAGTTAAACCTTTAGTTCTAATGATCAAACATTTGAAATACCATGGCAATTTTAGTTTTATTTTTTGCTTAGTAGTTTAAATATCCAATTATTATCTCTCACCTCTCTTTGACCATTTCATTACTTTTGTATCCTCAACACTTTTCATAAACGAAGCACATGAAATAAAATTACCAAAAAGTTATATGCAAGACTAGTATTAAGAGTTACATGTACTTTGTCATCTTAAATTTAATATAAAGAACTGTGTTTAAATATTTTCAAAAACGTAAATCTAATGCCACAATTGTTGTACACTTACTGTTTATCAATGATTTACAATCTGCCATATTACAGGTACGTGTATCACAACAAGAAGAACAAATAACTATTTCCCCATCTACTCTTTTGCGCTTAGGACCAGTATATTGTCCAGGATGTGCGTTCTTGTAACCTTTCAATGTAACATCGCAAACCTATAAAATGCGTCAAATATAAAATCCTGGATTGTTTTTATCAACAGTTGTGGGGATGTATAAGTACCCGGTCACGTCCACTCTGTATTAGTGCTATATATATTTCTATGTGTATCCATCTGATGAGTTAGTACTTTTTCAATTGATTTTTAAAGTTTTTTCTTATCTTGTACTGCTACACAACTGTGCTAGGTTAGGGACGTGTAGGCACCTTCAAACGAGTTTAACCCCGGCGCATGCAGATGTCCTAAATCAGAATCCTGTAATTCAGTTGTTGTCGTATATTTCTGTGTTTATCTTTTGTACAAACGTCAGGCCTCAGGTTTCCCAGTAGCCAGTACTTCGGTACTGGCATGAAAATACGGATTTTTTTGTGTTATTAAAATTTGCTGTTACAAAATGATAGAAATTATTATAAATTAAGGAATGTATCTCCCTCATGCAAAGCTCTGATTCCTTTCACGGATTTGGCTATACTTTTTGAACCTTTTGGATTATAGCTCTTCATCTTTTATATAAGCTTTGGATTTCAAATATTTTGGCCACGAGCATCACTGAAGAGACATGTATTGTCGAAATGCGCATCTGGTGCAAGAAAATTGATACCGTTAATTTTATTTCCTGTTATTTGTAAATTCGGGGCCTTTTATAGTAGTTGACTACGCTGTATTAGCTTTGTTCATTTTTGAAGACCGTGCGGTGACTTACAGTTTCTTAATTTCTGTATCATTTGGTCTCTTGTAGAGATTTGTCCAGTTGTTAATTATACTACACATTTATTGTTTTAACAGTTCTGCTCAGTATCGTTTATCCCACATTTGGCATTAGATATCTTTACTAGTCAACAAAAGTTTCGATACATAAGTTTGAAGTCCAATTTTAATACGATTTTTTTGGAAATAACAAAATTCAACAATAAAAAAATCGTGTATTTGCCTTAAATCAAACATTTAATAGACAAATAACACTCCGTAGATAATAGACCAAGAAGGCCATTATTTTCCTTGGTACAGCATATTCAGTACAGTGCATTGCCTTGTTTGTTTGTTTGTTTATTAGTTTACATTATTTATGAGCTTTTTAAAGTGGTGAAATCTGTACATAAAAAAGTTGATAATAAAATAAACAGCCTTACATCTTTTCTCTCACATCCAAGTCTGTGTACAAGTTGATTATTTGCAAACATTAATTCTGATGTGCACACCTGCAAGAGTAATACAAATCTATGATGGAGGTAGTATTAAACAACTGCTGCGAAATGTTTAATATACATCTTGTTTTTCTTTTTTTTTCATGGGTTGGGGGGGGGGGGGTGTATTGGCATTCTATGATATATCAGTTAATATGAAATCTATCGTTAAAACAAATAATAAACATTGAAATTTGCAACATTGTAAATGATGTCTATCGGTATCGTTACTTATTACTTTACATATATCTTTTTAGAAAAATTTGCTCTTTTTCTTCTCTTTCAAATATGCTTCACATCTTATTATTCTTTTATATGTGTACTCATTTGCAGACTGTTATAACTTTCAAAAAAGTAATGAGCAATTTTCCGCTATCTAAATGCAAATTTTATTTGCTACACTTCTTATTCAATACAATCTACAAGAAATTACAACCATCATACAGTTTGAAGACCAAGGCAACTCTTAAAATTGAAATAGGTATGAACAGCAATGTGCACATTTACCATACGTAATCAAATATTTTAATGAACAAATTAGCTTAGAAATTCTTACTTCATTTGGTGGACAGTCCTGTATAACAGAACATAGTGTTGGGTCCGCAACTTTATCGCACACACCACAAGTTGTTATATCAGTTTTTGGTTCTGCAAAATTGAAAAATAAGTGTAAATTATATAAGAATTAATTTAACCACAATGTAACCTAGCGCATTAAACAAAAGACTGAACATAACGAACCCCACCAAACACTATGATGTTCTTAGTTGCTCCTGGTGGATAAGCAGCCCCTGCTATACATGTGATACATTATCTGAGAACTGCTACCAAGTTAGACTATTTATCGGGTTTGTAATAAAATAAGAAACACGACGGGTGCCACATTTGGATCAGGACCTGCTTACCCTTCCGGAGCATCTGAGATCACCCAAAGGTTTTGGTGGGTTTCGTGCTGCTCATTTTTTAGTTTTCTAGTATGTTGTTTCTTGTTTACTCTAACTTATTTGTCTGTTTTTTCTTTTTCATTTTAAGCCATGGCGTTGTCAGTTTATTTTCGATTGATGAGTTTGACTGTTCCTCTGGTATCTCCCCCTCCCCCTCTTTGCAAGCGTTTCTTATACGTAAAACAATGATTTACACGTGTCCTTATTCATTCCAAAAAACACTTGGTAATAGATATATATATTGGCCAAATTGGCTAAGGAAGAACACGAATGGGAAACGTCTTTTCGTCTAGTATAAACTTGACGTTGTTTTGCTTACGGATTACAAATGTGTCGAGGTTTCTGATTGGATAACAACACAGAGATGTCAGTATATATTCAGGAAACTGCCGGGGTATATACGACATTTGTATCCCCAATTGGAACCTCAAAAACGTCATCATAACACCGGTTACTATGTGACGTAGTCATAAGCTATCAGACTGTCAGAGGTTCACAGAGGGAAAATAATGACGTGCTTCAGTCAATAATACATTTTTGATACAAAATCACGCAATTAACACTTTTAATACTTTAATTTGATGTTAAAAGTGTTATTATAAATTATTACATACACGATAAAATTATGTTCACAGCAAATTAGAAAATCCTTCACGTATGCCGAACATATCAGGTCGGGTTTTTCAATATATATGTGTTGTCAAAAAATACCTGCACTGGAAAATAACATTAAGTCAGGGGTAATCCGTAATATATGTGTAATTCAGGTCTCAGAAAGGGTATATACTGTGACATTCCCGGCTTAGGGCTTATATCCCCTTCGCCTTCGGCTCGGGGGATATCAACTCTAAGCCGGGAATGTCACAGTATATACCCTGTCTGAGACCTGAATAACATATATTATTACGGATTACAAATGTGTCGAGGTTTGTGATTGGATAACAACACAGAGATGTCAGTATATATTCAGGAAACTGCCGGGGTATATACGACATTTGTATCCCCAATTGGAACCTCAAAAACGTCATCATAACACCGGTTACTATGTGACGTAGTCATAAGCTATCAGACTGTCAGAGGCTCACAGAGGGAAAATAATGACGTGCTTCAGCCAATAATACATTTTGATACAAAATCACACAATTTACACTATTAATACTAAAATTTAAGGTTAAAAGTGTTATTATAAGTTATTACATACACGATAAAATTATGTTCACAGCAAATTAGAAAATCCATCACGTATGGCGAACATATTAGGTTTGGTTTTTCAATATAAATGTGTTGTCAACAAATACCTGCACTTGAAAATAACGTTAAGTCAGGGGTAATCCGTAATATATGTGTAATTCAGGTCTCAGAAAGGGTATACACTGTGACATTCCCGGCTTAGGGCTTATATCCCCTTCGCTCAGGGGATATAAACTCTAAGCCGGGAATGTCACAGTATATACCCTATCTGAGACCTGAATAACATATATATAAGTACATTGTACGTCTGAGTCAGTGACAACTCTACAACAGATGTATCCATCGGATCGCCATCAATAATGGTGATACATGGCTGTGTACATAATGTATATACAACTCGTCTAAACATCAACCCAACAATGTTAGATCTGTAAATTTGCTTTCGCAAATTTTTGGTTCTTCCTTCGCCGGGATTCGAACCCATGCTACTGTGATATCGTGACACCAAATCGCCTGCACTGCAGCCGTCCCGCTAGACCACAGTAGAGCCCAGGTGGTTGTGTGGTCTAGCGGGACGGCTGCAGTGCAGGCGATTTGGTGTCACGATATCACAGTAGCATGGGTTCGAATCCCGGCGGGGGAAGAACCAAAAATTTGCGAAAGCAAATTTACAGATCCAACAATGTTAGATCTGTAAATTTGCTAGATCTGTAAATTTGCTTTCGCAAATTTACAGATCTAACATTGTTGGGTTGATGTTTAGACGAGTTGTATATACATTATGTACACAGCCATGTATCACAATCATTGATGGCGATCCGATGGATACATCTGTTGTAGAGTTGTCACTGACTCAGACGTACTTATATATATATATATATAAGGAGTCCATATTCATGTTAACGGGGTATAGCAGCTGGGTCATATATTCAAACTGAATGGATCGTTCAGGTGGCATGCGGTGTTTACTTATGGTGAATCTCTAACTAAATATTCCTTTGTCAACATGTTTCGCTATTTTATTTTTTATATTTATTGCACAACTAAAGTACAAAAATTTGAAATAGAATCACTCTAATTCCAACAGCTATCCAATCATTTTAGTATCTTGAAAACGTTTTGTCCTTTAATTTGTAGCTATTAATAGTGATTATTTTGCATAACAATATGGCTGTACTCAATGCTAAGTTGACTGTCCCTCGGGTATCTTTCGTCCCTCTTTTTTAACGACTTTAAAAAGCGTGTCAGCATTATTAAAATAAATATAAATCAAAAATTAGATGCAATACCTACTTTGATTACACAGATAGCCATTACACGGTATTCCTGTTGAATTATTTGAGCTTGTCGTACAGCACTGGGCGCAGGCCACGGATGTTCTCTTTGTCCTTAACGTTTCTCTTTTCCCAGCACTAGCGGCAGCAAATAAATCACAAACCTATTGCATACATCAATTTAACAATACTAGTAAGCTTACTGAAGGAAGTTCGCTGCTCAGTTTCAAAATAAATAGCTTTCCATTACACTAATATATATTGATAGGGGATTAATTGAGGAATCAAAAAAGCAAAAAAATATAGGGGACAATGTGCTTGTTTTCGAGATATTACCTATTGGAATTTTGGCGGGAAAATGTTCTCTCTTGATTTTTCATAGCTTTATCATTGACCAGTTAAAGTACTCATAAACTATTAAAAAATAAATAAGATTTTATAAGACTTTTACAAATGGCTTTTAATTATACATGTAAAAGATTTATAAAAAGAAAGAAGGGGGTCCATGGGCAATTTTCTTTTAAGGCATTCAAACAGATAAAACCAGAGGATTTCGAAAATCTGACAAAAATTCCAAAACATGACAAGCAAACATCCTTAATATAGATACATTTTCATAATGTTAATGAATGAGTCAGTTATGTATTATGCCTATGAGTCTTTTTGTATTTCTTATTTAATTTTTAATGGGAAGAGGGTTAAGGTTATTTTGCTATCTTAAAAAAATGAATAATTGAAAATGATAACATATGAAATTGAGAATGTATATTGGGGATTTGTGAAAGGGACAACAACCCGACCAAAGGCAAAAAACAGCCGCATAGACTCCAATATCGTGGAATTTATCATTATAGGTTATATTCTAGTTGATATTGATAGGTTCGTTTTAGTTTTAGACTTTTTTTCAAAGTTTCCTCAACAATTTGGCGGTGATTTTAACCTAAGTGACAGTTTTTCACATGTTTTCATAAAAGAGGGCGACTGATACCAAAGGGAAATTCAAACTCATAAGTCGAAAATAAACTGGCAACGCCACGACTGAAAAAGAAAACTTCAACAGGCAACCAACTGTCTACAAAACATCATCTGTTGAATATTCTTTGCATTCTTATAAAAAACGAAGATGTGGTATGATTGCCAATGAGACAACTCTCCACAAAAGACCAAAATGACACAGAAATTAATAACATTACTATAGTTCACCGTACGGCCTTCAACAATGAGCAAACCATACAGCTTAGTCAGCTATAAAAGACACCGACCTGGGACCGTGGTATAACAGTACATCATAAGAACGGACTATAAAAATCAGTTGAAAAAGGCTTAACTCATGATCATCAGATGGATAAAGATAAAAATGGACGCGGACAGGTACTTGAACATCCCAACAACAAAAAGACACTTGGTACAGATCTGAGAGTACTCGTAGTTAACTGATAGCTAGTCCAAAGCCTCTAACAACTTTCGTTTTTCCTAATGTGCTCTGTCTACATACTTATTGTATTTCTTTGTTACATATGGCGTAGCTATGTTCTTCTACATCCCGTCATTGTGTTATTCTGCTATGGTAATATTTTGCATTCTTGTCTTTCAATTTTGCTAATTTGATTCGTCTATATGCCTTTTTTAGTTCTTCTTTGTTACACATTTGTTTGCTTTTGATAAAGATTATAAAACAATATTGACTTTTTATTAGGTTTTTTTTTATAAAAAAATATCGAGTTGAATTTTCCTCGGAGATCACTTTATACCATTTTCCGGATTATAATTTATATTTAATAGCCAGGACAAAAGGTAAAAAAAATATTTGATTTCGTTTACAATCATGGTATATATTACATCATTATACATTACCTGTTTAGATCTGCAACCGGCAGAAAACACAGCTAGGAGATTCGGCAGAATTGTTTTGTCGAGATAACACTCCTAGAATAAACAAAATTTATCAAAGGTCAGCTAAACTCTTGATATACAAATGTAAAAATAGCCTCTAGTCTTTCTTCGTCATTTTGCATATTATATTGATGGTGTCTTTTGGTCAAATGCCTTTTGGTAAATGTACATTTTGATTTTCCGTAGATGGAAATTGAAACGTTCCATCTACTAAAAATCAAAATGTATATTTACCAAGAGGCATTTGACCAAAAGACACAGTCAATATAATAGGTAGAGTCAACTTAGTTGGCAATACGTTTACCTACATGTATAGTATCTTTTCACCAATGCCACTAGCACTCCCCCACCCCCTTACGTACAGTTATACATCAAATTTGCACGACTATTTATTGCATATTTTTCAATATATTTTTAAAAGCTGATGGATCTCTGGAATGCTATAATCGTTTGAAATATTAGGTACACTGTGTGCTCTATTTGTCCACACGAGTTTCGCTCACATGGTCTGGGGTCCCCAAGTGGTGGTAGGCAGGAATTGTGTTTGCATCCAAACAATACCCCCATTCATTTACATGTATCTACACTGTAAGTAAATTTTTCTAATTCAAGTTAATATTATCATTTAAAAATAATTATTCATATGGCTTACATTATGAAATTTCGACCGTTTTGTAACACTTGTCATATTGCAGGAAAACACGGAACAAGATTCTTACTTTCAACAAGAATTCTTGTAGCCGAGATCAGATTTGGAACTTGTTTTGAAATAAGGACCTAAAACGGATGGATACAATGTATGAAAGAAACGAATCAAGTCGTTTACATTGTTGGTCTTAAATTGAGGTATCAAACTTTATTGCTAATTTTCACAACAGAACCAACACAGTGTAACCAGAGTGGGATTTAGAGGGTTTTACACGGGGCCCGTCCCCACCTTTTTTTTTTTAAAAATTGGTTGAATATATAGGGAATCACTGAAGCATGACAGGAGCGGTCCCATACTAGGCAGTCAATGGGTTTATGAAAATTTCTGGATCCGCCACTGGTAACCGGAGATCATAATTCTTATTACAAAATTATCTGTGTCTCCGCCGGGACTCGAACCCGGGACCTCTGTGTTACAAGGCAGCTCATAAACCGACGGAGTTAAATAACTACTTCCTTAGCTCAACCGCTTACAGCTGACTAAGTATCTACCACATATTTACTAAGGGAAGAAATACTGTCACAATAGTTACCTCGTTACTATTTTGACATGTTGCCGCAGTCGAAAGACAGTCGTTGATATCAGCAACATCATTACACGATAGACAGGTTAAACCTGTGAACAAATTGTATTCGATTATTGAAAAATGCATGTTCTTAAACAAATTAATAAAAATCCAAACTGCAAGGAAAACTCAATACGGAAAGTCCCCTAACAATTTACAAAATCAATTTCATACACATCAAACGAATGGAAAACAACTGTCAGAATATTCATGTCTTAATACAGGCATTTCCTGTTTTAGAAATTGTTGTCTTGAAGTAATCTTGGCTTGTTTGACAGTCGCATAAAATTCTTTTATATTGACAACACTGTGTAAGTAAATGATAACTTGGCCACTGACTTATGGTTCATATAAATATGGCTCTGTATATAAAATTTGTGTGTATTTCGAAGTGTCTTTCCTGCGTGGCGTAGCGTCATTTTGCTAATTTATTTGTCTATTTTGTTTATCATCGTAATTTGTTTAATCATTCAATTAACTTGATTCAAGCACATCTTGCTTACTCAAATATAGGCCTGGTGAAGTCTCCTAGCCCTTTGGTCCACTTTTTTCTATCATTAGTTTATAACGAAATTAAAGTTGAGTCTCGACATATACTAAAGCACGACCTTAAGAATATAAAAACAACTGCGCAAGCCGGGGACTATCAACAATTTCAATTATAATATGTATGCGTAAATACACTTTAAAATTGAATAATTATACTAAACGGTTTATAGACTTACCGTCGACACATGACAAACAAAGCGTTAACAGAATTGGAACGCCAACTGAAAAATAAAGATCTCAAGACAATACAAAAATAAGGAGATGTGGTATGATTAGTTTACGTTCAAGCACATTTATACTCCTTCAACAACTGTATTAACTTTATTTGGTATATATCGACCGAACAGCACATCATAAATAATTTACTTGATAAAATACAGATAATACAAATAAAATCAAATTGAGAAAGGAAATGGGGAATGTGTCAAAGCGACAACAACCCGACCATATAGCAGACAACAGCCGAAGGCCACCAATTGGTCTTCAATGTTATGAGAAACTCCTGCACCCGTAGGTGTCCTTCAGCTGGCCCTTAAAAAATATGTATACTAGTACAGTGATAATGGACGTCATACTAAACTCCGAATTATACACAAGAAACTAAAATTAAAAATCATACAAGACTAACAAAGGCCAGAGGCTCATGAAAGTTGCCGCTTGTTTTGCTATTGTCTGAATTATCCCTCAAACATGACAGTGATGAAGACAATATCATTTTAGCAGCTGAATGATATAATTAATATGTTGAATAGTATGTCAAATCGTGTTACCAATGCCCATCACATCCTTATTTGGTTACCCCTATTAAGTACATGTATCTGTGTTGTTTCACTTTACCTTGATTGTGACCTCAACAATTGATGCTTATCTTTGATTACCCTAAGCAACACAACGGGAGCTACATACGGAACAGGACTGTTTAATCTTCTGATACACTTGATTTCACTCTTGAGCTATGATTAGATTCGTGTTGTTTGATTTTGACGTTTTTTCATCAATTTATGAATTTGATTCTCTCGTGTTCTTACTGTCTCTATTTTACGTTTATGGGGATTTTATTTTTAGACCCCGTATTGATTGATACGATCCATTTAAACTAGTCTATCCTTTTATATTTGTAGAGAATATCGATTTACAGTGTAGTAAGGTCCAGTTTTTGTCGGTGCTAGCATTGATTTTGTTTTTAATAGATTACTAAAGGCAAAAGAAGTATATTGCTGTTCAAACATAAAACTATGTGAACAGTATTAATTATTGTCTAACCATTATTTTTGCATCGTCGATACTTACAGTTTTGCTTTATTTCTCAAAGCCAGGATGTTTCACATACCATACAAACTCTGTGCACGGCTTTTAGTTAATTGCTTAGTAATTTTACATTGGAATTAAATGAAAGCTTACATAGATTGGTCTAATCTGTTTCAGGTAAATGCTTAAAATGCATTGATGAAACTTGACTTTTACAAACGCGTCACTGATTTAAAGAGTTATCTCCCTTAACCATGGTCTACCCCCTTAAAAAGTCTAATTAATATTCAACTTAGTTCTTACCTGTGAAAAGCATGTTCATTTTCTTCCACTGAAGTTACAAAGGAATAATAAAAATATAAAAAATTATATCTTATAAACATGTAAACCGATATCAAGTAATCCAATCACTTCATCGAATGTTTAGGCGGAGGAGAAACACACGAAAATTAGAAAGAACCAAAGGTCTTGGTTTCATTACGAAATTAAAACCTATAAATAATGCCATTATACTCTAGTTATATTAAAATAATGCCAATATCAAACTGGATCTGGTCAATTTGAATATTCATTATAATTATGCTCAGTTCAGATATATTTCACTCCTTACAAGTCACCCCACCCCACCCCAGTTTTTGATAGGGTTCGTGTTGTTTATTCTTTAGTTTTATGTGTTGTGTCATGTGTACTATTGTTTGTCTGTTTGTCTTTTTTTTTTATTTTTAGCCATGGCGTTGTCAGTTTAATTTCGATTTATGAGTTTCACTGTCCCTCTGGTATCTTTCGTCCCTCTTTCTCAAGCGTCGAATGAACATATTTGAACTTGGAATATTGCGGGCCAATTTGTAAACCTTTGGTCCTTATGAATGCTAGTATTAGCATACATTTACACTTTCAAATAAGGATTTTAAAAGAACACAAGAACAAGAAACATACATTTTGTTCAAACCAAAATATTGATTAACTGTTGATTGAAAAGTACAAATGTACGTCTTTTAAGTCTATTCGTCGTACATTTGTTCTCTTATGAAAATAAATGTTATTCATGTCGTGCCATCATCACATATGTTTATACTATGTTTGAAGCAAATTGTAGTATACTACAGTCTTTTTATTGTGTTGTGTCATACAGACTACACTTAATCAATATGTATGAATGGTTTACCTATTATGTTTATGGGGACGCACAACATACATGTCGTTATTTGATTCAAAGTATGCTCTTCAACTAGTACAACGTTAAACATCAGAACATTTCAAACGCCATTACACACGTGCAACGTTAACAATGTGTATGTATAATTACAAAACTCGAATAAAAGGATTGAAAAGGACATCTTACATTGGTGTTGTTTGTAAATAAAAGAAAGAAAGATGACGATACAAAGGGGACAATCGAAGTAAACATACAACACCTAGACAACGAAAAGCGAAAACCATCCGTTCAGTTGCAAATTTACAATACCTTGATATTACAATGTAACACAAGCTATTTACATTGAAGAAATGTGTTTTTACTTTTCAGGAAGTCACCAATCGTACAGAAAACAAAAGAGAAAGGGAAATGGCAATTAAGAATTGTAAAATTCTAAAAGGAATAGTTAGTGTACACATATGAAGTATTTCTTTTCAAACTATAAAATAACAATACGTACATGAACTAGATTGAACTTATCTTCAATAATGACCTCGTTATCATGATATACAACTTAAGTTAACATGCCTTATCTTTCATTAGATTTTCACGAATGAAAGTTCGAAACCGATCTTAACATCCCTATTCCTTTATAAATTAAACAGAAATAAACAGTTTCTATAGGTTCTGTATACTTTTATTTTGAAGACTGGTATTGTCAAATTAAAAATGTATCAACACTGCTAAAGATGATTGCAAGTTAATGCACTAAATAATAATCCATTATTAAAAAAGATATTGGGCGCACAAATCATAGGCTACCGATTTACAAGCAGAATAAAATGTAAAAGCTGTTTATAGTTAGATTAATTCGTACTAGAGTGTGTGATTTTGTGTCGGAATTTTATGCTTGCTGTACCAAAGTTCACTTAAAACATTTTTGGACGACACCTCTGAATATACAAATGAGGTTATTTGTAGTATTCTGATAAATGATTATGCTTTTTTGGTTAATATAAAATTCAAAGTACATTTACTCAGTTTACCTGTAGGAAGAGTTGTGATAAGAACATTATAAAGCCGTTATTCCATACTCGGTAACCTGTACATCTTTACCTCTTTAAGTTTTTCCTTTGAATTGTTTCACTTTGCCAATAGATTGTCCATTCTTGTTCACTATGCAGTAGTGATTTTGCACGTCCTAGTGGGTAATACCGTTATCTGCAGCTGATTCCACACTTGTTTTATTCTAATTTGACTTCATTACAATTATATAACAACTTTTTAAATGTATGTAATAGTTAACTTAATAATCATGATTATACGAAATCAAAATGATGATGAGCAGCAAGAAAATATTTGAAATAATCTTTCAAATTTGTCTTTTTGATTAATAATAATGAACCATTTTATCTGATTCGTGCCTGTATCATTTGCTTTACAAAGATGTAAATATATTTGTACTATACCATTTCCCGATTTTAAATCCAAAATAGTTTGATATTTGATTAGAATGAGAAATGTTAAAATTCGATTATCTCCCGTTTACTGCAGAATCTCTCAATAAATAAATTCCCCCAAGGTTGACAGGGGAAAAGAAATATGGTCTTCTCCCGATCGGCAGTAAAACGCTTGCCAAAGTGGGGCGTCCGTTTGGCTCGTGTAAATAGAGTGTCAAGCTCTTTGCACGTTAAAAACCCTTGCAACAACTCTGTGAGGGGTCCGTAGATGGCCTGTTGCAAGGCAAAATTTCTGTCCCTATCCAATAAACCCATTTTCCGGTGGCAGTCCAAATCCCCCCCCCCCCCCCCCCCCCCTCCCGACCATCATCCTAGATGACCTCTTGTATTACAAAACCCATTGTACTTTAATATTGTTAACTTGTTCTCGATAAACATGCATAAAATATTTGCCACTGAACGTTAAGCAACCTACAATCAATCAATAAATAAAACTAATGATAAATGCATTTTATTCGTTTAAAAAAGGTTAAAATACAAAAGTAAGGTATTAGTAAAGTCTCAAGTATTGACGTCTGTAGAACAAATTTGTAAGAATACCAACCATTGTGCCATATGTCGAGCATCTGCAAAGCATGCTCAAGCATTTGATATGAACTACAGTTTTTGGTAGGGTTCATCTTATTTCCTTTTCTTTGTACGATTTAAAAACTTGCTTGTCTTATCGCCGAGATTGTTATGTGCCGTGATATTGTAAGTTTTCATCGATGTATTTTATTTAATTGTTCATTAAGGGTCTTCTATAATTTTTTGAGGGGGATCTAAACATTGATACAAATGTTAGAACCATGGACAGAGATGCATTTAAAAACTGTCACATTATACACATAATTCAATAAGATCATTGTTAACACTTTCAAATTTAACTTTTGATCATATCGACTGTTCTTGCAACCGGGAGAGATTCGGCAATATTACAGGACAATTTACTCATGACTTAAGTAGCAACATTCCAGCAGCACCTGCATACGGGGTATATATCTCCCAATTGATACGATATTCCCGTGCTTGCATTTCCTATCATGATTTTCTTGATAGAGGGTTGCTGCTCACAAGGAAGCTATTAAACCAAGAGTTCCAACTGGTGAAGTTGAAATCATCCCTTCGTAAATTTTACGGACGCCATCACGATTTGGTTGACCGTTATGGAATAACCGTTTCACAAATGATATCGGATATGTTCCTTACGTCGTAACTACAATCACCTTCCCTTTCATGAATGTGACCTACCGAATTAGACTATTTACCGGATTTCTTATCACACAAGCAACGTTAACACGACGGGTGCCACATGTGGAGCAGGATCTGCTTACCCTTCCGGAGCCCCTGAGATCACCCCTAGTACACTGTAGATTCATCATTATTCGTGGAAAAACACGGATACAGTTAAAACACAAATGTTAGTGTTAAATAAAGTAAACATTGTCCGTAGACTTAAATGCAAACTTTAGTAAAACCTAGAATTTTGATATCCAGGAAAATATTGTTGTACCCACGAAAAATAAATGAATTAACAGTAAAACAATTTCCACACAGGAACAATTTCCAAACACTTGACTAATTGTAATGCTTCTCGTGGAATGAACTATGTATATAATTAGTTGATGTGTTTCCCTTTGTTTTGGTTTATTGTCCGGCTTTGTTTTCTGTCAATCGATTTATGACTTTTAAACGCCAGTATACTACTGTTGCCTTTAATTTCCCAGTTTATCAACCTGTCAAAACTGTTAACCGTTTAGTTCGTTACCGAAGCCAATAAAAGATACTAATAATACCGTAAAAACAGAAAAGTTTGATTTGAGCTCAGATATTTCAATGGCTGGAGCAATCACGGTGAAACGTCCACTGGAAAATATTTATTCGTGATTTTGCTTTTAATTTAATATGACATTCTTCATTGACACAAAATAGCAACAAACTTAAACATAAACATATATATGTACAGGAAAATAAAATCCAAGAACAGAATACTTTAATTTAATAGCAAAAGGTAGTAAAATTATCAATAATGATTACTTATCTTAAGACATGTTACTAGAAACAAATCGAATGGTAAAAATAATATTATGCGATATTCATCATGTACACAAAAAGGTACTAATACACGAAAAAAAGTATTTTAATTTCCAAATAAATTATATTTTTGAAACAATTAGAATTATGAACATGTATGTACACCATGTAGTTGGTGCCAATTAAAAACTGACCTTCACATTCGGACAGTTTTATATTTCCTCTGAATAGAATTTACGCATTGGAATTCAAATAATGATTTTATAACTTAACTTTGAAAATAAGAAGATGTGATATGATTGCCTATAGAACAACTCTCAGGAAGAGGCTCAATAATTGAGAAAACTATTTGAAACAAAATGATGTTTCAAGAAAATGTGAACGTACGAGATTCTTTCAGTGGATAGGAATTTATTTATCATTCAGTACAAACTTCAATTATTTATTTCAACTTTTGGTACACCCACTGCAACATTGAATAAATAAACGAAAGGACACCATCAATATATCTAAACCTGAAGCTATGGGATTGAACTAACTTATCTGAAGGCGAGTGTATATCTACCAATAATTTTAGATGGTTTCTTCAAGAAAAAAATTACCAAAAGTAATCTAAAAACTCTAATGTTAATTCAAAAAGAGGAATTTACACGTAACATGACGAAATAAAAACATTAAAAAGTTAGATATACCTTTCAACAGATCAAACGAATAAAAACTGTCCAACTACTGAAATTCATGGTACAGACATTTTCCGAAAACAAATGTGACGGTCACAATAATTGAGATATGTTAATATTTAAAAAATACATAATACAACCTATGCATACAAAGAAAATACAATGGGTTTTCTCGTACTTTACGTCTCTGTTTATTTATATTTCTGGGCATGGTTGGACCAAGGAATCGTATATCAATACCTAACTATAGAAATCCTTGGTTATACGTATTTTATCAAAACCGAAGAAACACTCCTGTCTTTCCTATCGCTGATGTGCTTTGTCTTTTTTTAATTTAGTTGATATATTTATTTTATTTTATTTATTAAGATTTAAACTCAATGTGTACTGCTGTACCTCTATTTTTGACATGTTTACCAATTATGTCTTTTTAATGTGTTCACACATCGTTATCAATATAATGGAATTTTATGAGACTGTCATACAAGTGAGAGGTTTAGCTATATATAAAACGAGGTTCAACCCACCGTTTTCAAGTATTCAGGAATATGACAGTTGCTATCCATTCGTTTGATGTGTTTTGAGCTTAAGATTTTGCAATTTGCTTAGGGATTTCCGTTTAGAATTTTCCTCAAAGTTTGGTATTTTTGTTATTTTACTTATTAGAAATTTCGGTTTCATTGAGATATTGAACAACATTTCTATTTTTTTTTGTATAGGTTTACTTTATGCATGAAAAAGAATCATTAGTACGAAAAATAATTAAACGATTAAAAAACCGGCAAAATTTTGTCAAGGAACAAAGAAACAGCGAAACAATTTCTGACCCGTTGACAACAAAATAAAATATAGCAATGACAGTGTAACATATAAAACCAACGATACTTGATCAACACGGACCCACCCCATTAAACTCTATTGCTAAGCAATTCCCGCTTCTTGCAAGAAACTCAGAGGTCATTTTCAAAACAGGGGAATGGCTCTACGATAAAAAGGACAACGTCTGTTGTTTTTCGGAACAGGGGCAATTCTATTGGATAATCAGTTTGCGAGGACAACCATATGATTAAATAAGGGAAAACATATAAGTCATTGGACTCCCAACCCCTGCTTAGCACTATCCAAAAGAATAATTACAATGACAAAGCTCTATAGTAACTAGTATGTTGAATTATAAATTCCATACGCAGGTATGTACTGCTTAAATGTTGATACATCTCCCCTTATTCAAGAAGGAAATACACCAACTTTAAAAAGGTAAACTCTTGCAAAAAATGTTCTGATAACAGAAAAATATTTATTAAATTAAATTGTTATTGGGTTTTTTTTCAAAAGCAGTCAGAAATATCCAAGATACTAATATAATAATAAAACATTGTACTAAGGCAACAGCAGGATTGTCTTTTACTGAATAAGTAGCTACTAACAGACCAATTAATTTTTGTATGACATTATACGATGAAACATAACGTACATTCTTGTGACGCGGATATTTGTAGTAGTAACGCATAGCTGCGGCAAGTGATAATAATATATAAAATATGAACCAGTCAGGGTGAAACTTTATGTGTGGTGATCCATTCTTCATGCTGAATAACATAAACATAAACTTGATGTACGCAAACCAAAAATGCAGCAACAGGATTAAAGCTATTACCTCCATTTTGAACCAGCTGAGCTATTAAAGTAAAAAAAAGAATTTATTTTTAATAAATTTGGTAAGGTTTGTCTGCACAGCGGGTTCACATCGAATATGACAACTGTCCGAACGCTTGATACTATAATATTCAATAAACATTCGCAGTCCGATCAGCTATGACTGAATAAAATTATCAACAGAATTCCTATCCGAACGGGTCTTCTTTTTCTATTCCAATGCCTATTATGTATTTATTTAAAAGGCATATTGTACAAATCCAAGTTGAAGAGTCAAGTTCCTCCCAAATCCATATCATAGTAGCGGCAATTAAAAAAAACCTTCAAATCTTTATTTAAATTTACAGAATCATAGTTCTAAGAATGCCTAAAAATCCTTACAATAATATGGCCTATCTTTAATTAATCATAGAATAGCGAAGTTCTGAGAGCTTGAATATTGCCTATAAACGCAAGTGTACCAGAAATGGAAAATTTCTATATTTATCCCCAAAATGTAAACGAGGGACATGCTCATTGAAACTGAAACAAAATTGATATTGGAAGTAAAGTTAAAGCTATTGTATTTCTGATACACTTTATTTTATATTGGGATGTCACGTCCTTCAAAACAAAACGAAAAAATCAAGTACACTTTGCAATTTTGAATCAAAGTGCCTATAGATATCAAAGGCACCAGGATTATAATTAGGACGCCAGACGCGCGTTTCGTCTACACAAGACTCATCAGTGACGCTCATATCAAAATATTTATCAAGCCAAACAAGTACGACGTTGAAGAGCATTGAGGATCCAAAATTCCAAAAAGTTGTGCCAAATACGGTTAAGGTAATCTATTCCTGGGATAAGAAAATCCTTAGTTTTCCGAAAAAATTAAAGTTTTGTAAACAGGAAATTTATAAAAAAAAATGACCACATAATTGATATTCATGTCAACACCGAAGTGCTGACTACTGGGTTGGTGATACCCTCGGGGACGAAACGTCCACCAGCAGTGGCATCGACCTAGTGGTGTAAATAGTTATCAAAGGCACCAGGATTATAATTTAGTACGCCAGACACGCGTTTCGTCTACACAAGACTCATCAGTGACGCTCATATCAAAATATTTATCAAGCCAAACAAGTACAAAGATGAATAGCATTGAGGATCCAAAATTCCAAACAGTTGTGCCAAATACGGCTAAGGTAATCTATTCCTGGTATAAGCAACCTCATTTGGTTTATGGAAATATGTTTTAGTTATTTGATAATGTGTTAAATATTCTTTATCCAGCAGGATTTGACAATATAATTATTTTGACTCTTCGAGTAAAACCATTAAAGGAGATATTGGTCCTAAATCTATCATTAATCCTCGAAATTGATTTGTTCATAAGCTAGCTTAAAAAGAATGTCGAAATGATAGGTCGTTAAATTGCAAATCACTGACAAAAATGGAATCTATATCCTGAAGAAATCGCTATTAAAAGAAGGGCGAAAGATACCAGAGGCACATTAAAACACATAAACTGACAACGCCAAGGCTAAAAACGAAAAAAAGACAAACAAAAGTTCACAAAACACAACATAGAAAAAATAAGACTAAGCAAAACGAACCCCATCAAAAACTGGGGATGATCTTAGGTACTCGGGAACGGTAAGCAGATCCTGATCCACATGTAGCACCCGTCGTGTTGCTTATGTTAGTACAAACCCGGTTTAATTCAGTAGGTCACATTCGTGAAATAGGAACGGGCTTTTATTTACTACATAAGGAATTATATCAAATATAATCTGTGAATTGGATAATCCATAACGGTCAACCAACGCTCGCGAGTATTCGTAAAATTTACGAAGGGTTAATTTCTTAACCATTTGAAACTCTTGGTTTGTTAGCTTTCTTGTTACATGTAGCAGCAACCCTCTAAATATCAAGGAAATCATGATAGGAAATACAAGCTCAGGAATATCGTATCAGTTGGGAGATATATCTCCTAATTGATACGATATTCCCGTGCTTGCATTTTCTATCATGGTTTTCTTGATATAGGGTTGCTGCTCACAAGGAAGCTATTAAACAAAGAGTTTATCTTACTGAACAAGACTTATCAGCAGATTTGTACTTATATAAGCACCACGAAGGGTTACATTTGGAGCCGGATCTATGGCTTTGTGAGTTTATTATCGACTTATGATTGTGGTCGTCCCTTTAGTATACGTTGCATCCTCTCTTTCATCATTAATAAAGAAATCTTACAATGGAAGCTAAGACGTATTACATACTGGTAAGTGTCAATTATAGTATTGTATACTTCTTGGGTTTAATCACTGTCTGTTAAAATATTCCTTAACCGAGAAAAAGATCCCAAATAAAACTGTATGTATTAATTACAAGTAAGTATATGTGAGAGACAATTTTAATTCAGATCGATCTAAAGGGTACGAAATAGGACATAGGAAAAGCGTTAATACAGAAACGTACATGTTACATACTAATTTTATGGAAAAAATAAGTTAAATTTTCAAATCACTTTAATGGAAAATTAAAGTAAAACATAAAATTGAGAATGGAAATGGGGAATGTGTCAAAGAGACAACAACCCGACCAAATAAAAAACAACAGCAGAGAGTCACCAACAGGTCTTCAATGTAGCGAGAAATTCCCGCACCAGGAGGCGTCCTTCAGCTGGCCCCTAAACAAATATATACTAGTCCAGTGATAATGAACGCCATACTAATTTCCAAATTGTACACAAGAAACTAAAATTAAAATAATACAAGACTAACAAAGGCCAGAGGCTCCTGACTTGGGACAGGCGCAAAAATGCGGCGGGGTTAAACATGTTTGTGAGATCTCAACCCTCCCCCTATACCTCTAACCAATGTAGTAAAGTAAACGCATAACAATACGCACGTGAATATTTTTTTTTTATTTCGTCCATATTCAAAAGAATTTTGCTTGGTTTCCAGACAACAATTCGTCGACATGTTTTCCTTATGCAGTTACCTCAGCGTGACCTTTCTCGTAAAAATCCGGTGATTGCAATACGCTAGTATGAAGGGAAAAACCAAATTGGAAGAAAGAGTCAACAAACGTAAACATCGCTCCATCATTGAAAATATACAATATCTTATTGTACATGTTATACACGTGCTTACCTGCACAGTCATGTCTTTTTGTTGATTGTTTAAAAAGTAGAGAATCGGTAAACTTCGGTTTCTAAACACGACCATTAATTATCTGCCATATTTTCACAACAAAAATGACCGAGTGAAATATTTTTTTTGACGATTATACGAAATGGATGCATTAAAATTGATAACATCGTGCACATAATACTAAGTTTATGATATATGCATGCATTGTTTCGAGAATTGGATTAACATTATTTTTCACCAGTCACTTGTTTCAAATGATTGTTAAGGCATACGTCCAAAAAAAAAACCTGATAAACCATCAGATTTAAATATGCAGCAATATTGTTAAAGCCTGAAGTTTGAATGGCTTATGCAAAAAAATCAATTCAAAATATACTTGTTACATATATTTAATAGAATACTGTTTAGTGCGAAAATTTACAATAAGCTTCTTTGAAGTTTTACAACACAAATGGTCAAAGAACAACCGCAAAGGACATTTTCCGTCATATTCATGATCACTTTTTTTGATAATTGTAGAGTAAAGAGTCAATGAAACTGTTAGCTTACCAATTTATAAAATGTCGTCGAAAATAATCTCATTAGGAAAAAATGTACTGAAATTACTGCTAGCAGAAATGTCAGGATGAACTGGAACAGTAAATTCCTGCAATTAAAATGATACTTATAACTGCTTATAAAATCAAGTAATTTTTTACAGGGCTGAATCGTAAATACAAATGTTATGATCTTCAACACATTTTGACTCAAGCACAATGTTTTCCATACTTTCGTAGATGACCTTTATCGAAGTTGGTAAAGCAGCAGTAACTTAAGGTTCATGTTACAAGCACCGTACCTAGTATTTTGACAATCTTATCATGTATTTATTCATTTTCAACTCCTCTATGAAAAGCTAACTTTGTAAGTGGCTAGTGTACTGATAGTTGTATTCTTTTACACCTTTTGTTATTTAAATGATAAAATATGAAAAAGATAGGATTAAGATCAAAAACAAACTATTGTTATCCTTTCACAAGTGAATGAATGTACCTGTTCCTAGTTAAAATCTCGACAGTCGTATGTTATGGTAAACCAAAACCTTTTTGTTTGTTATTTGAAAAGTTTATGTAGCAGTTGAGAGCAGATTTTTTATTGTTCTGTTTTAATTAATATAACCCTAATCAATTAGATGATATATTTTCAAAATTAATCAACGGTATTATTCTAAGACTACTTCAACAATCTATAATAAATGTAAAATATGCCAATTATGAAATAAACATAGGTTGAGTAGTCCTAAAGCACATCATTTACTTTCAAATGATGTTTTATCTAAGATATCTGAAAACATTGAAACGGAAGAACAAGTGTAACATTAAGATGTATAAAGGTATTTATAGTTTCCCTCTGAAATAACTTCTCCTGACTTTGATAACATATCTTTTTTCTGAGATCTTTCGGAACAAGAATATGTCGGATTGTTAAATGTTATTAGACGATTGGACTTAAATGCTCTTCGGTAAAATCCTTAATAATCAAATCTTCAGTTTACCTTTTTATTTTGGATGATTTCTTTACATGCAAACAAAAGTACGTTACTTCTTTTCCTACCTAAGAGCGAATATGATGTTCATAACACTTAAATTGAGAATAGAAATGGGACAACACTCCACCAAAGAGCAGAAAACAGCCTCAGGTCACCAATCGGTCTTCAACACAGCGAGAAATTAAGGATTTATTTATTTAAGGCTCTTGACTAGGGACAGACGTAAAAATGTGTGTAATGTGATATCTCAACAAACCCTCTATACCTCTAGTCATTGTAGAAAAACAAAAACACTGCAGAAAGTGCAGTCAAAGTACGCGTCCGATGTCAGAATGGGTAACAAAAGAAGGTAAGCTCCGGACCTCTATTTAACCTATGTCTTCATCCTATTAAAATCAAGCGCAATCTCTCCGTTAGGGGTTTGGTATCATACCATCATAAAATATAAGAGAAGAACATACTCCGTGTCATGCCAACAATTGGTTTTAGAACAATCTGATTAAAACATAGATCACTATATAGTATATTGTATAACGTTATAGATTGACGTAAATCCACATGTATCGGAACCTATAGATATTTGCAAACGCTATGCCGATTTTATTGCATTAAACATTGCAATTGAAAAAATACTACAGAACATTTATTCTTATTCGGATACATAACAAAAAGAATTGTTGCACATTATGCTCGGAGAAATTTACAAAATAAAAACAAAATAAAATTCCGCGAAAGTCAATGAAATCTATAACCCTTCTTGCTAAGTCTGCTTAAAGGTTTGATTTGCTTTTGAGGTGAATGCCGACATGTTTGTGCTTTGTAAGGAATATTACCATAAATGATTAAATGTGAATTGAAAACTTGAACGTATTAGATGTCTGCATGTGGATTCATATTTACAAATGATTTCCTTGAATCGATGATAACATTTAGTAAATGTTATGACTATAGTTTGAGATATCAAAAATCCTACTGTAATAATTTATCAGTAATACAGATATTTCTTTCATTTACAACAAAAATGTTGTAACTTACACGAGCGAAAAAAACAAGCTCAGATTTAAAAAAAAATTAGATAATATGGTTACAAGGGAATGTCACCATTTAAAATGTATAATTTACAATAGGAAAAAAAAATTAAAAGTCAGTATATAAAAGAAGATGTTGTATGATTGCAAATGAGACAACTCTTCACAAGAGACCACAATGGAAAAAATTAACAACCATAGGTCACCCTACGGCCTTTAACAATGAGCAAAGCCCATACCGCATAGTCGGCTATAAAAGGCCCCGAAATGACAATGTAAAACAATTCAAACGATAAAACTAACGGCCTAATTAATGTACAAAAAAAGAACAAAAAACAAAAAGGTAACACACAAACAAACGAAAACCACTGAATTACAAGCTCCTGACTTCGGACAGGCACATACATACATAATGTGGCGGCGTTAAACATGTTAGCGGGATCCCAACCTTCACCCTAATATTGGACAGTGGCATAACAGGACAACATAAGAACGAACTATAAACATCAGTTGCAAAAGGCTTAACTCATCAAGATGGACAAATATATAAGTGGACGTGGCCGGGTACTTGTACATCACAACTACAAAAAGACACTAGGTGCAGATCTGAGAGTACTCACAGTTAACTGTTAGCTAGTTCATAGCCACTAACAATTAATAAAACAAATCATGCATCTAAGACTTAATTATCAATCCGTACACATCCAACATCCAATGGATTTAGTGTAAAGATGTCATAAACAGTCAGAGAAAAACATGACCTTGTGCAATGCCAAGAATTAGATACAGGTATCGACAGATTATAGATCCATGAATGTATATATATATATATAACATACTAGTAATATTTAGTTTGCTTTTAATTTACTGATAACAAAATCAATATTTATACCAATAAAAACAATATTCAATGATCAACTCTATTAACAGAAGTTTTGTTAAAAATTTCACGTGAACGTCTCTATGACTTCGATCCTTGTCCAGACAAACCATTTTAATGCGTCAAATCAAATATAAAGTATAATGATTTATGTATATATCCACACATGGTACCGGTTATTCCATATATTAACCCCATAATAAAACCTCGTATAATTCATGATAACAAATCATGTTTTACATGACTGTGTTAATTGGTTGCACTGGTGATGTGATAGGGTGTTCATATGTGTAACAAAAGTATAGTACATCAACTTACGAATTACTTTATTAAAATATTAGAAATACCTTTAAAGCATTATTACTGGGAATAGTCATCAAAGGTATCAAGCTTCAGATAGTTTGTGTTGTCATAAAATGTACATTAGGACGTCTTATTATCGTTGTACTACTATACTCTGATACGAAACGATGTAAACTAAAGAAAATAATCTGGGATGTTTCCATTCATAAACTTCTAGACCTTCAAAAGCGTATTTACATTAAAATTGATAATTCAGGTAACGCACCTTTTTTTGACGTTCTTTTGTTGAATCTAATGGTGTATAGAATCTTGAGTACTTTTGGGAAATTAATACATTTACAATGGTCATGAAACTGACACAAAAGGTCAAAGGTCATGTCGCTTTGTTAAGCTTATTGGAAAACAATTGGAAATCCACTTTATTTTTTCTGTGAGAAATCAATTGCCTTAACGTTACCAGAAAAATCTAAAATTATTGTTCGTTCTTGTTACCTGCTTAAAAAGTTTGATGTCAGGTACAGCAAAAACCCAACCAATAGCTTGATATTGAAGAAACCTGAAATTATTGAAAAACAAGGAAATAATAAACATTTCAAAGTTTATTGTACTTATTACAAATTACAATTAAGGAATTGTTTCTGTTTGAAAGTACTTTAGCCGATTTGATAAGTTTAATTTATGAGTTGTTTATGTATAAAAAAGAAGATGTGGTATGATTGCCAATCAGACAACTATCCACAAAAGACCAAAATGACAAAGGCATTAACAACTATAGGTCCACGTACGGCCTTCAACAATGAGCAAAGCCTATACCGCATAGTCAGCTATAATAGGTCCCGATAAGACAATGTAAAACAATTCAACAGAGAAAACTAACGGCCTTATTTATTTTTAAAAAATGTGTTCCTTTTCAGCTCGTTACATTGATATTTGTTTTACTGCCACAGCCAAAACATAACAAAAGAGTGGCGAAAGTTACCAAAAGAGTTAAGTCGGCTTCATATCTTGACTTACATCTAGAAATTGACAATGAGGGTCGGTTGAAAACAAAACTTTACGACAAAAGAGATGATTTCAGCTTTCCAATTGTGAACTTTCCAATTTCTAAGTAGCAACATTCCAGCAGCACCTGCATACGGGGTATATATCTCCCAATTGATACGATATTCCCGTGCTTGCATTTCCTATCATGATTTTCTTGATAGAGGGTTACTGCTCACAAGGCAGCTATTAAACCAAGAGTTCCAAATGGTGAAGTTGAAATCATCCCTACGTAAATTTTACGGACGCCATCACGAGTTGGTTGACCGTTATGGAATAACCGTTTCACAAATGATATCGGATATGTTCCTTACGTCGTAACTACAATCCCCTTCCCTTTCATGAATGTGACCTACCGAATTAGACTATTTACCGGATTTGTAATCACATAAGCAACACGACGGGTGCCACATGTGGAGCAGGATCTGCTTACCCTTCCGGAGCACCTGAGATCACCCCTAGTTTTTGGTGGGGTTCGTGTTGTTTATTCTTTAGTTTTCTATGTTGTGCCATGTGTACTATTGTTTTTCTGTTTGTCTTTTTCATTTTTAGCCATGGCGTTGTCAGTTTGTTTTAGATTTATGAGTTTGACTGTCCCTTTGGTATCTTTCGTCCCTCTTTCAAAGTAATGCGTCGTAAATTAAATTACAAACCCATGGCAAAAACGAAAAAAGGTCGAAAGACGAACAACTGTATGAAAAACACAAGTACAGCATATAAAACTAAAAAAATCCACCAAAACAGCCGAAGATGAAATGGTGTTATCCGGATTTGTAAATCCTGCTCCACATGTACAACCGTTGCTATAAAAATGACAAAATGTAAAACAATTTAAACAAGAAAACCAACAACACAATTTTGACAAAACAGTTAACAATAAAGGAATGTAAAACACACACAACAACCAATGAAGACGCCTAAACTACAGGTTCCTGACTTGGAACAAACAGTGTAAGAATGCAGCTCGCTTACACATGTTTTTGAGTGTATAGCTCTCCCCTTACCTGAAATAGTTAAGTAATGTTTGTTGCCATTTTATACGTATTTTGATCATTTTTTTACTTTGGGTTGTGGTCTCAATGACATTTGTGTTCGTCTATATTTTCGCGGGGTCGGTGTATGTAATTTGTTGCAGTCTATAATACAAAGAACTGTCCAAAATTTTGCCATTTTAGAATAAATATTTTCTGGCATCATTGTTTTGGAATGCTAGTAAGCATGCATACCATAAGTATCGATAGTACATGTATCATCCCTCTAGGTAACCAAACTAGAAAAATATTATACCTACCTCTTATTAGATTTTCTGAAGATGTAAACACTTTTGTTCGTAAGGTAAATACTTCTGATCCTAATATATATAATTTTGATCCTAATAAATATACTTTTGATCGTAAGGTTATTAGCCATACATTTACTGCATCAAAGGTACCTGTTGTAGATACTGGAATATTCCAATCATATTCTTCTTTTTCCCGTCCAAAAGAAGGATTTCGTTTTTTGTATCGGCTTCGACTTGCATCGTCTAAAAGTATTGTGTATGCATGAGCCAATTTGATAAATTTTTCGGCAGCAAACTCATCGCACTGAATAAAAATAATATATTTATTCAATATTATTGTCTCATAATACATTTTTGTGCCAATAACAAATGTGACTAAATATTTTCACTAACTCTCGTTTATAGAAAAGTCATACATGTGCTGTTGATTAATATTATATTGTCATTTATTCAATTGTTCAAGCCATACCAGTACCTCAAACATCTGAACATTTATGTTTGTTTTATTCGTTACGAGATTGATACAGCAGTATCTTATATAACTGGTCAAGTTTGATTCCACAAGGTAATATATTCGAGAATTACAATTTTTTAAAGATTCAAAAATCATCAGGTATAAAAAAAGATAGAAAATTGACATTCAAACATAAAATTCGTATAAATAAAACTACGTACTGACGGATTTAAGATATAAAAAACATCGGAGACTAGGCTTATTGTTCTGTGCGTCAGACGTGCATTTCGTCTACAAAAGAATCATCACTGACGCGCAAAACATTAAAGTTCAAAGGCAAAATAAAGTACATAAACGAAAAATATTGAGGGGCACAACTTCAGTCTGGTTTCGAAAAATATTAATTCTTGAAAATGTTAAAAAAATAAATAATGAAAATGCATTCGTTATGGTCAATAGTAGAAACATTTCGTACGCGACTTTTTCAAAAATTAATACTTAAATCCCTAGATTTATCCCTCTGTGATAAACAGCATCTTCCAAGGAATCAAGCTAATACACAACCAAGTATTCAGAAAATAATTATATTTAGTACACATAAAAGACTGTCGAAGAACAGATATATATAGTTTGAACATTATCTTCTTTTATATAATTGTTAAAAGATTTCATAAATGATAATTGATTATAATTCCATAAAAAAGTGTGATTTTCAAGGTTAAATACCAATAATTGTTTTAACATTTTTATGCAGGAATTTAGCGGTTTTTTTTCTGTTAAATACATATTTTGTTTAAATGTGTCATCCTAGGGTTCTAGAATTTTCTATTTGTTCAATTATTTTAACAATTGTCTAATTCAGGCTATAAATATGTCAAGGAATTTCATCTTTATATGGTTATATTTTTTTTAAATGAAAGAAAAAAATGCCAGGGCTAATTTCAACAAGATTTTGACAAATGATACATTGACCTCTATCCTATCCATTTTTTTTAAAGACGAGTCAGGGGATACATGTAAGTTCGGAGTTACACAGGACTATCTTCTTTTTAGAAAAAGTATCCCTCAGTTAACCATCTATTTAAATTAATGTCCATTTGGATTAACTACTCTCAAAGATTTTGATATCTTTTGTATATACTTCCTGAAAATAATTCAAGAATAATATTTTTCTGAGAACAATCAAGGTGTCGACAAATTTACCTTCATACATACTGTCACCCATTCGACAAAATCGTGATATATAAGGAATGAATGCATTATGTTGAGCAAAAAGAAAGGAGTCGGACAAAGGAACACTAGTAACTAAATTGATAATCTATTATTTGTTATTCATTATTTCTGTCGCTCAATGGTCATTGATATTTTCACTTTTTCACATAAATGAGTTTACAATCTTGCGCTAATATGGGTTATACTTTGGCGCTTAAACGATCGATATTTTCAAAGTCCTGTCAATGCGCTAAACTGTCACTAACCGAGACAAGGTCAGATCACAACATACATTTCAGAGAACGCTCTAATTATTCGGGGAATGAAATTATTTACAACTCTAATTGTATTAGAAAAACGGCTGTTTTATTTGCAACGTTCGGAGAAAACTTTAAACATTTTGTAAAACAGAGAAAATCAAAGGGATTGAAATCACTCTCGGAAAGATTTGAAGAGTAGCTGAATAATTTCAAATTATATTTAGGTATGGTGTGACCAAAAAAAAGAACATTAATTAATTTTCATATTATTATAAAATTGCACAACATTTTTTTTAATTAATTAAAAATTTCATACCTTAACCAAAATAATGTACGTATGCATGTTTCACATTTTATGTTTTAATTTCAGAAACACAAAAAAAAACTAAATTTACATTATTCTAATAATAGACTTGAAACTTGGATCCTAATTTCTCTGAAATGTAATCTACAAGTTCAGTATTTAATAAGCCATTCGACCAAAACCGGGTCTGAACCCTGCGTCGCTGCATGCATTTGATGAGGTTTTAATTATAACAAAGCATAATTTATAAATCCATAAAGAAATGTTTTTGTACAGGTGGACAATAAATGGTAAATATCAAACTAGCAGATGTTAGAATTTCTAACTCGGTATAACTCAACATCATAGGCTGCAGACCGAATATCAAATAAATCGCTTTAAGAAAAGCCTAGAAAATTTTAACCAAAATTGTCTTTTTTCGGATGGACGCAATCGAGCAGGTACAAGACCAGTTTTGCTTTTGATGCCGCTGGTAAAAAGAATCTCAGATGTAAATATTGAAACTAATTAAGACAGAACAAGAAGACTCTTTCGACCCGTAAAACATATGGCAAAATTTTGGGTACTTTGCTAATTAGCAAATCGGCCATTTTGCCTTACCATGACGGTAGCCATTACAATAGGATTATATATGCCCCTTAAATAAAATTGCGAATATGCCAATTCCTATGCTGTATCAACAATTTGTCCGCATATAGGTGATTTGTACATGTGTTTAGTGTTCTGTTCGTGTACAAGTGAACATTGCCTACTTTGAAAACTTTCGGCCTTTTTAGTTTGAACATTGGAAGCGTAACCGTAGTATAACTGCTATATAAAATATTGAAAAATCATAAAAAATCGTAGAAAAATGTTCCAAACAGAAATCAAGATACAAGAAGAAATTGTACATAATCTGTCCGCATACGGGTCATTACAAAAAAAAGTGCAAATTTCGATGAGGTAACATTTTGAAAAATGATGTCATTGTTTAAAACATTTAAATGTGTTCCGCTATTCTATGTATGGTAGCAACGTTATTCAGAAATATGCAATGGGAAAAATGAAGAGTTCCTTCAATTTTAACAATTTTAGGTCATGCTTTGATAGAATTGTGTCAATGGTGTTACCAATTTAAAGCATACATTTAGCTACTAAATATTATTGTTTAACATCAAACAACTGTTCCAATTTGTTGTTTAGGTTAAAATTACGACTTATTGACATTATTCATATTCAAAAATAATTTCAGAATACATTGTCGTAAAAAAGTTGGCTGACTAATCATGACCGTTGTGTATACTAAAATATGCACTTGAAATGAATAAATGTGAATTTTGTAAGATTAAATGATAATAATAAATCTAATCCTTCGTACACGACCTAAAAACACTTATATTTATGAATGAAAAATTAAAAAAAATGTCGCATTTTTATATAGTAACACCACTGACCCTTCAGTAACTCCAATGACACAAAAGTATCACCATTGACATCACATTTCAAATTTTACCTTAACTAAGTTCTGAACACAAAGCCAAAAACACCGAGCAAAAGAAAAAGATAAAAAAATAATTCTTAGGCTAAAATATCTCAAATTATGTAACATAACATCAAAAACTAAAAATGTCAATAGTGTTACTAAATAGTGTCATTGGTGTTACCAGTGTACATCAGTTAGTGAAAACTTTGTATATGTAATACATGATATTTTTAAAACATTGTTAAATAAGTATTGTTTTTCGTAAATAATATAATGTTTCGCTTGTTAAGCATGAAAGAAACACAAAACAATGCTGATTGTCATGATATATTTAGTGGTGTTACTAAACTCACGGCCGACACTCGGCTAACCGAGAGATTGGTCGGTTAATCTATATTGAGTATGCGGCTATATGGGCGATTGGTCTGTTAATCGGGTTGGTTATACGTCTGTTAAGAGTAAAACGCTTAATTTAATGTTAAACTTAATTAAATATACAGATTTTTGGCATGTTATAAGAACCAAATCAAAAAAAGAAAAGTGTCTGACAAAATGATATCTATCATAGTACTTTTTGCACTTGTAAAAACATTTCTTAATCTGCGCAGTTTTCAGTAAAACTAAAAGGCGTCGCGCAAGTATGTAGTATTTATGCTTATACGCATAGCAAATTTTTAATAAAAGGCGAAACAAACAAATTTAGATATCATTTAAAGGACAAAAAATAGTACTGTGTTTCTAAAAAATAAACTGACATTAGTAAATATTTCATAATTGTAAAATAACGTGAATAATACCACGTTTTAGTTAAAATTATGGGAATAAAGTCTGTTAATGGGTTGGACAATTGAAATTGTGTCAGTTAAGAGTTATTTAGCCAAGACAATAATTTTGCTACCTTTATATTTTCCCCTTGAAAAATTTAAGAATGAGATGTTCCTAAGTAAACAAAAATGACAATACGGTGCCACAGTATCCTAGAAAGAGCATTTTTATTTTGAATTTCTTTGCATTTTATTGAAGGGTGTGTCACTTCAATATAGCGTGATATGGATTGGTCTCTGGAATATGCATGAATTTTTTATTGACGTTTTCAATCAGCAATAATTTTTGTGTCTGTTCGAAGTATCACGTTATCAATTCCGAATGAAAGTGTCTTTCTAATACAACACAGGATACATATAACGTGTTCCTTGTTCACATATGAACATGATAATTCGTCAGTATCATCCAATTTGTTTTTTTCTTCTATTACTTAATCATATGTTGTTTACAAATCACTCTAAAGAAGTAAACGGAAAGGAGCAAATGCAGCTACCTTTGGTTATTTTAAGTTTCAATTAATTTTGTTCCGTTTAGTTCCTTTCTACATAAGTGCAGAGGAGAACTACAGTTGTCTATGGTGGCCGGTGAAGTCCATTTCGCGTTTTCGCGATTTCGCCTTTCATATTCTATTGGGCGAAAACGCGAAATCGCGAAAAGGCGAAATCGCGAAGTCGAAAAGGAGAAATCGGTTTCGCGTTTTCGCGTTTTCGACTTCGCAATTTCGCGTTTTCGCCCTATAGAATATGTAAGGCGAAAACGCTAAAGTGCTAAAACGCAAAATGGCATTAACCTGCCACCATAGCGAGGGTTTAATGCATCAACCACTTAACTCAAAATTTAGCAGTTTTGAGATTTATTGATTTTTTAAACACAAAAGTATTAAATAATATTCCCTAAATTTTTTAGAGCAATTGGTCATAAAACAAATTTTTAATTGACATGTTCATCAATCTATTATAAGTTTCATAACGAAAGTATGCCATCATGAACGACTTATCTCGTATTACTATAAGAATGGACGATTTATTCTTAAAATTAAATAGCTTGCACCAAGCGCCTCAACAAAATATCTAACTTTAAGGTGTGTTGCATTCCTATTAACAAACAATGTTTGAAAATGCATATGCCTCAACACTGTAACAAGTACTACCTTCATATTGCAATTGACATTTTGATTTATTTATTTCAACACCTAAAACCATTTCCCCCACAACATCAGATAATGTAATGCAGCTGTTAAAGAAATGTGAATATCAGCAGGTTATCAAACAAGCAAGGTCAATTAAGTGTTACTGGTATGACCTCATATTAGATAATATAAACATCAACTGAGATTAAACCAAGTAATTATTTCGATTGATGATGGGTTTTGACATGGAATTTTGATATTCAGCAAAAAAGATGCAAATTAGAAAAAAAGGTTTGTATATTTTGTTTAAAAATAATGCATATTGAAATAAATAATTAATTTTTAATTCAATTATACTTAACTTTTACATTTTAATTTACGTTTTTAAAATTGATATTATAACATATCATAATTATTTACGGTACAATTGTTTTTTTATTAAACCTGTTTCCTAAGAGAAAAATATTTAAAAAGATAATAAATTAAATATGTTTGTATCTTTCTAAATTTCATTAGTAACAATAAGCGCATGTTTTTTGTTTGTTTTTGCAAACGCCTCTATATTATTTGAGACAAGAAAAAAAAAAGAAGAAAAAAAAATGTATGACTACAGGTATTATTTGGTAAGTTTATACGGAAAAAGTAATATATTGAAAAATGAATCAATTTTTCAATGTAACATACAAATTAAGTATCTTAAGTGTTTTTTTAAAGATAAATAGTCTGCATAAGTATGTAACAAAACATATATCTATTTACTATTTTAAGCATTTCGAATACAAAACACTTGTACACGCTTATCTCATATATATACAAAAATTATGTAACATTTAATCTAATAATACTAGATTATGTTTTAAGGAAAAATGTTTCAATGAAAATATCTGAATTACATTTCGTATCTGTTGTAGATATAAAATAAAAAATATGGCAGACAAACAGTGGTCCTCAGATGATAACTTGGAGGAAATATTGATACGGAATCAACTATCCAACAGGCTGATGTCACTGTAAACCCTGATACGAAATCAACTATCCAACAGGCTAATGTCACTGTAAACCCTGACACAAAATCAACTATCCAACAGGCTGATGTCACTGTAAACCCTGATACGAAATCAACTATCAAACAGGCTGATGTCACTGTAAACCCTGACACGAAATCAACTATCCAACAGGCTGATGTCACTGTAAACCCTGATACGAAATCAACTATCCAACAGGCTAATGTCACTGTAAACCCTGATACAAAATCAACTATCCAACAGGCTGATATCACTGTAAACCCTGATACGAAATCAACTATCCAACAGGCTAATGTCACTGTAAACCCGACACGAAATCAACTATCCAACAGGCGGATGTCACTGTAAACCCTGATACGAAATCAACTATCCAACAGGTTGATGTCACTGTAAACCCTGATACGGAATCAACTATGTCACTGAAAGTTATAGAAAAGACGAGAAAAGGTCGTCCCGTAAATGTAATGGAGATACCTAAGAGATTTACAGCTAAACAGACAGTATCTGCTGCTAAGAAGAAAGATTTACTGAATATTTGTAAAACTGGTGTTCTTCCAAGAGAGTACAACAGCCTCTACAAAGGATTACAATCTGACAACAAAACACCAAATATACTGCCAGATCCGGATTTTGAGGAGGATGAAATTGACTCCGAAAAAGAATAATGTTTAAGACTGGAAACTGCACCAGTTGTCTTCAAAACAAATACAATCTAACAATCTTGGTTTATCAGTTATATTAATACAACTTAAGGGGAACTGCATCAGTTGTCTTCAAACCAAATACAATCTAACAATCTTGGTTTATCAGTTATATTAATACAACTTAAGGGAATATTACGAAAAAGAACAATTGCGACATTTATAACATTAACTGATATAGTGAATTATGCATTTCATTTTCCATTCACGTAACCTTAGGAAACTCATTGATTGTTGCTGTGTTATATTTTGTTGTAATCAAGTACATATAATTATTTTAGTCTAATTGCCACTTATGTCGAATTAAGAAAACATAAGAAAGTTTTCAATTTTGGAAGAAAAGGAATATTCTAAAGGGAAAGTTTAAATAAGCCTTTATTCCTCCATTATTATTTCAATTTTGAAATTACTATATTTTGTTTTATTAACAACATCCAATCTTTTTCTATTAGAACTTTTGTCTTTTCTTCTTTAAGATTCAGTGAAAATGACTTCACACAATACATTAATAAATTCAATTTCTTTATGTGTATATAATTTCATCATGTGTTTTAGAAACAAATAGTATTTATTATAAAAATAAAAAGGATCCATTGCCATAAATTCTTTTAAATTAAATGTAACCTTTTAAAACAAAAACAAAAAAATAAATGGAAAATAATTCGTCAAAAAAAATGATTTTGTTCATGAATATATAATATAATTATATATTTTTTTTAATTCACTTTCCGTGGTTACTTTGTGTATAGTTTTCCCTGTAATTACATCATCTTATATATTATTTACTTTAACTTAACAATGTTTAATTATTTTGAATTTGTTCACAGTATATTATTCAAAACAAATAAAAAATAATTAGTTATATTAATTTGTTTTTCAAATTCAACAATCTCTTATCGCTTGCAAATGCAATGATGCTTACCAAACAACATTTCGAATATGATATACCACACAGGTTTAAATCTGTTATCACTAGTAATGACCTTGTGACACAAACATCTGTATTACTTTTTAATCATTATGGAATGCATATATCCGTTAAACGTTTCAAGTGCAATTATATCTTTTATCTGACAACCAATTAGCATCAAATTATAAAAGGATAGTAACTATGTCTATTTTTGCAATCTATATTAATTTGATACATTTCTGTAGTAAAATAGAATTTACATTTACAGTCAAACTTTGTATGTCGGTTTCTGAAAAGTCACAACTTTCTAGATACGAGATTGTTGCATTAACCCATCGATAGTTGTCCGCATGTAAACTTCTAGAATTTGTCACCAATATAAGTACAATGCAATCCGTTACTGTTTCAACAGCCATCGGTGTTTCATGTGTGTATTCTTAAACAAGTATTATTTTTCTCTCGTTTTTAGCAATGTATCACTGTCTACTGTCCTTATATTATTCTATATTCTGCGTTTCCATCCAGATTCTCGTGTATACCATGAGGGTCCGGATTGGGGTATTGTTTATTTCTGTATTCTTTAAATTGTTATGCCATTTTTTTTCTACATTTTATTTATCTTACTTATTATTCTTTCTTTATTTTTCATATTTTGTCATCCCCATATATTTTACTTACTGATGTTAAGTTACATTACGACGTTTATCTCTGATTTATATACTGGTTACCAATGGAGATGACAAATTTGTGTCATTCATAACAATTAAACAGAATCAACATGATATATGCGATCATTCTTCGATGAAATTAATGTTACTTTAATATTACACTTTTTTAAAACCATTTTTATCAATTTTCAATTACATGTGTTGTTTCCGTATATGTTATGTTTCATTGCTCATGTGTTGTTTTTGTATATTTTAGCCGCTCGTTTTGAGCCTACTCATTTGATCCGATAATACCCCATATAGCAATAAAATTATACTTTTATTGCCATTCATAACTCTTAACAGACCAATTAACAGACCGGGTTTTATACATCCGACCCATTAACAGACCAGATTTTAAATAAAGATCGATTTATGTCACCAAAATACAGATTTTCGTGTAGATTTTTTACACAATGATATCAATAGGGTGAACAAACATAATGCCTTTCTTTTTTCGATGTTCAAAATATTGAATGCAAGTAAATTTAACCAATGTGTCATTTTGTGTACATTTTATGTGTGTAAAATGTGTATAAATTTATTGATGAGTAACCCGCCTTTTCATTTTATAGATCGTACATCGAAGCTAGAAAAATAATAATTACACCACTGAATTCAGTACATTGAATTGTTTTGTTAGACATGAATACTTTTTATGATGAAAATATATTTAAAAAGTTATACAATGAAACATGCTGAACTTTCAATGATTTTCTCGATAACACCTGATTAACAGACTTAAGCCAACCCGATTAACAGACCAACCGCCGATATAGCCGCATACTCAATATAGATTAACCGACCAATCTCTCGGTTAGCCGAGTGTCGGCCGTGAAACGTAATACCAATGATTTAAGGTGTATTTTAAGATTTAGTTACGAAATAAGTGCTCCATTCCCCTATTCTATATGTTGTTCCTGGTGCATGTTTCTATAATCAATATATTTCATAATTCAAAGTTCAAGAAATGTTTTCAAAAAATGATTTGTATAAGGGTACACCATGGACACTATTTTCAATTATGATATAGCTTTTACTTACTCTTAAGATTTTTTCACTAAATTTTCAACATAATTTTTTGGTTTTTTTTGCAAAACATACTTACAGGTAATATTGCTAAGGGGGAAACTGTTGTAAATGCCCAAATCTTGCGAAAGATAACTCTTATCCTACTAATTTGTCCTTTTGTTTCACCATTGACTTAAAAAATGTAACATTTCCTTTTGGTGAAATTTTTTATTATAAAAACAACATACACCTTCTAAATCATTAAAAAAAATGTTTGTATGTATCAAAATGCAATAAAAAGAGATAAATCAAAAAATTAATCATATGAATGATAGTCCACGGCTGGTAATCTGCACACGCAGAACAAGTGGTTCTGCAATGAAAACCGTGAGAGGATTTTCCGGTTGTGCTTGAGTGGAGTAATTGTCACCGCTTCAAACGGTATGTGCATTTCTAAATCGCAATTTTCTAATTCAACTGATTCAAATATTGAAAATCGGAGAATGCTATGCTGTGGTGAATACTTTAACAAAGAGATACATACATCATTTACAGTTGTACATGGAGTTAAACTCCTACAAAATCAGTTGCCCCACAAGAAATTGCCTTAAAAAGTGGCATTTAAATTTTGAAATAGTTCTATTAACTGATCTACAAGTTCAAATTTAGTTTTTGTTCGGTCATTGAGTATGAATGTCGTTTTGGGCGGAGTGTACGCTGTCTGGTGTTGATATAGCATATTAACCTATTGCAATAAAAAATCATAATATTTAATAAAATTTGTAGATTTAGCTAACAAAGTCCTTATATTTGTATAAAGTAACATTCGTTTATAGTGGAAAATTGTTTTAACGTTGAATAAGCTACAATTAAAAATTGCTTGCTGGTCCTTCTCTGTGATTACCATTATGTTACGCTGGTTCATTTCCCAATCAATCTATCACCAAGGGAAGATAAAAAAATCGATTTTCGTTCATAGTCTTTTACAAAAATGATGAACGGTTCTTTATATTGGTATGTAATCATTTTAAACGTTTCAAATTTATGAAATTATATTCGTACATCAATGTTTTTGATACACCAATAACAAAAACTGAAATATATTTAATTGGTACATTTTGTTATTATTCAAAATTATATCAGAAACCTAAACTTAATTATAAAATAATGAACCTGTTAAGGGGAGAGAATACTCGCATAACTTTTTCGAATTGGCACATAATACAACGGAATGTCACTCTTGCATACAAATGGCACATCAATATAATTAATTATCTGCGAAATCGTCCCCCACCTTCAATGATGATTCTAAATTATAAATATAACCAAAAGTTGTTAATCTATAGATAGTTAAGACTAATGAAAGCTAACCCACTGTAAAAATATTTCTTTGCAATTTTCTAAAACTTCCTCAGAAAAATGCTCGAGCCACTTGACTTTCATAGCTCAAAATTAACGTTTTTACACAATATTTGAATAAAGTAGTTGAAGATTATTCGCTTCTCAAAGTGTAAGACGCAATAAAAATCGTATGCTTGCACCATCCTACCGAAATACGGATTTAATTAAGTCCTGAGCATTTCGACATTTCTTCGTATATTTTGATCAAAACCGGTTTTAACCAAATCACAAGTACGTGTTAAGATCCGACTAAATACCTATTTTCCGATATGGTCAGGTAAAGTTGCTAGTTGATAGACGTCTTAATAAATCTAAAAACTACAAATTTTTATTATTTCATGCGTGAGGGGATCGGTTCTGATTGAGGACATCGTGAATGCGTGAGGGGACGTGAAATCATATCTTTATATCCAAGCTATGAGTTGTTGAAAGTTGCCCTAAGGAGAAGGTCCGGTAAGGTCCGATTTTGGCCTCAAATGTCAAGTTCATCTGATGCAAGATTTCGGACACTTTTGAACACTTATGTGTTTACTTCCGTCGATTCCATTATTTTCTGTGAAAGATTCGAACTGATTTTATCATTAAATATGTTCAAATTCAAGCTAAAATATGAAAAATCTATCAAATATACATAATATATCATTTTTTATATGTTTGTTGTCAAAAATGAAAGTGGCCGCATCCGTGTTCATTCTCAACCTTTATATATGTTATGTATTATGATTTCACGAAAAAACACATTTGTGTGCATAAAAAAACTATGATATAGAATTTTGAAATAAATTGTTGAAAGATAGGTTTTATAATATGTTTAAAGAAAAAGAAAAAATGCTGTCAAAGTTTTTGTTTTCTTGCTACAAGTGAAAATTAAAATTTTCCCAATCAGCCCAGGTTTTTTTTATACGAAAAGAGTTATCTCCCCTTAAATGTCTTATTTGACAAAAATTGATTCTAAAAAACAAAAAATTGATATTTGTTTAAATATTTTCTTTATATAAATAAACAGTCTTACCAATGAATTGCATATCTATCTCCAAATTTGCAGATTTGGACACCATTTGTTCTTCCCACAATTTATTTTAAAATTCTATGTCATAGTTTTTTATGCACGAAAATGTGTTTTTCATGAACAATCTAACCAAATTTAGGCAACTTTGAACGACCTATAGCTTGGATATAAAGATATGCTTGCACGTCCCCTCACGCATTCACGATGTCCTCAATGAGAACTGATCCCCTCACGCATGAAATGATGAAATTTTGTAGTGTTTAGATTTCTTAAGTCGTCTATCAACACCAGACAGCGTACACGCCGACAAAACAAAACTCATACTCATTGACCGATAAAAAACTAAATTGGAACTTGTAGGTAGAACCATTTCAAAATTTAAACGTCACTTTTTAAGGCAATTTCTCGTGGGGCAACTGATTTTGTAGGAGTTTAACTCCATGTACAACAGTAAATGATACATGTATCTCTTCGTTAAAGTATTTACCACATCATAGCATTCTCTGATTTTCAATATTTTGATCAGTTGAATGAGAAAACTGCAATTTAGAAATGCACACACCTTTTGAAGCGGTGACAATTACTCCACTCAAGCACAACCGGAAAATCCTCTCGCGGTTTTCATTGCAGAACCAATTGTTCTGCGTGTGTAGATTACCAGCCGTGTAGTCCTATTTCAAGTCTGAAAGGATAATAGTAAAAAATAACCGTTAATTCAAGCTATCTCCAGGATAAGGATGTTTTTATAACTTTTCATACTGTAAACTATATATTGTGTATCACAAAACATTCATATCTAACATATGCAAGTGTTATTTTGATATATTTTCATGTCTTTGACTTAAAAAGACCCAATAACATAGTTTTGCATGTTTTTTTGATAATGACCCATATAGTAGCATACTAATCTATTGTAATAAAAATTCATAATATCTAATAAAATTTGTAGATTTAGCTAACAAGGTCCTTATATTTGTATAAAGTAACATTTGTTTATAGTGGAAAGTTGTTTTAACGTTAAATAAACTAAAATAAAAAATTGCTTGCTGGTCCTTCTCTGTGATTACCTTTAGATAAATCTGGTTCATTTCCCAATCAATCTATCATCAAGGGAAGATAAACAATACAAATTTAAATCATAGTCTTTTTCAAGAATGATGAACGGTTCTTTATATTGGAATGTAATCTTTTAAAACGTTTCAAATTTATGAAATTATATTTGTACATCAATGTTTTTGATACACCAATAACAAAAACTGAAATATATTGAATTGATACATTTTGTAACTATTCAAATTTATATCAGAAACCTAAACTTAATTATAAATAATTAACATGTTAAAGGGAGACAATACTCGCATAACTTTTTCGAATTGGCACATAATATAACGGAATGTCACTCTTGCATACAAATGACACATCAATATAATTAATTAACTGTGCAATCGCGCTCCACCTTCAATGATGATTCTAAATTATAAATATAACCAAAAGTTGTTAATCTATAGATAGTGAAGACTAATGAAATATAACCCACTGTTAAAATATTTCTTTGAATTTTTTTAAAACTTCCTCAGTAAAATGCTCGAGCCACTTGACTTTCATAGCTCATAATTAATGTTTTTACACAATATTTAAATAAAGAAGCTAAAGATTATTCGCTTATCAAAGTGTAAGACGCAATAAAAAGCGTATGCTTGCACCATCTTACCCAAAAACAGATTTAATTAAGTTCTGAACATTTCGACATTTCTTAGTTAAAACCGGTTTTAAACAAATCACAAGTAAGTGTTAAGATCAGACTAAATACCAATATCCAGATATCGTCAGGTAAATTTGCTACATATAGGTTGAATTTTAAAGTTAAATTACATTCAACTTACCTGCTATTTAAAGTTTTCGGTCAATAGTTTAAAAACATGATGATTTCAAACATCCCAATTCGTAAAAATTCAAATTTTCAGCATTTTCCCTTCGAATTACACAATATTTTTGTAAATATCCGCCAAGGGAGTTCTCAAAGACACAATAGTTTTAGACCCATGACGGAAAAGGACTGGATTATCCGCAAATTTGAAAGAATTTATATTTTCAATCTTAAACTAAATGAAGTAAATTGATCAAAAGGGCCCAAGTCACGTGGTACAAATCTTATGAATAATGTACCCTTCATTTTGCCATATGAAAGCATTCAGACGGCTTATTGTTAAAGGTAGTAGTCCACTACGGTGACATGTAGTTAATTGTTAACTTCTACGTCATTTGGTGTCCTTTAGAAAGTTGATATAATTGACACTTATCTAGTTTTTATTTTGATAAATATACAGATTCTTCGTACAACAGTGGTGTGCATTATATTTTCTTATTACCCGTAATTAAGAAACATAATCTTAAGTATAGATTTTACGTGCTTGATATTTATCTGCTTATCTTTATCTACGTTTGTTTATGTTTATAACGATGTCACATGCCAGTCGGTGATTCTTGTCATTCGGCAACTATTCTAAATAGCTTTTAGTCAATTCGGCTGGTAGAGCCCGTTTATAAATCACCAAAGCCAATAAGCAATGTAAACGAAAGTATATACATACCTGGTTTTTGTCTGGATGTATTCTTTTCGAGATGGCTCTATACGCCGACTTAATTTCACGTTTACTAGCTGTTCTGGTTATCCCCAATACCTTGAAATAGTTTTCCTCTCCATGACAGTTTAGCACCAGAAAGAACAGAAAAAATGAGAATATAAACATTGTGTCTCTCATGCATTATGTTGGTATGGTCAATTTTCAATTACATGTTTATTAAAGTGATTATAACTGAAACAGTTAAATAAATATCTTTAATAAAGGTAGATTATACACTGTGTCTAAAGTCCTGCAAAAATGTTTAGTCTCGATTGTATCTAATATCCGATACGGTGACGGACCACCAACAAACAAAGAAAATGTTAGATAAATCTGTTTATGTATTTTATTTGCTAAATATATGTGTATTACATTGAAGAAGATAAATAGATACTACTACTTTCAAATGCAAGATGTATTTTTTTTTTACAATCGTTGTTGATTAAAAGAGAAATAGGTGAAAATGCACATAGAAACGATGACTATAATTAATTAACCTCTTAGTTACCTCGAATTTGTTTAATTCTGCACAAAATCAGGCACATTATACGGAAAAAATTAATATGCAGGATTCGCCACTTCGAGGACCTCAATTGTTGTATTTCTATGCATGGAAAAAGGGTCATGTCAATGAAGAAAAAGTAAAATAACAGAAATACGGAACTCAAAAGAAAGTTCAAATTCATCCGTCGTGAAGCTCTTGTTAATACAAATATAGTAACAGGTAGGTCACATTTGTGAAAAAGGAACATGATTGTAGTAACGGTATCATCTGTGAAATGGATATTCAACAACGCTCAACAAGCTTGTGATGGCGCCAGTAAAATTCACGAATAGATTATTACACCTACACCATTTGAAACTCTTGATTAAATAGCTTTTTCGTGAGCAGCAACCCTCTATCAAGGAAATCATGTTAGGAAATATAAACCGGGGAATATCGTCAGTATCAATTTATATGCAGGAGCTGCTGGAATGTTTCAACATAGAAATGAAAGTTCACAATTGATAATCTGAAATCTTCTCTTTTGTCATAAAGTTTTGATTTCAACTGACTCTGATTGTCAATTTCTAGATGTAAGTCAAGATATGAGGCAGACGTAACTTATCTTTTATCTCAAGTTCGATGGGATAAACGCTTCAACACAGTTACCAAATTTGGAATGACCCGTAGACGATGTGTTACAAGCGGGATAGTACATTTAAGGGTGATACAGATTATGTTTTTTGCAGAGCATGGACAATTGGTGACGATCCGAGTAAACTTTAAATATTGAATTTATCCTAAAAGGTTAGAAGTTCAACAATGTAAGTTGATCTTTGAATACTAGTATGTTTTATTGGTAAAGCACTGATTTTGTTCTCAGTAAATTAAAACCATACTAATTCCATTGGATGTAAGCTGGGTACTGAACAGATATATCATGTTATTGAAAGAGTATTTGCGAAAAATAGCTATTAAGGGGAAATTTCCCGAGACGCCAGGCTCGACATATTACACCGAATAGATTTTGATTAAAACCTCTGTATATAGGTGAAGGGTAAAAAAAAATTACTAGTAAGCTGTAATCCAGAAACATGTTTATGCATAATTTTAAGGATAAGATAAGATAAATAATAGTTTATTAAAGTATCACATATTGATCTACATTAAAATACATAAAAACGTTAACATCTTAAAAAAAAAGGATCAATACCCAGCCTATAAAGACTTACGAGACACTGTATATACAAATAAAAGCTATAACAGTTATTCTGAAGGAAAATGTTTTTATAAAAAGGCATAGTCATGCATTACATGATTTAAAACTCATTAAATATGTACACACAATTATAAAATATCTATTCATGAATGCTTCAAAAAAATAATATAGAACTTACAAATAAAAATCAACAATAAATACAAAAGAAGTATAATTACAGTTTAGTTCGCTTAAAAACGCCACTAGGGTAAAGGTTAAAAAAAAAGAAAAAAAAAAGTAGAGACTATCAAAGTATTGCAGGAATTTTACATTAAAATGCTTTATGTAACGTCATATCCGAATGATTTTTCGGAAAGAGACTTCCGAGGGTAAAGGAATATTCAAAATGGCAATTACCACGGCAAAGAGGAAAGTTTGATGCATATCCACGGGAAGTGGCGAAAAAACATGAAAATTCGATGGACATGATAAAATATGTTAGAATATGCGGAAAAAATACACTCACTACATGTAAACAACCACTAATAATACGGTATTCTTGTATAAGGTGTAATTATGATTAATATTTAATGTCTCAGATACATGTTTTTTTTATTGTTTGTTTTTCGGCCTGAAAGTAGGTCCGGGTACTCTCAGATCTATACTTTGTGTCTTTTTGTATTGTTGGGGATTTATAAAGTTTCGTCTATAAATTAAATGTGTTTAGTTTGTTCTTGGGATGTGCCGTTACACCACTGGCGCAGGTTATATAGAGGGTTGGTGCCCTTTGTATGTGTCTGTCCCAAATGCGCATTTAATTCAGTAGTTGTCTTTTGTTGCTTTACATCATATTTTTTACATTTGTTATTTCGGGGCTTGTTAAAGTTAACTGTACGGTATAGGTTTGCTCATTGTTGAACACCGTACGTGACCTATAGTTGTTAAGATCTATGTCAGTTGGTCTCTGGTGGAGAGTTGTCGCATTGGTAATCATCTTCTAATGTTTTAAGCTAATTATATTGTAGTTATGACGATAACATCTATATATACTTTTAAAAGAATAAATATCTGGTGAAGACTTGTATGGTTATTTGCTATATGTATCTGCATGTATCAAATAGGTGAATAGTATATACTGTAACGGTTTTCATTTTCACAGAAATGTCTCGACAATGTTTATCATTGCGTTCCAGTAGTCTTCAATATTTCTGTTACCAGCTCTGTAAGTGCCCTGCAATCGATCAATCCTCGATTGTAAACATCTGTACTTCAGCCTACGGGGAGGAGAATTGTCTACGCGATCACTAGCCGCTGTATCAGGGAAACCTATCTGCTTTCTTCTTCCTTCACCTTTTTGATGAAATACCAAATATTTGGGGTTTTCCTCCCTATGGTTGTGCTCCATCTTTGCTTAAACCCTAAAAAGAAGAATAAAAAACAAATTATAATTCTTTGTGTTAATGTACATGAATACCGATATAGTGGTTGGTCTTAAGATAGATAAAGATTTCATATTACTCAATCTTACTGAATGTTTACATATGTAGACAATTAAGCGCAAATAGTTAATTTTCCAAAACCAATTTATGTGGTGCTCAGGTAATTCACGCGAAATACGTTTTCTGCTAAGATTGTGATTGAATTTTAGGAAACAAAAGCCGTCCGTTTACACATGTGTTCAAAGCATTTCTAAAACGCAAACTTATGCGTATCAGTTTCTTTTAGAACCTGCAGATCAACAATGAAGGTTAAATGATGCTCGCTCATGGTGACCTTTTGTCCGATTTTTTTCGAAATCTTTGTTTTTTTCCATCCCAGTGCCATTAATATTTTGCCCGCTAACTTTGTTTTTTTTTAATTTTGATAATTTTAATACACTTTTTAAAAAGAAATCTGATTTTTTAAATCTTATAAACTCATGGTATTCTGCCATAGGTTTGGAAATTATCATAGGTATATGCATGAACATTCTTGAGATAAATAGATTTCAAATTACCAGTTGAATTTTCAAGTGATGATATTTAATGAATGGCTATTATTAGACATGTTACGAAAAGGTATATTCTCGACGCTGAGGTTGACAAATTACACTTTGAAATTGGGGACGATGTCAAAACATTGATTCTAGATTTAAACACTGTTTTCAACATACATCGACCACATTTAGACCAAAATTCAACCTACTTTCAACGTTGGACGCTGACGTTGAATCAACGTTACATTTTCATCGTCATATCAATTTTCAATCCAACACTACTTTTCAACCTTGATTCAACGTTGAAATCTGACGTTTATTCAATGTTGAATCAACGTTGTTGTGCCTGCTGGGATGTTTCAGTGATTCCCTAAATAATCAACACGGGGTTTTTTCCATAAAAGAGGGGTTGGGGCGTCCTCCTCATTAATCCACATCTGAAAGAAAGACATAAGTAAATCAAATCGCTATAGAATACTGACATATGCATATCTTGAAAATGCTGTCGTCATAGTTTTATTTTCATATCCACAATTTAAAACATGTGACAACTTTTACGTGTTTTTAAACTCCGCTTTACAAGAAAATAAACGGCTGTGTTTCATTTTATATTTAACGAATACACATAGAGTGTTTACATATTTTAACCGGACACATGACTTTAACTGGGCACGTCATTGATGAATTCATCCCAAAACACCTATCTATAGATGGACTGGTCTATGTTGATCTAACGCCCAAGTGAAATAAATGAAGTAATACAGTTGACAAAACACAATTGGTCATCTTAAAATAACAAAACACCAAAATACAATAATAAGAGAGATATACATAGTAAAACCAAATATATTTTTTGGGTTATTTAAAGATATCTTTTCGACGACAAAATGATGCGGCGCATATTATGGTGACGGAAAATTGGAATCGTTGTATTGTATGTCGCATTTAAACTTTGCACTTTTTTTTAATTTTCTAATGGCGTGTTCAACCTTTCCTTTATAGTGTTTCTACACATACTCTACATATCTAGGGTTTCGAACAATCTTTTGTCTTCTATCAGGTGTCAATATTGACTGTCTTTTTTATTTTGTATTTTTTTTTTTTAAATCAAAGAACAATATCTTTCCCCGAAAAACAGAGGTGGTTTCACAAAACAAGTTACGACTAAGAAACTTACCCAAGCGTACTTCACCTTGTGTAATATTACAAAAAATTGGGTCTTACATTTTTTTTAATATTATAAAATATTATATAAAGTCAGCAAGTATTTCGTTCAGTGTGTTCACTTGCGCAATTTTCGAATTAACATTGCGTGACCGTCATAAGTGACTTTAAAGAACTTTTTCTCTCTCATTTGTTTCGGTCTTGGATCGTAAACATACTGTGTATGATTAGAGCAGACCAAATACTCTTTCATTAAAGAGAACGTTCGACCCCATCAAAAATAAACTTATTGATTTTCAAAAATCTCCATAAAAATTACACAAAACAAATCAATTTATAACTTATGGCATTTTTTCCTGTGTTGTTATTGGCGGATGCAAGTCTAGTAACCGCTTGACTGTGTACTTTCGTCTGTTCGTTCATCTGTTTAATAAACATGTACCTTGGGTAGAAAAGATGGTTTCTTATGAAGGAAATGATGATATGTTTGGTCTGCAGGTTGATAATTATGAATTGAAGCGTGTAAGCAACTTTAACATCTTGGGTGCAGTCAATTTCTCTTTGTCATTATAAAGATATTTTATATGAGTCATTGCAAAAAGAACATTTTCGTCAAAGTTATCTTGGCTTGTGTGAAAGGGAATGCTTTAGTAGTTGGTCTGTGTAGCGTGTGAGCAATTTTTACATCAGCCATGCAGCTACCTCCTGTATTCCGATAGTTAGATAAATTGTTCAACATTCATTCTTGCCTTCAACGAAAGGGAACAATTAGGTGTACTTTGGTATATATTCAACCTCTATCAATTACCTTCAGGGAAGCGAGTTAAGATCCGCTATTGGTCTTGTTTGGTACAATTAACAAATAGTAAATTTCAAACTATTTGCGCATATTTTATATTTCAACTGAGTCTATAAATTTATATTCGACACAAAGATGTTCATTGATTACGATTTTGTGTTTTTCGTATATTTTAGTTTTCTTTTGATACCATACAAAAAACATATACCTAATGGCAAATATAATGCGTGAAGAATAAATAAATCTTAAACAACCACACACACAGTATTCCCTTATTCTCTTTTTTCTAAATAATGGAAAATGTATGTCTTAGATAAAGGCAACAGTAGTATACCGCTGTTCAAAATTCATAAATCGATAGAAAACAAAAAAAAATCCTGGTTACAAACTAGAATATATAAATATAAGAGAACTACGACACAACAGAGACATAACACCGAAATGTGACACACAGAGAAACAAAGTATAAATGTAACAATTGCCATTTTTCTGACTTGGTATTTTATGAAAAAAAAATGATTGGTTGAACCTGGTTTTGTGGCGTGCCATACCTCCCGTTTTAATGGCAGTGTTAATTATAACATTAAAATGACAACATTACACGACAGGGTTACAATAAATAAACAGATAAATGGGAGAAAATATAGGACAGAGAAACAAACGAATAATAGCCATCAAAAGGTAACAGGTTAAAAAATATATTTAAACGTCTGCACAAAACTATGCTCTGATGTAAAAAGTTTGAAATCCATAACAACTAGAAAGATGAAGATCGCCGAGGACCAAAAGTTCCAAAAAGTTGTGAGGCCAGGGTTATCATCAAAAACATCATTATTATCAAGAATAATACATAGTTTTGCAAACAGTAAATTAGCATAAACATTAGAACATTTTTAACATGCACCTTAGTTTATCACCCGTTCTTAACGCTAGTACTTGCTGAAAATAATTTGTTATCGTCCCAATAGCCAACGACAATTACAATTTTTTTATGTCTCATGTAGAAAATGATAGTCCGTACATTAACAGCATGTTCAGCCTGATAATTGTATACAAAAAAAAATTCAATGTGTACCCATTTCTTCATTTATTTTTAAATAACCGTGTGGTTCAACTATAGAAACGATGTTTGGAGCTACGCTTTGATTTGAAACGACGGTTTATATATACACTTCGTGACGACCCAAGATTAATGCTACCTGTAAATGTAAGTGTATTCCTAGTCCTAATCGTAGGAGTACTACAGATAGTCTGTCTATTTCCGCAAATGTCTAGTAGCAGTAAAGACAGTAATAATGGCTGTCCAACAGAAATGAAGTGAATGCAGATCTTTAATGAAATTTATGAATCAGAAAACTCGTTCTTTACACCTTCCTTTAATTAAACAATTTGGCAATGTGTATGGTATACGTATTTTATTCAAACAGAATACACACTTTTATAAATTACGATTTCACTTTCTATAATTGTTTCCTTTCATAGCTATAGACAAAAACAACATTATTTTGCCCATTTTTTTCAATATATAAATTTACACTTTCCTTAAAAATCATATACGACATTACAAATTACAAATTAATTCACATTTTGCATATAATACAATCTATAAATGTAAAAACATATACAAAGTACAATAGCATAAATGGTGTAAAATATCATAGTTGGTGTGTTGTGAGTTGGTGCTTCTTGTATCAAATTTTGTATTAGGCAGCACAGCGTCTTTACAATAGTGATCACCTCACTGAATTATTTGATTAATAATTTTGAAACAAGAAGCACGAGTCTTTTGCATAAAATGTGCACAGAACTAATAAATTTCCATATAACATGTATAACAAAGAGTATAACTTTTGCAATCATGTACAGATAAATATAACACAGCTTAAGTATGTATAATACAGTTAATTTAACTATTCCAATAACACTCAGCAATATCCATGATACACCTATGATAATAAAACATTTAAAAACTACCATTAACAGATTGTTTTTCTCTGAATAGGTAGCTAATATAAAACCGATTATTATTTGTGTGTAATTACAAACTAAAACATAAGGTGTATACGTATGAAGAGGATACTTGTGATATACATATAGCTGTTACAAATGCTATAAACAGATTTGGCAGGATCCAGTCTTCGGGCAACTGTATGTGCAGTATTCCATTCTTGATAGTGAACAACATAGAAACAGCGGTAAAGTATCCCATCCAAGTAATCAGAAATACAGCCACTTGTAACAAGGTATTAACGTCAAAGCTGGAGAGCTATTAAATGAGTTAAAAACACATGTCAATTGTTTGGGAATTGGAAGCATTCGAAACTGTCTATGGTTTGTAGCTGTTCTAATTTAAGTACAACTTTCAGTAAAAGGCTAAGTAAGCAAAGTATAAATTTGTATATTTTCAAAGTTAAATTATATTCGCAATCATATATTTTGATAGCTTTACCTTCTTAAACAGAATATACATCTTTATAAATGCAATTAACAAAAAGGAAGTTGCTGCTATTGGTATTTCATGTTTTGAATGAAAAATACTAGGCCAGGTCAATTTGCTATTCAGGGTAGCAATCGCCAATATATCTCTGATATTTTTGTTAGTTTTCATTGGGAATTTAGATTTTGGTTAGCCCATTGATCAGTTGAAAAAAATGTTCACTTATTAATTTTACATATAAATTTGGGTATTGTACTCTACTTGAGTTTTTGTATGCTACTGGAGTTTTATCCAGTCTACTAAAAAAATTCTTTAAAGAGTTTAAAACATAAAGATGTCCACTCGTCAAAATAAAAACCAGAATGTTTTAATTACAAGTTAATATATATATGCGAGATCAATTTTGATCAAGATCACCCGAAAGAGTAGATATTGAATGTACTTTTACAGCATTTGATCCCCGCAATGAAACAGTCAAAGCAAATCTACATTATAAACAAATGCATGTTATATATGAAAAAATATAGTGAAATCTTATGGTCACTCTAATGTTAATATGATGCTTTAATGTCCAAATTTCAACGGAAGTTGTAGTCTTAATTTGCAGCTCTGTTGGTCGTTTTTCGATAAATACAGACCTTAGGTTTATGAATTGTGATGCAAATAATAGAGTTCTAGTCTAAAAATACTAGTTACTGGTAGAATAATGCCTTATTAAACTTATTTACAAATACTGTGTGCCTTTTCAATCTAAAGGGTAATTTAACAAACGTGGCATAGTTTCTCCTGGATTTTAGTTGCTTAAATTTGATATTTGTTGAAAAAAAGTCGATTAAACCGTTAGCTTACCAAATCGCGGAATTTCATCCAAACTAAACACATCAGTAAAAAGTGAACTGAAATTACTTCTATAAACACCATTAGCATGAACTGGAACAGAATATTTCTGTAATTAAAAAAAAGATTATAACCATGATAACTGATAATAAACATTTACTGGGTTCAATTTTAAATACTTCTAATCAATTTAAAACTGATAATCTCCAAGCATAGATGAAAACGATTATTAAGTTGATTTTAAGACTATGTGCCACGGTATTTGTACTCGCAAAATAGTATCAACATAAGACCATGATTTTCAGTAACGCAGCTACCGACTGAAAGCCTTATCGGTAACATTGAGGAAATAATTACACTGTAGCTTTTCCACACTTAAATTCCTATAAAAAAATATATCTTTTTTAATTATATCTCAAAAGAATGTGGTGCGTGGCAAGGTGCATGTCTCCTTATCCTAGATTTGTAAAATTTCAGTCATGTTTACATGTACGTTATATGTACGTTATATGTACCTGATCGTCTTACCATCATACAACATTGAACTACTTCCTTGCTCAGCTTGCATATTAAAAAGATTTTAAAACTTATTTAGTGCCAAGTTTAATAAGATAATATGTTAATTTTAAAAATTATTTTCTTTTAATATGATCAAAACTAATAGGATATCTCAATTGCAATCTCAAACATGTTTTTGTTTACTCTTCCACGTGTGCATATGCCTGTCCAAAGTAATAACCAATTACGTTTGTAAGCTAACTCCAGATATTTGATCATTTTGGAAAATATTGTGTTATGGCTGGATTCTGATTGTTTTGTCTCATTTATGATTATCATAGGATTCTTAATCGATATATTTTTTATTGATTATTAAAGGTATACTTCTCGGACTACCTACCCCTTGTGACTACCCCTAACATTAAACAAGTATTAATAATATGCTTAATGTGCAACGTTATATACATGGATGTGTTTAATAATCCAAAACGAAATTACATGTAATTCAAAATGATTTGTTATCGAATACGTCTGAAGAAATTGAAATGATACATGTATGTGTGTAAATCTGATGCTGTAACAATTCGTTTTACTTTCAATTAATTCAGGAAAAAAAAATGCTTTGGGCATAGATAACGACGTTTAACCAAAAATTCAAGTATTACATTTCGTATACTCTTGATGTAACACTACCTCCAGAAACTCAAATTAAGTTTTAACTCCATGATTTTCTACATAAGGACATTCCTGCACCAAGTTAGGAATATGACAGTTGTTTTCCATTCGTTTGATGTGTTTGGCCTTTTGATTTTGCCAATGGAGAATAGACCTTCTGTTTTGCATTTACCTTAGTGTTCGGTATATGTTTATGTATTGTTTTACTTTTTTCTCAAAGCTATTTTGCCACATTCAATGGTATGGATGTCCTAAAATTTACTGTAGTTCCTTCATCATTTGTTTTACTTTGTTAAATATTTCGTGAACATTTGTTGAAATTTATACAAGTATCAAGGCAATATTATAGACTGACTGGAAAACTACTTCCCTTTTAGCAGGTGTTTAACAACCTTAAATATCCATGATAGGAGGTCTCACACAGCCGATTAAGACTTATACTCTTTTTTTTTACTTTTTGAAAGCTTTCCCCATCTTACTTAAATATTTCATCGCTTTACCTGCTTAAAAAGTTTGATGTTAGGTACAGCAGAAACCCAATGTATTGCTTCAGACTGAAAACGCCTACAAAACAAATAACTGAAAGGTAAACATTTAAGCTTAAACATGTGATTTTCACTGATCAGCAAATGCCTAAAATTGAGAATGGAAATGGGGAATGTGTCAAAGCGACAACAACCCGACCATAGAGCAGACAACAACCGAAGGCCACCAATGGGTCTTCAATGTAGTGGAAAACTCCCGCACCCAGAGGCGTCCTTTAGCTGGCCCCTCATCAAATATGCATACTAGTTCAGTGACAATGGACGTCATACTGAACTCCGACTTATACACAAGAAACTAAAATAAAAGATAAAAAATCATACCATACTAACAAAGGCAAGAGACTCCTGACTTGGGACAGGCGCATGCATTTTACTATGTCAAATTGACAACATGAAATCTTTTAGAGGTATCTTCATCAAATATTGACATTAAAGAGATGACAACAACCGGACCAAAGAGTTAAACAGCCAGAGACAACCAATGGGTCTTCAACAGAGCGGGATTTTCTTCACAGAAAGGAACAAATTTAAATTTAAACCATGTCGCGCTAGGCTAAAACTCGGCATTTACTGACCATGAGTGCATTTTCACCTAAAACGTCAGACACCTGAAAAAATGTATACTTATACATGTACCAACCATTAATAAATTACAACAAACACACAACTGGCCTAACTGGCCTTAGACTTATTGAATAAAGTCACAACATGAGGTGTCACAAATATTTGCGTGTATACGTAACTGGGAAGATCATGCAGCGTTTGAAGATGTTGAAGATTAAAATGCAGTTTCTGTAATGCATAATATGTTCTTGTATATACTTTCAATATTTGACGCTGCGCATTGCCGTCGAACACTGTCGAGGTGATTTTTATGATTGGTTGTTGATGGTTGTTGCTGAAAAATGTGTCAATCTTAGAGAAATAAAAATGAGAAATATAAAAATCTTATAATATTTTTACTTTAGTTCGTTTGGTTCTTTTATTGTTCGATTAGAAATACGGTGACATTATTATTATTTATAAACCATCATAAAGTGCCATCAAATTCAGCAGTTTTTGAGTTTTTCAGAACGCTGTTTGTACGTCTATAGTTTCAGGAGAATAAATTCTACTTATTACAAAAACACAGTCACATACCTTTAGTTTCGATAAGTATTCTTCGTAACCATTCAGGGAAATCATCATAACGACCTCTTTTAAAATTATCTGTCAATGTATAGACGGTTGATTTTAGCGAAATAAGCCTTAAGTATACTGCAGCCATAGTCGTTGTTAGCCTTTCGTTGAGCAAACGTTGTAATTCTATCATATTGATAGTATTAAATACTGAAAGGGTATTCCCAAGTTTCATCCTCAGCCAGTCCGTCAAAATATACAATAAGTCATTAACATAATCAGGATATAATTCTTTGATACTTTCCCATATGGAAGCAGGTTTCCCTTTTGGGCATACTGGTATATTCCATTCATATTCTTCCTTTTTATGTCCAAAATATGGGTTTCGTGTTTTGTATCGGCTTCGTCTTGCGTCGTCAACAAGGGTGTCATATGCTTTAGTTAAACTAATAAATTTCTCAGCAGCAAACGCATCGCACTGAAACAATGATAATATATTTATACATCGTTATGTTTGATAGGAAAACAACTTTCTTATTAGTTTTATCGTATTTAGACGAATTAAAGAGGCATTGAGTATGTGGCCAATGGTATGAACATGCTTCAAGCGAACTCGGTCTCTTTGCTCAATTTAATCAAATTGCCGCCCGACCAAACCACTTCATAAAACGTCTCAAGTACTACAATTCCGTTCGCAGTACGTCCATAAGTACATTGCCACTCCATCTAAGTAAACAAAATAGAGCAGTTTTAGAGCCATTTCAAATCAGATCTTACCATAAATAGTTTGTACTACTTCTATTGGGTGTTCACACAGTTAACTTCCCTTTCACTACATTTTCAGAACGTAATGATAAAAGTTTGGTGTGACTGGGGTATAAGGTTGAGCAGGAATACCAGTTTCGTTGACTATTTCGACTCGTACGAAATTGATGTTTTACAGGTTACATATAAAACGATGATACACGTTTTGTTTTCTGTTTATCTTTGATAATAAATCCAACCGAAAAATAATCATTATAATATTCCATATGATCTAAAGGAACTTATAACAGGGATCTCCACTGAAATAGCTGTACCAGTGAAGGAATCTGTTAACAGCATGTGCAATATTGTTGTTGAATAAATAAAAAATCATACTAGTATACTATTCATACTCATCTGTTTATGTTATTTTATCTATTTATATCGGGGTTACATACCAAACTTCGAAGGTCGTGACGATGGTTAATTACATGTAGATGGTGCCCGGTCCAAAATTATTCATACTTTTAAAAAAAAATATTCGTTTTTGTGGGACAATTTCTAAAACACGTATGAATCAATTCGATGGTTATGAGTTTTGTATAAAATGTCTTAATAAAACATTAAAGCCGATACTCAAAATTGACGAAATTAGATACATACCTGGTTTTTGTCTGGATGTATTCTTTTCGAAATGGCTCTATACGCCGATTTAATTTCACGTTTGCTAGCTATTCTGGTTATTCCCAATACCTTGAAATAATTTTCTTCTCCGTGACATTTTACCAGAAGTAAGAATAGAACAATTTTGAACATAAACATTGTGTCTGTCAATCATTGAGGTTAAAATATATTTTTCCAAATTTTCAAGTGTGTGTTCATTATGAATTAGACGTAATTAAAGATCATTGATTTATAAAGGTAATGTGAGAGAAACGAAAGTGAAACTAAAATATCTATGTAAACCTTAGATCCAAATATATCAGTAATTGATTAAATCTGTATCATCTTTGTTATGAAGGATGACAATCATGTTTGTCCTCCGAAAACTGGTTAAATCGAGTTTTGGTTCAATAAATAAAAACGGAAAATGCCTTCGTGTAACCCGTTTGGTATTGAATTTCCCCTCCAAACTGAGAACTTATATACGATTCGCCATGAAAAAAAATAAACTGCTGTTTGATAACCGTTTCTGTTCTGGATTTTAACATGTATATATATGTGTGTACATTGCAAAATAGAGTAGTTGGTCTATTACGAAGAACCTTCTTTAGTAAGTTTTTATTGTAAACAAAATTTGTCATTATATTGATAATGACAATATGCTAATAATAAAGCAACCCAGTTCTAAATTTAACGTTCAAACCCAATAATTAACAGTGCATTGCGGGTATTTTCCCAAATATCCTATAAATAAGTTCGACGAAATTCAATAAGCTGACTTATGTTTTATATATCACGATATTTTGTTTAAAGATCCCTAAGCAGAATAAATGAGGAAAAAGACATATCAAAACTGCTTTGATAATCCTTTGTCGCAAATAAAACACACTTATTCAAATTCGTCACTATTGAACACATTGTCACTTTTTAATAGAAGCGAGCTCTTACTTTCGAAATATGCGAGTCTTTTGTTTATAAATTCAAAGATGAGAAAAATTCTATAACTCATTCTTGTAGAACTTTGTAGGTTTTTATACGTAGCTTTGATGCTTTTGCTAGCTTTCAAAAACTGCAAGATCGATATTTTCTGTCCTCTTTCGTTTGTTAATGGATGTCTGTGCTTATTGCCTACCTTAAGGATCAAAATGACTTCATCTTCTCCCTGTGATTTGTTGGTACATAATGTACATCTCTATCTATATTACTAGTAATTATCCTTGTTTTGAAAACTGTGTTAATATTATATCAGGCTGTTGTTTCCTCATTTCAACTATGTCACATTTTTTCTCTTAGTAATTTTGCAGCTTTTATTTGGCACATGTATACTAGGTTTTGCAACTTGTCAAATGAAGGCATTTGACCTGTTATTTTTATCATATTTGTCCCTCATCCTTTGGTCTAATGTGATAAATGTCTCACTGGCAAACGTATCAAATATCTATTTTTGCAACACGCGTCTGGCGTACAAAAAAAAGGCCTGTTATTTAAGACAAGTTGTTTTACTATATTAAAAATCAATTCGAAATAATAACCATAATGTTCACTTGCTGTTCCTTGTTTGATACTTTGATGCAGCCAGGGTATGGGCGACTTAATCAAATATTCCAAGAAAGGCTTAAACTCAAATGATAATATGTGTTTTAATGAATCTAAAATTATATACACTTCGAGACAATCATACAAAATATGCACAATTACAAAGATTTGATATATTATGTACACGTTACTTCAATCATCTGTGGTTTTTTTTCTATATTCATAAATCTGCATTATTTAAATGAAAATACATTGGAATATGTGCAGTTTTTCATTTTTCTGTAGTTAAAAAACTGGGGTATATCAACAAAGCCGAAAGGTATGTCAAATATAAAGCTTACGTATTGTTTAAAGAAAAAATCTAGCAAGGTATACTTAATTTACAACACTTTTTCAAGTGGTATTTATCAAAAGTTTTAATTCGGACTGACGAAATCGTAGACATTTATTAGAGGAAATTATAAATAACAAGATGCCATCAAAATGTACTTGACGAGACTTTTTCTAACCAAATTGTTTTGTGAAAGCATATATATATATAAATGATAAACTAAGAAACATATTTTCCTTGCAAGAGTTTTGTTTAACGTGGAAGGATTTTGAAATTAAAAAAAAAACAATTACAAAGAACTATTTCATACTAATCACAAATGACATGGCTTTTAAAATTTGACATCACACATTGACAGGGCAAAGTGGGAAGGAGTTTCTGGACAAAGAAACCATGTGAAGTAAGATTATTAATTCTTCAATGTTTCTTTTAAGTTTATAATAATGAACGATTTCTTTATTACAAAGCAGTAGTTATGTCGTATAAAAACACTAGCTTAAAAAGGTCGTTGCTCACGTGCTAAGAGATCCCAGGTTTTCTTCGTTTTACCAATGAAAATTCTCGTTACATAATTTCGTAACTGACCACAACATTTTAATTGGTCACTCATAATTTTGTCTTGTCAACCAAGCTGACACTTTAATCTAAATTATTGATTTTCGTATACCTATGTTTCGACAAACTATGTAATTTTGACATATATCAGTTACATATTATAGCAACACAAACATATATTATGTATATAATATATCTTTGGAATGTATGTAATAACGGAATGTCGTATTCATATCTAACAAAACACTTGTATTTTTTTTTATCATCAATCAATCAACAAATCAATCAAAAATCGTTATTTAAGCTTTGTTTATACTATGGCTATGCATAATGACAGTATTGCTGCCGCAGTATTGCTGCCCTTTGTTCAAGATATTTATGTTTGTGTTAGTACGAAGTTAAAGACAAACATTACAATGTAATTGATATAACTATATTTACAAAATAAATAAATCTATTGAGCAATAATGTATCTGAATCATGAAATAAATGATTAAATGCCCTCACTTGTACGCTACAATTGATATTTTTCAACTGAGTACCAGGAGTGACCATGAGTGTTACAGCTTGTCATTCAGTGCTTTTAATATTTCATTAGTTTTAGAGACCAAGCAAGTACTTTTTTTCATATCGACTTATTTCAAATTCCTATTCATTAATCTAATAGGTTAACACCGCCATGTCAAACAGTTATAATATTAGAATCAAAAATGTTAACCTGATGTTCTAGACACTAAATTCTTAAATATGTGTTGTGTAAAATACATGTATTTCATAATATGTACAATGCATGAACAAAATCAAAAATCAAGAAACATTTTTAATAAATATACCTTAGTATGTATGCTTATATACACTCAGATGCATTACAAAATTAAAATACTATAAGGCATGTCCGCACAGTTTTAAAAACTGTGGCAATACCTTTTGATCTGATGTTCTTCAAAACGTAACAATTTAAATGTGCTCAAATATCATGTCTTAAAAAGGTCATTTAAGAGATTTATGGTAATCTTTGGAAATGATAAAATACCAAAATTCGTTGTAGTTTGTACCTCAGAATAATACTCAGCGATCCTTTAATCCTTTCATGGAAGCGTCGGTTTTAAGGAAGTAATGTTCTGACTTTCATTAGGAATCTGCTATTACAAATTGTGTTAAAAATCTCTAAGAAGCTTCATATAAATCAAACAAGAGAAATAACGACCTTATCATCAATGGAGAAAAGCTTTAGTCTACATATTGATACTTCAAAACTAGTTTAACTATTTGTGTTTAAAATATATTGAAAATCAAGAGGAATGGTGATTATCAGCGAGGGGTGAAAAGGGGTAGTTGGACATAGAAATGAGTGGACGGGATGTAAGATTCAGGGGCCGGGAACCCGGGAAAGAGGGACAGCAAAAATGGGATATTCTGGGGAAGTCTTATTGGGGGAATTCCGTCTGGGATTAAGGAGGAAGGAAATGGGAGAAAGGGATGGGAGTTTGGGTGGGAAAGTGGTAATCTGGAAACCCCCTGTGCATCTCGCTTCAGCTGAAAGGGAACATTATGCAACTCAATTAACCACCAAACAAGGCACTTATCTAGATTTCATGTTATAACAATGTACAAGGCGACATTAATGGTTGCAGAATATTCATTGTCATCTTTTTTTGCGCAAAATTTTGTATTTTAAGCTCTTTCCGAGCAAGGATATTCATTTTTTTTAAATCCTCCTCGTCCCCCCCCCCCCCCCCCTCTCAATAGTGTGCGCTGAAGATGTAAACTACATACCTTTAGATTGTTACGTTTTAAAGACATCATGATATATATAATATTATGACTGCAACTATATATATATATATATAAATGCGAGTACATCTAAATAAAAGTTTTCCAAAAAAATGGAAACAATTATTATAAATGACTTAACAACGGAGTTATAACAAGTTTTTCACAATATAATATTATACATTTGACTATTTGTAATACTGTTGATGTTAATAATATCTCTGTACCATGGATTTTGGTTTATGAAAATAAAAAAATATATACAATGACCATGATGGCCTGCCCTGTTTATTTGAATTATCATGTGAAAACATTTTATATCAAATGTGGGGTTTGTATTGCATCATACATTCAGTACCCTCATTAGGTTTCTGTAATATGCTATCAAATGGTACAACATAACATGTTACCCGCTTTGATATCAAAATCTAAAGACACAAACTGAATTGCAATTTTCTATTCAGTTCTCCAAAAACAATGTGTATGCAAATGCCTATTTTAAATACTTAAAATGAATGGCGCGAACAAAAATGGAAAAATGCAGAATTATGACTGCAACTATATGGCGGTTACTTGAGCCCCTAATGGACAGGGTCGCGTTGTGGCAAAAGGCTTAAAATTAACAAAATTGCATAATATTCATTAAAAGAAATCATGTTTACTTAAAAGAGTATATCCTGCTTACCTTACTAATAGGAGTATTTTGTTGACATGCGATTACCTGAAGATACCTTAAAATATGTTGAGACCCTACAGATTCTGTGTCTACGCATTGCTAGTATGCACTTAGTTTCCATTTTAGCAACACAATCGCAGACACTGGATTGATAGTTTGATCAAATTGCATCATCTTATGAAACCTTTTGATTGATATTGATCATAACCAATGATAACGTGAAAGTTCATTTAAGATCAAGAAGTCATATTGAATAAGCTTTAGTTAACTCTTAAAAAATATTTTACGCGAGGTTTATATTAAAATCAGCTTAACTCTTAAAAACATATTTCACGCGAGGTTTATATTAAAATAAGCATAACTCTATAAAAATGTATTTCACGCAAGGTTTATATTAAAATAAGCATAACTCTATAAAAATATATTTCACGCGAGGTTTATATTAAATAAGCAGAACTCTATAAAAATATATTTCATGCAAGGTTTATATTAAAATAAGCATAACTCTATAAAAATATATTTCACGCGAGGTTTATATTAAAATAAGCAGAACTCTAAAAAAATATATTTCACGAGAGATTTATCTTTTTTCCATAACTTGTTGAACAACATGACTTTGTATAACATATAACCAGGTGCTTCGCAGGGCGCAGCTTTATACGACCCTCGTGGTCGAACCCTGAACAGTAGGGGCAAATGGTCACAATATTCAAGCTTGATACTGTCTGAATTTGGATTGTGATAAAATTTTTGACATAATGTAGGTTTTTGTCACAAAATTAATGGGGTCAAAGATTTAACAAATCCATTGCACAATACTGTGCAATTGAAGATTTCTTCTTGAAACTTTTCAAAATTCGAAATTTGAAAAATTTGTGAAAAAAAAGAATCCTTTAAAAAAAAATAGTAAACAAAAAATTCCCCCCCCGAACTTTTTGAAACCCCCTTGGAACAATAACCCTTAAACTCAATCCCATGCTTTCCTTTGCAGTATTGAACCTTGTAGTACAATTTCAGAGAGATCCACACACTTAAACACAAAGTATTGTAATGATTGTTTGGAAACTGGAAACATGCTTCTTTTTGGCCCCTAATTCCTTCATATTTTGGGCAATTAACCCAAAACTTTATCCCAGCCTCCCCTTTGTTATATGGTACATTGTGGTACAATTTCAGAGAGATCCATACAATTACACACTTAGATAAATGCTTGTTTTGACCCCTTTTTGGCCCTTGATTCCTAAACTTTGGCCCCATAAGCCCTAAAATGAATCCAAACCTTCTACTTGTGGTTTTAAATATTGCGGTTTAATTTTAGAGCAATTGAAATACTTGTACACAAGTTATTATCCTGAAACTAGAAAAATGCTTCCCCAATTCCTAAACGGTTGGAACCATCATCCACACAATCGATCCCAACCTTCCTTTTGTGGTATTCAACCTTCTGAAAAATTTCATAAAGATCCATTCACTTAAACTTAAGTTATTATCCGGAAACCAATGTGTCTTCGGACGACGCAGACGACGACGACATCATACCATTATACGATCCCAAAAATTTTTGGGGTCGTATAAAAACTATATATTTTCAACATAAAGCGAAATATGAGATTTATGTTACATGCACCATATGATTTTATAGTATCAATTTATAAAATGATGTTCTCTACTTGATTTTTATCACGTGGCTGAAGTGGTTTACCGCTGATCATTATTGTTGTGCTGTCGTCACAACCGTTTGATGCCGTATGAATTGGCGACACAAAGCCATGTGAGTCTGCTCTTGGGTGACCAATGATTATTCCGCTGTTCACACGTGAGTTTGTTGCCGTAAGAATAGGCGACACAAGGCGCTGAAAAACTGCGCCGGGTTGAACCATTTTGCCTTTACCGTTCACGGGTATGTGAACGACATCTGAAAAAAAAAAATAAACACAAATATTGAAGTTGATACAGTTTCAACTTAGTGTCAATAGCATGTTGTGTATTCATACAGGTACATTAACATATTTATCTGAATAACTAGAGGCTCTAAAGAGCCTGTGTCGCTCACCTTGGTCTATGTAAATATTAAACAAAGGACACAGATGGATTCAGAACAAAAATGTGTTTTGGTGATGGTGATGTGTTTGTAGATCTTACTTTACTAAACATTCTTGCTGCTTACAATTATATCTATCTATAATGAACTTGGCCCAGTAGTTTCAGTAGAAAATGTTAGTGAAAATTTACAAATCTTATGAAAATTGTTAAAAATTGACTATAAAGGGCAATAACTCCTTAAGGGGTCAACTGACCATTTTGGTCATGTTGACTTATTTGTAAATCTTACTTTGCTGAACATTATTGCTGTTTACAGTTTATCTCTATCTATAATAATATTCAAGATAATAACCAAAAACAGCAAAAATTTCTTAAAATTACCAATTAAGGGGCAGCAACCTAACAACGGGTTGTCCGATTCATCTGAAAATTTCAGGGCAGATAGATCTTGACCTGATAAACAATATTATCCCATCAGATTTGCTCTAAATGCTTTGGTTTTTGAGATAAAAGCCAAAAACTGCATTTTACCCCTATGTTTTATTTTTAGCCATGGCGGCCATCTTGGTCGGTTGGCCGGGTCACCGGACACATTTTTAAACAAGATACCCTAATGATGATTGTGGCCAAGTTTGGTTTAATTTGGCTCAGTAGTTTCAGAGGAGAAGATTTTTGTAAAAGTTAACGACGACGGACGACAAGTGATGAGAAAAGCTCACTGACTTGGCCTGGGCCAAGTGAGCTAAAAAAGTTCCGCTTTCCCTGTCTTACGTATGTTTGTAAACTGTGCATAAAACATAAGAAAAAGTAAAAAGTGGGAATGGGAAATGGAAACTCTTAATACACATCTAAATTAAAATGCACATTTAAGTTCTTCTTAGAGTAGAAAATAAAAAGACCGTCTCTTATCAAGATTCAATTAAGCCTCGGTTTTTAGATGTGTTCAGTGTTGTGATAAGTTATACTATTGATTGATCAAAAACCGTGTATTTAATTGACTATTGGATTACACAGTTACATATACTGAGTGCATAATATAGCCAATACTTTAAATTTCAAACCTCCTTTGGTCCTATGTTATGCACATGCCAAGCAATAGGCTACATGTAGGTACTCTAGCAGGTTGGTCTCGCATCAACCATTTCAATTTACAAACTTGCAAGAGGGGACAATTTTAAAACTCGCTAAATTTCAACCGAATATGGTGACATTAGACCAAATTCAAATTAAAATTATACCGGCATTTCTTTTTGATAAGTGATAACTTTGCAATTATTCGCCAGGATTAAAATTTCCCATCCATGTGTAAAATAAAAACACAAAAATCAAAAACTACAATGAATGAATGTTGATTGACATAATTTGTATAGTCAAATTCATAATAAAAAGTGTTCAAACTCTTAATCAGATAGATTCGTCGACTTCTCCAAAAGAACATTTATAAGGTAGTACATTTTTTTTAACATGTTCGCATTATTTGGAATCCGAGTGGACCAGTCTTTGCCCTTCTCTCCCCTTTTTTGATCAGAATAACACAAATCAAATTTCATGTTTCTACCGATGTTTATACAAAACAAATAGCATAAAATCGAAAGACAAAAAAATCCAATCACTTTTAAGGAATTGCAACCTCTCGTTACGTTTATCGATATAAAAACAAGGAGGTGATATATGATTGCCAATGAGACAACTATTCATTATCCACAACTTCAAATGCTGTGGATGTTATCAATTATAGAGTTTCTTGTTCTATACTTATATACAGAGGCGGATTTAGGGGGGACCAAGGGGCCCGGGCCCCCCTTTTTGGGAAAAATTTGGTTGCTTATATAGGGAATCACTGAAGCGTGACTGCAGCGGGCCCCCTCTTAGTTCAGTCAGTGGGCCCCCACTTATGAAAATTTCTGGATCCGCCACTGATATATCAGTTCGTCAATGACAACCAGTTTCTTAAAGTAAGTTTAACAAATTAATTGAAAATTATCTGAGTATCTCAGAAGGTGGAAACTTGTATTGCTTTCTAAAGCATTTCTATCAAATCAGCAAGATAAAAGACATTATGTCGTTTACAGTGCACACAATGTGAACGTGCTGCAAACCAGATATTTAACAAGAATGTGTCCAAAGTACACGGATGCCCCACTCCCACTATCATTTTCCGTGTTCAATGGACCGTGAAATTGGATAAAAAATATAATTAGGCATTAAAATTAGAAAGATAATATCATAGGGAACATGTGTACTAAATTTCAAGTTGATTGGACTTCAACTTCATCAAAAACTACCTTGACCAAAAACTTTAACCTGAAACATGCACTTTCATTTTCTATGTTCAGTGGACCGTGAAATTGGGGTCAAAAGTTTAATTTGGCTTTAAAATTAGAAAGATCATATCATAAGGAACATGTGTACTAAGTTTCAAGTTGATTGGACTTCAACTTCATCAAAAACTACCTTGACCAAAAACTTTAACCTGAAGCGGGACAGACGGACGAACGAACGGACGAACAGACCAGAAAACATAATGCCCCTCTACTATCGCAGGTGGGGCATAATAAGAAACAATTTAAACAAGCATTCTGTGAGTATTGTATGGCAGCACATGGTCCCTTACCTGTTCAAAATTCAAGGTATTGGACCAAAATTCTACCTTGATCAATGATTTTTCATGGTGTAAACTATAAAACAAATTCAATGTCTATATCTTCTAGCATGACGAAAACAAGTGGTGAAAACTGATTATTTAAGTGAAATTTTCGAAGCCAAAGGGCCATATAACTCTGCACAAAACCATCAGACCGGAATAAAATTCGAACTGGATCTGTAACTTTCCATGATTAAACTATATATACCAATTATCCAATCAATATCTTCAAGCAGGACAAAAAAAGTGCGGAAAACTGATCTATTTAAGAGAATTTTCTAAGTCCAAGTACCACAACTCTGCACAAAATCAGACAGACAGACAGAACTCTAATTTGCATGAAAAAAATACTATTATAAAAAATTATATATATACATATATTTAACGACTTCTGAATATGTTTCGTTTCGTGTGACCAAATGTCTATCATACATGTACCAGGGCATAGCAATTAGCAATTCCTGATTGTGTAACTATTGTAATTTGACAGACATAAAATGAACTATTAAATATATAATATTTTGTATAACCGTGTCAAAAAGAAAACACATTGCCATAGTACAAACCGCCACATACCTTCGGGCATATTCTTTAAAAAGTGTGTTTCCTCTCCCGAATCGTCTGTTAAAGTTGCAGACCTAGAATCGTCCATAAGTGCTTTTTCAGTTTTTTGTCGACACAATTTGATGACCACATATGTAAGGACAGCGCATGCTATAGCAAGTAAAGCCAAAATTGGCAAAGCTATATACAACCCTATCTCCGAAACCTGTTCTGTGTTTGGTTCTTTCATGCCTGGTAGAGGAACGTTTCCTACAAAGTTATTTAAATTTTAATACATATGCATGTTTGCATTTTCCCGCCAAAACAAGGATGTGGTTTCGTTATTAAAACACATATGTTCATATCATACATACGAAGTGCACCATTTCATATCATACATGATAAAGTTGGCATCATTGTAATAAAAAAAAAACTCTACAATGCGTTTTTTAATATCAGGTTGAATCTGAAAATTTTTCTTCAATCAAAATCAAGAAAGACAACTTATTTTATTGTTGGCCATCACAGGCATCTCAGAATTTGTTCCCCTATATACCTTTATGTTATATTAAGGTACATGTATATAGGGAAAAAAGTGCCTGTGTTGGCCATTATAAAATGGGTAATAAAATATACATATACATGATATAGAATATATCACTTCATTCTTCAAATGTAATCAAATTCCATAAAGATGTTATCAAAAGCTGTTTCTGCTAAAATATTTGGTACTAAAATAACAAAAGAAATTAAACATACCTATGCAATATGATGTACATTCGCGGATATGGCGTTCATTATCCCAGCAAAAGTCTTTGAAGTCTGAGCATTGCCGACATACTTGCTTTTGAGTTTCACAAAACTCATATCCAAGTTTGCAGAACTGGTTTTTACAGATTTCTTTAACATCATCTGTTTCTAAAGCTTTAAAGAAAAAAAAAAAACTGTTGCTTATTAACAAGGCATATACTGTACTTCCTAAACTTAAATCTTTTGCCTACTCTTTCACAAAGAAAAGTATCATATACTGCATTTAAGACTTTTATATTATATATTTATTGAATACAATCAGAAAAGTTTGGATTGTTAATAGAAAGAAAATCATCAATATATCTGAAAATGAAATTAAATGATCTTAAATGAAATTTTATCTTCTTGTTTTTCACAAGTGTCTTATTATATAATATAAATTTTGCCACTTCGATATCTTTCGCCTCACTTATACCACAAATAGCATCTTCAAACTTACCAGAAAATTGTGTTAGACCTATCGAAAATAAAACAAGACAGTATCTGACATGCATGGTCTTTTGCTCCACGAAACTAAAAAGATAAAGACGTTTCATTTTCATCTTATTTTATCATGGTTACTATAAGTAAAATAATGTACATCTAGGTAACTATACAAAATTATTATATATAAGTATACTATTGCATATTATGTACATTTTAAAACTTAGTACTGCATAAATTTATTATAAAACTATTGACATAGAAAATATAGTTATTTAGTTGTCAATCGGGTGAGTTGTGTAACGGTTGTATAAAGAAAGAAAAATCTACAATTCTCTTATAATTTTCCCAGATGATATCAAGGATTTGTAAAGTTAGACTATACAAATCCTTGAACCCCTTTATTCCACTATGACTGTAATTTTGTCAAGTAATAAAAAGGGAAATTATATGTCATGCCTGTTCGATATCCTTCTGTTATGGAACGATTTACTTCATGTTCCCCCAGAATGATTGTCCCTCCCGAAAATGTTAAATGAAATAGCATTAGATTATATATATCAGAACAATAATAAGGAAATAAGGGAGGTCAAGTTTCTATGGGAACCAAATTGCCACCGTCAATGACATTTGTTCATATAACGTATGTCATTTTAGATTTATTTATTTTTTTATTTCAATAATTGAACTGAAATGTGTATTTACATATAACTATAAATATTACAATCGTTTAATGAACATGGATCCAACTAAAATCAAAAGAAGCTGTGTGTAAAATCAGTACAGCTAAAAATAAATTATCATGATTATAGGAGGTACTATACTTATGCTTATTATGCTCACAAAATGTTTACTTGAAATAAGATTGAATATCGAATGAATACTTTAATATAATATATGTATATCACCCATCAAATAGTTAATTTACAATTGAAAATAATAGAATCCGGTGTACCTACATCATGTACATATGAAATGGCCGTCTTGTCCCCTCAAAATCTTCATCGAAAGGGATGGGCTATAAGAAATTTCCAGATGAATTGTAAATATAGCAATGTGATTTCCTATTATTTATTTATAGCCGTTACGACATATATATTATGCGTAATACAGGTGTATATTTAAACATATTAATGTTGATCAATGACCTTCATGATATATATTTATAACTTGCAGTTTAATCAGATCTTTCGTTCTATTTTACGTTTAAGGTTTATTGCTAGTCAAATTTTAAATTTCTCTCTTGCAGATGTCGATTAATGTTGAATGTATTTGATATTAAAAGTTAAAAGTGATTTTATTAAAGGTAAAAAGTTCTCTACTTTAACATGTATATCAAAATGTCTACATATTAAATCTTACTTTGAATGCTTTTATAAAGCCAGCAGGACAGCTAATAAGCAAGGCTTTTGTTTTCCTCATCTCCATATTTTTCAACACTTCTGCATAATATTCCATGATATGATGCAGAATAAATACCACGTATTGTGGACAGAGATTTTGCAACCTTCCTGGTTGGTATGGTAATCTTTCTAGGTCACACACTCAGGTAAAAACTTGTGTGTAAAGGTCGTCGTACACATGCAGACTACTGGTGCATACAGTTTTATATTTAAAATTTATGATAGTTGAATCATACCTTTGTTGTAGTTATGTATTTAAAGACTTTAAGACAACCTTTATATATGTTTAGCAATTTTTATTTTGATATTTTTTAATTTGATGTTTGACGGATATACAGTGAGTGTATTTCTATAAAAAAAAATACAGATCAAATAAGCGTTATTTTAAAAACATAGAAAAGACCCAAAAACTTAACGGACTACAGAAATGAAGGACCTTCATCCAAACTCCTGATACTGTCTTCTTATAACTCATCAGGGAGATGTGGTAATAAACATTACAAACGAGACAACGATCCTCCGGAGTTATAAAAAATACCGTACAGCCTACAGTAATGAAGAAAAAAAACTTATTCTAGTCATAAACAATAGTACACAAGAAACAACATAAAAAACTAAATATTGAGCATCACCAACCCATCTAAAAATGGGTGTGATCGTAGGTGCTTCGAAAAGGTATTAGCAGATCTTGCTTCATGTGATTCTCATTTTAGTACAAACCCGGTTATAAGTCTTATTCTGGTGTCACACTCGGGAAAAGACGACGGGATTGTAGTCACGACATGAGGAACATATCTGCCATAATCTGTGTATTCGATATATCAAAGCGGTCAACCAACTCGTGATGGCAGTCGTAAAACTTCACCATTTTGAACTCTTGGTTTAAAAACTTCCTTGTGAGCAGTAACCATCTATCATGAAATTATTATAGGAAATACAAGCCCTGGAATATCGCATCAACTGGGAGATACATATTCCGTTTCCGGCCGCTAGAACTGTTGCTACATAGAAATGGATAGTTGACAATTGAGAAGCTGAAATCACCACTTTTGTCGTTAAGTTTAGTTTTCAACCGAACCTCATTGTCAATTTCTAAATGTAAGACAAGATATGAGGAAGACCTAATGACTAAAACATAACAAAACAATCATTTCACTTAACACTTAATCTTATGCTCCTCCTCATCTGCCGAAACCAATGCAAATTCAGACTCGGTATAACAGTCATATTCGGGAATAGGTCACGTTCAGTACTTAGCAGACAGACGACATAGATGATAAACCACAATATAAGACGTTGTAAAATGTCATTCGTTAGTTTAGACGCAGACACATCGTACATATAGCCAGTTCGTGATGGTGTCCATAAACTTTACGCAGTGTAAATTTTTATCTTTCCTCCTCATAACTCTGTTGGAGCAGTAGTAACTCCTGTATATGACGTCAGAATAGTTTTAACATGCACGATCATAACGTATCAATTGAGAAATGTTAACACCATACGACGGAACAGAGGGTATGTTACTGATAGGGATTGGGAAATGGATAATTGGGAAGTTGGAATCATCTACTTTGTCATAGATTTTAGTGTGAAGTCGTCCACATGAAGAAAAGACCAAGGTGTGAAGCAGTCCTTCATGTATCAGTATCATCCTTAATTTCAAGTTTACTTGTATATATATTTGGTTCATTGACGAACTGCTGAGAGCATATTGTTTAACACGTGTCTGTTCGACAGTCCGTTCCGCATTTGTTATGTAGGTTCTACGACTGATTTCTTAGGAGTGCAATATATGTTCTACGAGGGACAATATTCCCCAATATTCATGCAATACCCCTTTCATTGAATAGCAATATAATATGTGAAAGTAAAAATTGTTAAACGTTACGCATGATATTGCGTCTCAAATGGTAACGTCAAATGTTTACGTTTTACGGCGATTAATGATTAGTGGGGATATTTTTTTATTTCGCTTGTAATTTTTGTTTTGCACATCAATATGGATACTTCTTAATGTTTGGTTGTACTGAATATGCTGGAAATATTTCCCACTGAAAGTAACGTAAGCAACAAACAACAAAATATATCGTATTTGGGTAATGCATATATATGTCAATATAAAATGAGAAGATATATACGGTATGATGAGTGCCAAAGAAACAACTGTCTACCAGGGACCAATTGACATAAAACGTAACAAAATGCAATGTTTCCCCATTTAGATCCGAAAAGTTAGAAGATATATATTTTGCTTTAATTAAAAAAGTTTCTCTTATTAAAAGTTAAAGGGGTCTTGCTTATAAATTTCACTTTACCAAATCTTTCTTTAATAACGGAACAATTATAGATTAAGAAATAAAACGATTTTCAGAAAAAAAATAAGGTTAATTATATTCTTCATCTCATATGTTTACAAGCTTTGTATGATATGGAGAGGTATATAGCCACGCTTCAGGCCCAATTTTATTTTCACTTTAAAGTTCTATACATATGAATCTTATTGCAGAGAAATAAAAAAAAACGCAGTTTCACGTTTCTTAAATTTGAAAATTTGAAAAAGATGATTTTTTTTATCCTCGCGTAATACACAACTTTTTCACAACTTAAGAACCTCATCTAAACGAGCAACCCCAGTGATTGGAATTCCTATTATTCTTTGTGGTCTTGTTGATATAGTGTCTGACTATTAAGAAAATTCTATCTGAGGAAATATATACAGATGATCCACCATAAATAGCGTCCCGAATCGACAACGTTGAAAACGTATGAAAATCGTCCAGTGGACAAACTTGCAAGACATTTCATTTCTTTGAAAACGAAGTCGTTTTGACTACGCAAATTATCAAAAGGTATGAAGCGGTTTTGTAGAGTTAAAGCACAATTACGGAAAAGCACTATTTAGCATTTAACAAGTCTAAATTTTCAGTAAATAATGTCGCAAATGACATTTTATTTGTAAAAAGCCGCGAAATCCGACATTGGACATCTTGCAAGACATTTGCCAGAAGCCGTTACATTTTTATATGTGGTGTGAGTGCTGCAAAAATTCTATTTTGATATGGTCTGTCTATGTACTTTTATGAACAAAATTTACACGAACGAAATTTCATATAATATATATTTTAAAACCTACAAATGTATAAGTTTCGATAACTTATAAACATTTTCCTATATCTGACCATAATGAACACTAATTGTTTTTGCCAAAAAATAGCGTTGATAGTTACAGGAACGCATATTCAGTAATATTTTAATACTTTATATATAACGCATATCATTCATTCGAATTTTCGCGGATATAACACTGTTTTGAAGAACAAAAACACCCCTGCTAAAGTTAAAATTCGCATAGTCTGTTACGTCTGACAAGCATATTTTTGACGTTTTGTCAATATGTTGTCTTTATTTTAGACTAATGTTAAATATGATAAAACAATTTGTAGTATTTTTCGGAATAGTATTTACCTGTCTTATCTATGGATATAAAATTTATATAATTCAAGTGTTATGATTTTATAGAAAAGCTGTTTATTAGTGTGGACTAGTTGATTACACGGTATTGACGCAATAACGTGCTTTAGATTTTGTCGTTGATGACGTCATGAATTTTGAAGATTTAATGCACTAGTGCAACATTGGAATTTATTGCACGCTACCTTTTGGTTACTTTCTGTGGGAAGTATTATATTGCTATGCAATAAAATATTTTACTGATTTTTTTCTACCTTTATTGAGGGTGCATATAAATTATATTCTCAGGATAATTTTTTTTAATTTTTTTTTTAAATTTTAATAATTTTCAACGAAAGACAGAATGTTGTTCTTTGTCTATTTATGTGAAATTTTGCATACAGTTTGCAAGGTTTGTCCAAAACTCACTCGTTAATATAATACAGAGTATACTATATTTAAAATGTTTTTACTCAGGATTTTTATTTTCTTTATAACTTTCACAAATAATAGAATATTTAACCTCCTTTGACGGCTGCATCTGTTTCAAATTGTACTGTCTCGTCCTGAAAATGCATGATATATTTGCCACTGGACATTAACAAGCAATTCAAGTTGTATCATGTCATCTCTGTTTACAAAATCAAATGTTTGAAGCACTTTATTTTAATATTACATGCAGACATTGATGACATCACCATTATCTAGTTTGGTAGAGTTGAGTTGAAGATTCAGTTTTGAAAGCTAAAAGGGCATCCAGTTATGACAAAATAACATTAACTCAGTCGAATGTTATATTAAACTATTAGGAAATTTTCGACAGTGGAAATGAAAAGAAAATAACAAACAACATTCAGATCATGTTTAATATTTGTTTCAGTACCTCTGAGTAAAATTAACGTTATTCTGTATTTACAAATGTAACACCGTCACACGCTTTCTGTCAAATTCTAAGCATATCGGTTAATTTTGAAGCAAAATGGACCAGAATGATGACATCTTTGTATCTACATTGTTAACATGCATGGATTCAGTATACAATCCTGGATATTATGTTAGTTTAAGTGTTTTTACGTTAATAAAAACATTGCGATCCATTGAAAAAAAACAAATAATATAAGTTTTAAAAAGGCATATCCCTATATATTTATCACGTGTATACATGTTTCTATATAAATTTGTCGCCAAGTTTTCTTTTAAAATTCTAAAAAAATATGGTGTCCGCCATTATTGCATATTCTGATGTAACTCGATTCAAAAAAACAGTTTGCCAATATCTTTTGAAATCGGAAGAAACGCCATTCGGTATCGTGTTACCGTTATATATATATCTACATTGAAATCTCTAAGAATTAAAGGATAGACAGATCTCATCCACCAAAATGAAATGGTTATATTGTCTCTTTTCTACATTCATTGGGTTGCTTCGACATTAATTTAATAAATATATGTTACCATAGATACAGAAAAGAATGAACACTTTTACCATCTTTATTTCATCGAACATTCATTGAGTAATGCAACACATGTTAAACATCCTTTATTCCAATTTCCTATATGAATATGTTCCAGACCGTATGAGTATTTGAACCGTACGCGTACGGTCTGGACCGTATGCGTACTTTTTCAAAATACTCATACGGTCGGACCGTACGCGTACGGTCTGACTTATATTAAAAAGTTGGTCAAGTTTATTAGATACAAATGCATATACCAGATCAACGTAACTTAACTCTCAAATTGATATAACATAGTTCAATTTAAAATAAAATAAAAACTATATTTTAACTTTTTTAAATATTCACGCTAATTGTAATTTAAAATCTGTTAATCTCTACTTGTATTTAGCATGTCGATCTGTACAATCGAACAACTTTACAAAAAAATGCAAATGCAAAGGAACATGCATGAACTGCAAACATAATAATGTAAAAAATATTACATACATGTAACTTGTGTCACCTTGGGCGAGAGTACCAAAATAGGATTCAGATATACAATTAAACAAATATTTAATTTCAATTGTTCGTTTGTTCATTTTATCCATCTAATTGTAATAATAACAATTTGTAAAACTTAAAATAAAGATTGTGATAAATGTTTGTTTAAATTTAACCCATATGATCCAATAACATGTATAATCAGCTCGTACTGGACCATACGCGTATGGTCGGATCATACGAGTTTACGTATACGGTCCGGACCGTACGCGTACGGTCCAAATACTCATATGGTCTGAACATATATACTATATATTTTGTAACAATGAAAACTAGATGCCCTAAAGGGCCTGTGTCGCTCACCTAGGTCTATGTGCATATTCAAGAAGGACGCTCTCCAGCATTGAAGACGAGAATAAAATGCATGACAAAACTACTGTTTTGTTGATCTTTTATTTCATGACATTCTATTTCAAGGACTAGGCAATCACTCCTATAAGAGTGACTTTAGCTTACTACCTTTACCAGCGAAATTTGACTTGTGATTAGATCTTGCCTGGCTGATCATTTTTGTGATTTGAAGTGTCTATTTTAACTATTTTAATTTTTATCATGTAATGCAAAACTCCCAAAATGATAAAAATCGTCATTAAATAGAGAGTCACAATAAAGGCCCTCTGGCTGATATTGGTATCTCGGGATGATACGGCATATGATACGGATTTTGCCATGTTTTATATGCTTTATCAAATGTTTCAGCAGGAGAGTATACATGAACTGCTTTCTAATCCCTAGCACCTGGGTTACCTGCAGTTCTACCTTTGTCTTGATTTAAAACATTTGAAAGTACTGCTCAATTACTCATCCGAAGCACCTGGGTTACCTTACAATTTGCGTGCTGATGGTTTAATAAATATTTTGTTTATTGTATTTTTTTGTGTGGTTTGTATGGTATTTCATTGAGTTCTTTTTTATAGTTGCATGTCGTGTGTCAGTAAGGGTGTGATAAAGGGGCCAGTGGGCAAAAAAAACAACATTTCATTTGTATCAGTTGATTTTATTTAAAAACATTTAATAAATTACATAGCATATCAAATTGTATCATGCATATAATAATCTAAAATTATTTTATAGTAACAAAAAAGAAATATTGTAAAGATTGTATAGAGTACCATTATTTGTTTGGTCTGGGTTGATGCATTTAGTATCAAATTTGGTATTATACAGATCACGTTTTTCAAAACAATAAATGCGACAAGTAAAAATTTGCATATGACAATAAATGCAATGCGTATAACACTTTTAATGGTACGGTAAAACTTCTTCATTGTGTATAAAGCAGTTGCTGCTAACATCGATAAAGCATTTTGAAATATCCAAGATGCAACTATAACAATAATACAATGTTGTAAAGCCGCACTCAGATCCTGTTTTAAAGAGTAAGCAATTAATATAAGACCGATACATTTTTGTATGCAATTGCACACCAATACATAACGTACATATCTATGAAATGGACATTTGTAATAGAAACGTATAGCTGCTAGAAATACTGTAATCATATACAACACGACACAGGCTTGTTGTATTTGAACATGTAGTACTCCATTAGTGCTATTATTCACAAACAATATGATGTGGTTACCAAACACGATGAACAGCAACAGGATGACAGGCCAAGTGTACAGTGCGCTCCATAAAAGCTATCAAAATCAAGATTACAGAGTCAGTTTTAAACCATCAAAATTCATATGCAAAACAAAGATTCAAAATAATAGTGACCAATCCAAAGTGGTATTCTTCCTTGTGGCAAGTAACATATAATTGATATTACGACGCCATTATATTATGATGTCATGAACATGTCAGCAGTTCTTATTAATATGGAGAAACGATTGGACCTTCAGGTTGAATCAATCAAGGTATATGCTCTTTTCGCACATCCCAACACGAATGATAACCTTAATATATTCATTTTTATTGAACCTCATTGATTCGCTGAATACAGATAGACTTTTACCTGCTTTTACTAGCAATTTCATTTTTTTCTTATTAAGGAAAGCTTGTGCAAACTTATCTGACCATTTTGATTTCATAGCTATTTGGAAATATTTTATATTTTCAGGTCTCTTTGTAAGTTATGTCCGTTTCTAGTTTTCTTGATCTCAAACGATTTTCATATCACTAAATAAGTCATTATAACTACAGACTGAGGCAAAAAGTAAAATCACATAAGAAAATGCCTGTTTAAAGATAGGAATATTACAGTTGTTATCTATTCGTTTGATGTGTTGGAGCTTTTGATTTTGACATTTGCTTAGGGACTATCTGTTTAGAATTTTCCTCGGAATTCGGTATTTTCGTTATTTTACTTCTAATAACAGCTATCCAATTCAGTCTATTTGCAAACTTACACAAATATTCTCTTTTGCAGGCGTCACTGTTGAGCCTTTTGTAAAGAATAAAACGCGTTCGGCGTATTAAATTGTGATCCAGGTACCTATGATGAGTTATCATAAAAATATGTGCAAGACTAAACCGTGATTTAATCCGATAATTCAAATGGCACTGATCATAACTGGTAATAACACTGTCGGGCAGACTTTAAAGCAGAAAATATATATGATACTAAGATACCAACGGTCGTTTTTTTCTCGATACATCAACAACCTAAGAAACTTTAAACTATTACATACAATTAACTGAAAATAACGGTTGTTTATTTTTTATGTTTACCAGACACAAATGACGAATACCAAAAAGAGTAAATGATTTGGGAAAAGATTGGGTATAATAAAATCATAGCAGAATAATCATTTTGAATTTTTTTTATGATCGAACCAGGTGCTCCGCAGGGCGCAGCTTTATACGACCGCAGAGGTCGAACCCTGAACAGTTGGGGCAAGTATGGACAAAACATTCAAGCGTGATACAGCTCTGAATTTGGATTGTGATCAAATTTTTGACATTACATGGGTTTTTTTTTACACAAAACAAATGTCAAGATTTTACAAATCAATTAAAGATTTCTTCTTCAAACTTTTTAAATCTAAAATTAAATAGTTGACACAGCATAGGTTTCTGACACAGAATGAATGTGGTCTAATGAACTTAAAAGGTTTTTTTTTGCCTTTGAGCAATTCACTATGCTGTTGAATATTAATCCTCTCAAAAAAATGTTTGAAGAAATTTTCTTTTTATTTATGAAATCTGAAATGAGAAAAATTTAACCCCCCCCCTTTTTTTCACATCCCCGTTTCCCTTTTTCCAAAACTGATATCAATTCAAATTTCTAATGGAGTTTGCAACAATAACTACACTTTTAAATACATCATAAAATATTAAAATGTAAAATAAAGTGCTTGTTATCACTGAATGGTAAAGATTGGTTGTTAGTAAAAGTGAATATACATTGTTTATTGTATAAAACAATAAAAAAAACTTCATCAGCAACATTTTATATTGGCAAATTTCCAATGAAGTTATTTACATAAAGTTATTGGCAAATAAAAATAGAAAATGACATCATAGTCATGTCTGGCAAATGTCCAACATACATTATCTAAAAACATTTTAGATAAGATAAGGAAAAAAAGCTTCATCAGCAACATTTTATATTGGCAAATTTCCAATGAAGTTATTTACATAAAGTTATTGGCAAATAAAAATAGAAAATGACATCATAGTCATGTCTGGCAAATTTCCAACATATATTATCAACTACTATTCTATACAAAGAAAGATAACTCCAATTGAAAATTAATTGTTATTGCACAATATTGTGCAATTAGATATTTCTTGCTATTGAATAAGAATAAGATTAAGAATTTTATTAGTATAAAATCCAAACAATAGGATTGTTACTAAAATATACAACAAAAACAAACAAACAGACAGTGGCATATTAAATACAAAACGATAGTCATTAAACACTACAAACATGTAGCATTGAAAGAAAAACAAAAACATAGATTATTAGTATTAATTATAATACTATTTTTGACAGCATGCCTCCTCTTTAAAATTATCAATTAAAATATTATGCTTATGTTACAAAAAATATGTTATAATATATATAACATTATAAGTTGAGCCATCAATTATACAGTTCATATATTGACATTATAATTGTTTCTTTCATTATACATTTCACTTATGTAGTTAACAATGATAAGTAAAATATCACATTCTTCGCAGGAAAATATAAAATCAAATTTGTTTTCTTCACTCACTGAATTAAAACAGGGGACAATACTAGATATTTCATCAAACATTTTGATCCTAGTTTTATTAATTTCTGAGCATGTTATGATAAAATGAAATTCATCTTCCACCTCTTTATGGCATAAAGGACTTATTCTATTTTCTAAAGCTGTTTTGTTGTATCTACCACGTTCAACAGCCAGCATTCTTATTTTAGCATAATTTTTTGTAACATTTTTATCTAAATTCAATAAAAGGTACTTTTCTAGTTCATACTTTACTTTAAATTTTCTGTAGGTTCTTAGTTTATTTCCATTTATTGAATTATCATCATTAAAGAGACAATTTCTCCAAAATATAATGTAATTTTCATTGAGCTTCTTCACGATGGCTAAAAGTAATCTTTTTTTAGAGTGATTTTCCCAAACATGAGTGAAATTCAATTTTGAAAGTAGCATTTTAACTTTTGAAGCAAATCCACCATTTAACTGCTTGTTAGCTTTATAAACATTATATAATAATGACTCATTTTCATTTGACTTTAAAATATGTAACCAAAATCCTACAGAAGACTTAAGGGCCTGTATACCAATAGGGTACATTCCCAATTCAGCTAATACAGCTGTATTTACTGCCTTTGAATTAACATTTAGAAGACCTTTCGCAAATTTGATTTGGAGTTTTACTGATTCCATAGATAAATATTGAGTACTATGACACAATATTTAGCGACCATATCTCACTACAATACAGTAATATTGGGCTAACACAAGAATTAAATAGTTTCATATGGGACAAAACATCCATCTTATCTGAGTAGAGTTTTTTTTTTTTATACAAAACAATGCCTTAGAAGCTTTTTTACATAGGAGATTTACTGCATTAGTGAAAATTCCTGATGGCTTGAATAGTATACCTAAATATTTATATTCTGTGCAACATTCAATTACTTCATTATTCAATACAAACTTGTCTTTAGTAAGGTTTTTACCACTTTTATTAAATATCATTGTTTTTGTCTTGTCAAGATTGACAGTCAAGTTCCATTTTTCACAATAAGTATTTAACTTGTTTAGACAATTTTGTAAACCTTCTGAGGATTCTGATAATAATACTAAGTCATCAGCATATAAAAGACTAGACAATTTTATGTCATGTAATTTTACAGGATCACATGTGTTATCAAACATTGAGGTTAAATCATTTATATAAAAAGAAAAAAAGGTAGGACTTAGAATGCAGCCTTGTTTTACTCCAACTGTGGAAGGGAACATATTAGTAATGCCTTCAGTGACTTTAACTGCAAATAAAACTTCTTTGTACATATCTTTTAGAATATTAAAGAATGGTCCATTTATGTTATATTCAGCAAGTTTGTGCAACAGAGCCTCTCTATTTATAGTGTCAAAAGCTTTTTTTAAATCAATAAAACATGCATATATTCTTTTGTTTGATTTAAAAGCCTTATCAATAATAGTTTTTAAAGTAAGAATGTGATCACTAGTTCTGCATCCTTTTTTGAATCCAATCTGTTCACGACAGATAATATTATTATTTTCTGAATACTTTTCTAAACGGTTATACAAAACTCTTGAGAAAAATTTTCCTAAGCAGCTAGAAAGTGCTATACCTCTGTAGTTTGAGGGGTTATTAAAACACCCTCCTTTGAATGCTGGTTTAATGTAATTTTCTCTCCATTTAGAAGGATATATGCCAGTAAAAAGAATTAAGTTAAATAATTTTACATACATGTTGACATTCATAGTACAAGATATTTTCAACATTTCATTTGTTAATCCATCAGAACCACATGATTTCTTATTTTTCAAGGCTTTCAGAGCAAGAAGCACTTCCTCTGCAGTTATCCTAACATTTAAATTTTTGTTGCAATTATTCAAAAATTTATCATCAGTGCATGATTTGAAATCAGAATTTTTGTCATGGGTAGTATTCATTAGATTTTTGAAGTATTCAAACCATTCTTTAGCTTGAATGTTTGAACTAGGATCATTCAATTCTTTTTTCTTTAAAGTTTTAACAGTTTTCCAAAACTCATCTGAAGAATTATTTGAATCCAAAATTTTTGTCATCATTTTATTTCTAAATTGTCTATAGTTTTTCCTTATTAATTTATTAAGTACCTTTTTTTGGACATAACTTCTAATCTTAGTTGTTTATTCCATGGTTCTTTACACAATTTCCTAGTATGGTGTTTTAAAGCTCTAAATTGTGCTTCACATTCATTATTATAGTAGGGTTTTTTAACTTTTCGGAATTTACTTTTGTTATTCCTGAACGTTGATAGTTTTGGGCCAAGAAAAGCAGCATTATACAATAAAGATGATATGTTAGAAACATTTTCATTAATTTTTTCTTCTACACTGGACAAGTTATTTTGAACAGGAATTTCTGCTAAGCTTTCTATTTCAGAAATAATTGGTTGGAAGTCAGTTTTTAATAAGTTTAATTTAAATGTATTTTCATATTCATTACTCCATTTTATGCACTTTAAAGGAGTTTTTAAGTTTTCTGGGGGTTGTCTTTTTATTTGAGACATGATATTTACTGTTATTGGACAATGATCTGATACTGTTGGGTCAAATTTATTTATTGAAAAATTTATGATACTTGGCAAGAATCCAGAGCTGCAAATACAGTAGTCATCAATAGAAGTTCCATTATGATTAAAAAATGTAACTTTTCCCTTGGAATCTCCTAAAGTTCTTCCATTTAAAATTCTTAATTGAGCAGAAATGCACAACTCAAAAATTGTTTACCATAACTGTTGGTGTTTTGTGATATCTCAGTACTTCTTGATTTAAGCACAGCATCTGCTATGTAATTTATAGGTAAAAAATCATCTAGGCTGTCGTCTATTTCATTTGTAATATAATCAGACTCACTAACATTGATATGGGCATTCAAATCACCAATTAAAGCAATATTTCCCTCTAAAGAAAATTTGGTAATATCTTGCTCTAGTTTTTCAAATATTTGTTTATCGCAATTAGTTCGCATAGTGTATGATGAGTTACTGGGCGGTATATACATGGAGCAGATGAATAGATTTTTCTCAAAGCCAAAATAATTTTTGTCAAGTTTAAACCACATCATGTCACTCATTGTTTTATGAATTAATTTAACACCTTGCAAAATTTCCCTTTTAATAAAAGTGGCTAAACCACCCCATACTCTATTAGTTTTAGACTGTCTGTAGTTAGTAAAACATTTGTATCCATTATAAAATAAAATATCCTTTGAGGAGGCATGTGTCTCTGATAAACATACAATATCAGATGTCATTATATTACTAAAATTTTCATCATCTAGTTTACATATCCTGTCTCCACTTCATTTTCTAAATAAACCATTAACATTCCATGAAGTAATTGATACATTTCTTGACACTTTAATACACATATTTTTGGGTTACAAAACAGACAAACAAACATCATGAACAAGGATAGGGTTCTCATTAACCTAATTAGCTAATGCAATTAGCAAATGTATAATTCTTTTAAAATTGTATCAATTGTTCATTGTTGTACCACAATGAGATATATTTTGTAATAGTTATTAATTAGAACTGTTTTATTCATAATAAAATTTCAAATTAAAGCTTTTAAAATAAACAGCTAGAGTTATCCCTCTTTACCTAGCAAATAGATTAATGACTAAGAGAGAAAACCAAAAATATGAAATAAATTTACAAAGAAATCTAGAATTTACATCTTTTTAATTCTTCTATCTATGTAAAAAGAAAATGGGACTTTAAAGTATGTTTTCCCTTACTTAAAGTACACAAGACCCTCTGGCCTAAATCAACATGTATATATTCACAAGTTTCTTAAATTTAAAAGGAAAAAACATTCTTTTTAACAACAACTATTATGATTGTCTTCACACTTTTTGTGCAATGATTGAAAATTTAATGACATTTAAATACATTTGCAAATGCAGATGCAATACTGGTCGCTAAGTCAGAAATCTGACTTTGGCTAAGGTCTCTATCCATTTCATGTCTGTATGATTGGTTGTATTGAGATGTACTGATGTCATAATTTCTGTAGTAGTTAACTTCTCCATCAGTATTGTATGAATTGTCGTAATCAAATGATGTTCTTATACATGTACTATCATTTCTGTAATGGCCAAGTTCTGTCTTATCATCTTGAGTATACCAATTATTGTTATACAATGGTCTCCTAGTGTTATCACCCTTGTATTGGTGACTTTTGTTGTAGCCTGTATTATTGAGTCTGTGGTTGTAATTGTACTTAGTACGTCCTCTATAGTTTGTACTGTGATCAGTCTTACTCACTCTCTTGTTCTCTGATTGCCTTTGTGGAAACATGGTTTTTCTTATATTTCCAGCAAGAACCCCAGTGCCTTGATATATAGATAAACGAATGGAGTCAGAGTACAAATTTTCCATAACATCTCCATTGTCAGCTGTGAAATTATTATTTTCACATATAAGTAATGTAGATGTTGCTGCAAATTTTAATTTTATCATTTCATTCAATGCTTGACTCTTTTTATTTAACAAGGTGTATTTAGTTGGGATAACTAAAGAAAGCACAACAATATTTGCTTTACCTAAAGCTTTGTTTACCATTTCTTCGCATCTAGGGAATATATCTTCAGCCGAATCATCTCTCACTTTGATGTCATTTATTCCGACATGAATAATAATTGATCTTGCCGAAGAAATATCCTCTAATGCTTCAATAACGTTTTCTATTCTGTATGTTGTTTGTTTGAGACCTGCTTGTCCAGAGCCTGCTAACAATCTCTTAATGTCTACCTTGTGGCCAATAGCATCGTGATAGAAAATAGTATCGAGTTTTGCATTATTTAAATCTGCACCATTTACTGCAGATTTTGGTGTTTTATAGGGTATGTCCCCATCATTCTTGTTATTTTGCGAATTACTTTTGTTTATATCTAAATGTTGTTGGATTGATGTCAGGCTCTCATCAGTTGTGGGAGACATTCTATCAGAGCTGTTTTGGGGTTCAGCTGTTAGATCAAGATTAGATGCCAAGTTTTCTTCTTGTTGATCATTGTTGAAGGAAGAGTTGTTATCTTGAGATACCCTTTTTATTTGTTTTTTCCATGGCTCTTCGTCACGATCATACAGAAATGACTGAATTCTTTCTTGAAGGTTGTGAATTGTTTTGTCTTTGTCGTCTATCCGCTCTTTGAAGGTCATTTTCAAGTTGTCTTTATCATTTTGTATTTGTTCAAGTTTTAGGGAAAGTTTCTCAGTTTCTATGTTTGATTGAATTTTTTCTTCTCTAATTACACTGATCTGATTTTGATGTTCAGTTTTTGTGTTTTCAAGTTCTTTTGCATACTTCTTTTGGTTTCTATCTTGTAATTCATTAAGTTGTTGAACTTCTTTTCTTAATGAACTAATCATATCATCTTTTTCTTTTATTTGATTTTCAAATAGTTTTATTTCAGGTTGAAGTGTCTCAGATGAACCTTTTTATTTTTTTATTTTTCGAAGTTCCTGCAGAGTATCTGTATGATTTATTCCTAAAATGTCTATTGTGTTGGCCAGAGTTGAAGTAATTTTGACTAAAGATTCTTCAAAAATGTCTAACCTGTTGTTAATCATTAGGACTGCATTTGAATCAACCTGTTCTGGTAAATTTATATAGTTTTCATCTTTATTTGTAGCATTTGTAACGGGAGCATGTTTTTCACTTTTATTCAGTGTTTTATCCTTATTTTCAGTCTTGTGATTTTCATTATTTTTCTCAGAATTTGTCATTGAACTGGTAAGAAGAATTTTTGGATTTGTTTCTTCATTCATGTCAGTATTGGTGTCATTTGAAGTGACACTTACACAGTTGTCATTTCCTTTTTTGTCTTGATTAATTAGATTATCGACCAGTTGTTTACAGGCTTGAAATTTGTTGTCACAAAATGTCTCCCAACCTTTTCCTTGAATCAAAATTTTCCCAGTGGTAAGATATATAATTATTTTGTAAAGAAAGTCATCATCAGAGTCTAAGCTGTTGGACACAACAAATTCAGTTTGAATAATTTTCTCATTTTCAGCTTTCTTATCAATCCATGTGACATCAAAACCATTGCCTTCCTTGTTGTAAATAAGATCTCCGAAAGCAGATATCCATGCATGAATTCTTGTATTTGATGTTATAAAGCTGGCACAGTTTCCTTTTGTTTGTAGAACGATTTATCAATATATTCGAAGGGGATTATCTTTCCGTTTGAAGATTTCTGACTATTTTTATATGTTTCTGTTACATTATAAAACTTAACAAGGCTCTCTACGTCTGTGTTTATTTGAGATCGGGTTGTTTTGGCGGCCATTGTTGTTTTGTTTTGGTTACCGCAATATAATGGTATTCAGATATGTGTCCCTTTTAAACTCAAATAGTTAGTTAATTTAGGTAAATTTTTCATCCCTCCTTGGACATGATGTTTTAACAACTCAAGCTTTCATTGGTTGACAAGTTTGTGTCATTTTAGTTTATATTTCAGTTAGTTTGGAGAAAATTATTTGCGTTCTCAAAATATGGTGGCTGCTATCGAGGTGCGTTCGATGTTCCATTACTGTGCAATTGAAAATTTCTTGCTATTGCACAATACTTGATATGGAATCCTGATTTGGACCAACTTGAAAACTGGGCCCATAATCAAAAATCAAAGTACATATTTAGATAAAGCATATCAAATAAGCCCAAGAATTTAATTTTTGTTAAAATCAAACTTAGTTTAATTTTGGACCCTTTGGACCTTAATGTAGACCAATTTGAAAACTGGACCAAAAATTAAGAATCTACATACACAGTTAGATTTGGCATATCAAAGAACCCATTTATTCAATTTTTGATGAAATCAAACAAAGTTTAATTTTGGACCCCCATTTGGACCAACTTGAAAACTAGGCCAATAATTAAAAATCTAAGTACATTTTTAAATTCAGCATATCAAAGAACCCCAAGGATTCAATTTTTGTTAAAATCAAACTAAGTTTAATTTTGGACCCTTTGGACCTTAATGTAGACCAATTTGAAAACGGGACCAAAAATTAAGAATCTACATACATAGTTAGATTCGGCATATCAAAGAACCTCACTTATTCAATTTTTGATGAAATCACACAAAGTTCAATTTTGGACCCTTTGGGCCCCTTATTCCTAAACTGTTAGGACCAAAACTCCCAAAATCAAACCCAACCTTCCTTTTATGGTCATAAACCTTGTGTTTAAATTTCATAGATTTCTATTAACTAATACTAAAGTTATGGTGCGAAAACCAAGAATAATGCTTATTTGGGCCCTTTTTTGGCCCTTAATTCCTAAACTGTTGGAACCAAAACTCCCAAAATCAAACCCAACCGTCCTTTTGTGGTCATAAACCTTGTGTCAAAATTTCATAGATTTCTATTCACTTAAACTAAAGTTATAGTGCGAAAACCAAGAGAATGCTTATTTGGGCCCTTTTTGGCCCCTAATTCCTTAAATGTTGGGACCAAAACTCCCAAAATCAATCCCAACCTTTCTTTTGTGGTCATAAACCTTGTGTTAAAATTTCATTGATTTCTATTCACTTTTACTAAAGTTAGAGTGCGAAAACTAAAAGTATTCGGACGACGACGACGACGACGCCAACGTGATAGCAATATACGACCAAAAAATTAAAATTGTTGCGGTCGTATAAAAATGAAGAAGACTACGATTCTGATTCGAATGCAGAGATGGAACACAGCTTACAATGACCAACTGTTATGTACATACACTTTAAAAAATCATTTTCGGTAAGAATGTGTTGGATCACTGGCTTAATAGTGAGCAGTTTTGTGTGGCATGCATTAACATTGATATGGTCATATTTATAAACTTACTTGTCGACTTTTCTACTACTCAGAATTTCAAAAATACTAATCAGATGATTATTCTGGTATGTTAACCAAGCTATAAGGGAAGATTTAAATATAAGGCAACATTGGCACTGTCTAAAACTCTTTGCCGATTTGTAAATAAGATTTATGATACTTGATCCCTCAATTTAAACGAGCTCAGTGAATTATTGTCTTGTCGTTCTCCATCGAATTCCCCCATAATTACATATAGCAGCTATAGAATAGATCATTATGGACTTTAAATTAGCTTACCAGTTTGAATGATTTCGTTGCAACCAAAAGAAGCATAGGTAAGTGAACTAAAATAACTGTAATCGGCAAAGTCAGGATGAATTGAAACATCACATTTCTGTAAATAATAAGTAAAGCACTTTTTATCGTCGTATTATCATTTTTATTTTATTAATAATTTGCTGTTATTTTAGATCTTTCAGATTGCCAGCAAAAGGTTGTTTTTGAAAGCTTTTTGTCAATTCTAAAAAAACAAACATGAAGGAATTCCCCAGGAATTAGATTGTTGGCCATTTCTATTTCTTATGTATAAAAATGATTAAGAAATTCACAAGAAAAAAGATAAGTCCAAATGACACCTTTTTTTTTGTTAAAGTGCACGGTTATCATGTTGCCTTAGCAGCTGCTTCTTTGACTAATTACTAAGATGTTATCCGAAACTGGGCTCAACATCTTTTAAACTTCAAGAAAACTAAAAAAAGTTGCATTTATAAGTAGGTAGATTCAGCAACAACCAACGTTTGTTTTTTTTTTATGACGAAGAGGTTGACGAAATAAATTATCACTGTCAATTTTCAATAACATTTAAGTCATCAGCCTCAAGGAAAAACATATTAATATTTATAAATATAAAAACCATGATGTCGTATTATCAATGGCATTAATTAAATTTGAGGCGAAATATACTAAAGATACTTTCAAACTCGTAAGCTGACTTGAAATAAACTTGCAACGAAATAAAAATGAAAAAAAAAGAAAATTACCAAAAGATAATCAACAGTACACAAAACAGAACATAGAAAACTAAAGATTGCAAAAAGCAAATACACTAACAAGAAAAATATGGAGTGATCGTAGGTTCAACGGAAGGATAGGCAGATACTGCTCACTTTGCTGCACCCTTCATGTTTCTTTTTTAGGTACACAATAAACATGATAAAGGCGACAGTAATATACCGTTTTTCAATAGTGATTAATCGATTTAGTCTTTATATTCAATAGGTCACATTCGGAGAAAAGAAGACAGGATTGTGTTTACGACAATTGGAACATAAAATATATGTGCACTTCTGAACAAAAAAGTTTATTTTGTAAAACAATATACCATTATCCCAACAACAGAATTATTACATTTAAAGTTACCTAATATGTACGTTTACTTATTTTATTTAACGCCATGTTATCCATAGAGAATAATACATGGCAAAATCCGTATCATATGTCGTATCATCCCGAGACATCAATATCAGCCCAAGGGCCTTTAGGCCCGAGGGATGATATTGGTCGAGGGTGATACGGCATGTGATACGGATTTTGCCATGTATTATACGCTTTATCATATATTTTAACAGAAGAGTATTATATTATATGAACTGTTTTCTGATCAATAGCACTGGGTTACCTTCAGTTCTACTTTTTTCTTGTTTCAAAGGCCTTTAAAAAAAGAACTGCTCAATTACTTATCCGAAGCACCTGGGTTATTAAAAATATTTTGTTTATTATTGTATTTATATGTGTGTTTTGTATTTTTTATAGTTGCATTTAGTGTGCCTAAAATATGAAAACTTGACGTTCGTGACGTCACTAACAATATGAAAACTTGACGTTCGTGACGTCACATACCAAACAATGACGTCATTCAAAAAAATTTACCCATTTTGAGGAAAAATTTTCTTGAGCAAAAAAAAACAAAATTGACTTCATGTAAAAAAAAAAAAAAAAAAAAGTAGGGGTGTGATAAAGGGTAGAGGTGTGATAAAGGGTATGCGATAAAGGGTAGGGGTGTGATAAAGGGTATGCGATAAAGGGTGCGCATCAAAGTTGCGCGATATGGATAAAACAGCAGGCTATTTATCAAATATGCAAAACTACTGTATTTACTACTAAACATATGATAAAAGGTTATATTTGTCTTTTTAACGTTGTTGTACATACTGTATTTATATTGTGTCAATAATCAAATGTATACCTTTAGCGGTTGTTAGTGAGTTTTGTTAAAACTTCTTAATGATCGAGCTAAGCCATTTCAATTGGTATTTTAAAGTGTTTTTATGTTGTAATGTTATACTTTTAATGCAGGTTAGGGTGAAGGTTGGCGCCTGTTAAATTGTTTAAACCCGCTGCATTTGTTTGCACCTGTCCTATGTCAGGAACCTTTTGTTTAGTGGATGTCGTTTATTGATGTGGTTCATACGTGTTTCTAGTTTCTTTTTTTATATGTTAGATTATGCCGTGGGTTCCCCCTGTTTGAATGGTGTTACACTAGTAATGTTTGGAGTCCTTTATAGCTTGAGGTTTGGTTGGAATTAAGGCTCTGTGTTGAAGACCGGACTATGACCTATTATTGTTAATTTTTACAAATTGAGATTTGAATGGAGATCTAGAGTTGTCTCATGGGCACTAATACCACATCTTCTTACATATATATATATATATATATATTGTGCAAATCTTTAGACTGATATATATATATATATATAACTCTATATTGGTCAACCAATTCAAAAATATCCGGAGGAATGATTTCAACTTTACAACTTGAGATTTTTGATCTGATAGCATACGTATTAGACAGGATTTCAATATTTTTTGTTCTATTTTTTTCATTGGACCAATTTCAGTGTAAACTGATGATATTTTGATGACTGATCCGAACATTGAAAACGATTAGAAATAAATATACCCTCATCTCTTTTCTACTATAGTCTTATATATTGAGAGAGATAAAACCAACAAACGTTTGAGGGTTGCTGCTCACAAGGAAGTTATTTAACCTAGAGTTCCAAATGGTGAAGCTGAAATCATCCCTACGTAAATTTTACGGATGCCATGCCGAGTTGGTTGACCGTTATGGATAAAGGGAGGCAACAGTAGTATACCGCTGTGTTCGAAATTCATAAATCGATTGAGAAAAATAGCAAATCCGGGTTACAAACTAAAACTGAGGGAAACACATAAAATATAAGAGGGGAATTACGACACAGCAGAAACACAACATTAAAATGTAATACACACAAAAACGAACTATAATATAACAATGGCCATTTTCCTGTATATTATGGGATATTCGTTTCACAGATGGTATCGGATAAGTTTTTTATGTTGTAACAACAATCCGTTCCCTCCAGGAATGTGACCTATTTAACGAGTTTGTAATAACATGAGCTACATGTGGAGCAGAATCTGCTTACCCTTGCGGATCACCTGAGACCATCCCAATATTTTTGTGGTGTTCGTGTTGCTTAGTCTTTATGTTTTTATGTTGTGTCTTGTGTACTATAATTTGTCTGTTGTATTTTTCTTTTTTAGCCATGGCGTTGTCAGTTTTTTATTTGTTATATTCTTGTTATCCTCAAGACTTCAAGACTTGATCTAAAACAAAATACTACGTTTACTGTTACTTATGTAGGAACATATATCTACTTAATCTGATTTCCTGTGTCTTTTAAAAGGTATATGATTTTTCTTATTGGTTGATATGGCCGATTTTGTCTTCTATTCAAACAAAAACCTTAGATTTTATATAAAATAAAAGTCTCGTTTTTGTATAAGTTTTTTTACAGGGAAATGACAACAAAATGGATTTACATGACAAACTTCTTCCTAAATAACAAAATATATTTTCCGTCAATAATCTACCTGCTATAAGTAAACGATAAATTTAATTAAAACTGATTTACCTGCTCAACACATTTGATGCAAGGTACAACAGCAGTCCAACCCATTGCTGGGTATCGAAGTAGTCTGAAATTAAAAATAAAACCCTTAAATTAAGGTGAGGTGAACGGAAAGCATCAAAACTCTTTTTTGTTTTAACTAAGAATGACATATAGAAATCTTTTATAACTGAATTAAGGTTCAAATATTGATGGTTTGATATTTTACAAGTATAACAAGCGTACCGGATCCAAATTATATATTTGGATCATTTTCCTTTCTTTTTTATTCGAGTAAATAATATGAACTTTAGATTTGGGTCATGAAACCTAGCTATAAAAACACTGACGTTCATAATCATGTAAAATGAGTTTTATTGATGGCGCTACATTTTAAACAACGACGACACATGTAATGTACTAACCATTTGCACGGCGCGATTTTACGTGTGCACTTAAGCCTTTTCACTCATGTTTTTAAATGTCGTAAGTAGATGGAATTAACATGCTATTCCTTTATTTTCAGATGTTATTTGATGAAATAAATAGCTTATGACTTTTCTGTTACTGTTATATCCGTTTTTTTATTCAAAATTGAAGGTGAAAATTATGAACGAGGAATCAGTAATCCTTATTCGAAGCGACTACGACAAAACTGTTACAAGAAAATGAAAAATTTTGAAGTTACAAACTGCAATCTCGAAATACACTGTAAAAAAACCCTCAGTACTGAGAAACCAAAGAATTAAACCGCACTAATACAATTGATGATAACAGTGTATATGTAATGGTATGAACAGTTCCTGCCTCAAAAAGAGAGGTACAAAAAATGTAAAAGATACCAAAGGAATATTTAAACTTATATGTCATTGCAAAACATCAAACATATCGAAAAGACCAACAACAGTTCACAAAATGAAAGATAGAAAACTAAAGACTGAGGAAAACGAACTTAAGTAAAATCGATGTGCTCCGAAAGGGCAGAGAGATAATGCATCTTTTTGTAAATACATTTGGATATGTGTGATTAACACAGTAAGAGAAAATCATTCATTACGCAAAATGAATTATCGGATAATGCTTGGGTTTTTTTCACATTCCTGTTGCGAAGTACAAGTTTCTCTATTCTGTGTCAATTTATCCCTTTCTGCACCAATTGTTTAAAAAAATCAACGTGTGGTTCGTTTGATCTCAGTTCTTCATTGGTTAAAATCCGATTATGACATCGAATTTTCTTGTTTTCCCTTGCATTTCCTTTTGGTGTTTGAAGCCCAGTGATGGGATTAAGAAAAAAACCTTCCCGTAAATATTTGTGGTAAGTCACAAGATGCAATTGTTAAATTTACATGTATTGATTTTACTATTTTTTCAAACCCAATAAATTTGTAAATCAATTTGAATGAACAGAAAAGAAAAAGGTAATAATTATTGAGCACGTTCATGTCCCAATGCATATAATTACAATCTAACCTTAGATATCCAGGTCTGTTTAATTTGGTTAGAAGTTATATAACAAGAAGTTTAGAAAAAAAATGTTTCAGATTTACTTCCTGTTTTGTCCTTAAAAAAAGGAAGCAAATTAAAGCAACCAAAAGGCAAATCTCGATATATACAAGAAGATGTGGTATAAGTGCAAATGAGACAACTGTCCATCCAAATCACAATGTGTTAAAGTAAACCACTATAGGTCAAAGTGCTGTCTTCAACACGGAGCCTTGGCTCACACCAAACAGCAAGCTATAAAGGGCCCAAAAAGTGACTAACCAACAGCCTAATCTTTATATTAAACGAGAAACACGTTTGGACCACATCAACAAACGAAAACCACTGAATATCAGGTTCCTGACTAAGGACGGGTGCAAATAAAAGCAGCGGGTTTGAACGTTTTAATATGTACCAACCTTCACCCTTACGTGCAACAATAGTGTAACTAGCAACTTTACCTGACCATATAGGAAAATAGGTATTTAGTCGGATCTTAACACGTACTTGTGATTTGGTTAAAACCGGTTTTCTTCAAAATATACGAAGAAATGTCGAAATGTTCAGGACTTAATTAAATCCGTATTTCGGTAGGATGGTGCAAGCATACGATTTTTATTGCGTCTTACACTTTGAGAAGCAAATCATCTTCAACTACTTTATTCAAATATTGTGTAAAAACGTTAATTTTGAGCTATGAAAGTCAAATGGCTCGAGTATTTTTCTGAGGAAGTTTTAAAAAATTGCAAAGAAATATTTTTACATTGGGTTAGCTTTCATTAGTCTTAACTATCTATAGATAAACAACTTTTGGTTATATTTATAATTTAGAATCATCATTGAAGGTGGGGGACGATTTCGCAGATAATTAATTATATTGATGTGCCATTTTTATGCAAGAGTGACATTTCGTTGTATTATGTGCCAATTCGAAAAAGTTATGCGAGTATTCTCTCCCCTTAACAGGTTCATTATTTTATAATTAAGTTTAGGTTTCTGATATAATTTTGAATAATTACAAAATGTATCAATTCAATATATTTCAGTTTTTGTTATTGGTGTATCAAAAACATTGATGTACGAATATAATTTTATAAATTTGAAACGTTTAAAATGATTACATACCAATATAAAGAACCGTTCATCATTTTTGAAAAAGACTATGAACGAAAATCGATTGATTTATCTTCCTTTGGTGACAGATTGATTGGGAAATGAACCAGCGTAATATAATGGTAATCACAGAGAGGGACCAGCAAGCAATTTTTAATTGTAGCCTATTCAACGTTAAAACAATTTTCCACTATAAACGAATGTTACTTTATGCAAATATAAGGACTTTGTTAGCTAAATCTACAAATTTTATTAGATATTATGATTTTTTATTGCAAGACAAGACAAGACAAGACAAATACTTTATTAGAGTCTCACCTCAAAATTGACATACATTTATACATTTATAAAATTACAGTAATATTTAAAACAACATGAGCCACTCTAAAAAGAGTTATGAGAGACTATAAAATTTCAACAAAACACATTATTATCTACAATTATATAAAATACCTTTTCTTTTTAATAATACATCATAGCAGATTATGGCTAAAAAGTAACACACATTTTTATCAGTGAATAAAAATTTGAATTTATCATCATCAGACAAATTAACAAAATCACAATTAAAAGAGCTAGCATGTCTAAATAAAATAGCTCGTAAATCTGCATATACTGGGCAGTTAATTAAGACATGTTTCTCATCTTCAATAATGTTATTTTTCTTACATTGCTCATTAAAACATAATCTATTGTCAACCATAATGCCTTCATATCGGCCAGTTTCTATTCTCAGAGGTGCAACACCACATCTAAATTTAGCATATGCACTCTTATATTTTCCAGGCATATTAATACATAAATATTTTTCTTTATTAAAACATTGCTTAAACATTCTATACGTTCGCAATTTACTTCTTTCATTGTACATTAAGTCAGAGTACCACTTCTCTTTATATCTACAAAAATTTTCCTTTTCAATTTGTTTAATTGTATTTTTATCAATAGAAAAATCAGTATTACATAAAAACTTCATATCCATTTCTTTAAATTTCACATTGACTCTATAATTCCAATTTCTAAATTTACTATTACAGCATTTATTGCCCCATAAGAAAACCTTTTTATTAACTCTACAATGAGACATTTTAGTAAGTCTCGACCATAATCTAAAAATACATGTCCACTGAGATATAATACTGGGCATCCAACCCATATCTCCATATAAGGCTAAGTTAGGGGTGTATTTACCCACACCCATAAAAAATCTCATTGCTCTATTTTTTACAGCATTAATACAAGAAAAATCCTGGTGACCCCAAATTGAGGCACCGTATTCAATGACAGACATAACAAGTGTATCAAAAAGTTTTGTAAATGTATCAAATTGAAAACCGCCATTAGCTTTACATTTAGCTATTAATAAACCTAAAGACCTACTTGCAGATTTAGCTACTGCCTTAGCCATACAATTGTAGTCTAAAAATTCTGACAACAGTAAACCTAGATAAGTATAACTAGGAACAATTTCCATATCATTATTATTAAGTACAAAAGTAAAATTTGTCTTTGGTGTAGACTTAGTTCTGAAATGTACAATTTTTGATTTCTCTAGATTTACAACTAAATCATTTTTACAACACCATATATTTAAAGTATCCAACATTTTTTGTAGATCTTTCTCATTTTCTGTTATAAATACAAGATCATCTGCATAAAGTAGTACACAAATTTTTTCATCATCAATTTTTACTCCAGTATCTAATTTTTTAACTTCATCTACAAGGTCATTAATAAAAATGTTAAACAAAATTGGAGACAGAATACACCCTTGTTTCAAACCACATTTAACCTCAAACCAATCAGTAAAATTACCATTTACTTTTACACATGAATATACATTTCTATAAAGTGAAAAAATAGCATTTAACATTTTACTACTTATACCTAAATTTTCTAATTTACCAAAAAGCAAATCCCTGTTTATCCAGTCGTAAGCTTTTTTAAAGTCTATAAATGCTACAAATGTTGATAATTTACGCAATTTACGTGTTTCTATGACAGTAGTCAAAGTAGAAATATGGTCTATAGTATTTCGTCCCTTTCTGAAACCATTTTGTTCATCATGAAGAAAATTAAGTTCATCAAGTTTAACGGTTAGACGAGAGTTTAATACACCACAGTAAAGTTTATAAGATACAGGAGCCAAAGTTATTCCACGGTATGCCATAGGGTCTCTTGGATCTGCAGTAGAGCTCTTTGGAATCGGAGTAATGATACCTTTCGACCATAAAGCAGGGATCTTACCAGAGTCAAAGCAAATATTAAAAATTCGAGTTAAAGCTAACAATGCAGTTTGATTTTTAAAAAGTTCAACCGTAATTTCATCACAGCCAGGCGATTTACCATTTTTTGAAGACAACAGTACATTATACACTTCTTCATATGATATAAAGCTATCAAGATAATCATCATACACATTTTCATTACTATGAATATATTCAACATTATTAAGATTATTTCTATTTAACATATTAGAAAATTCACATTTCCATTTATCTAATACTACATTTTTATCACATGATACTGACTCATCACTTAATTTCACTTCCATTGGGATAAAACTTCGGCGTTCACTACCAACTCCTATTTTACCAATTTTCCTCCAAAATTCCTTTGGATTATCACAAGACTTTATTAAATCTTCTTGTAAGGAATACCAATATTTTCGTTTAGAACTTTGAACGGCCTTATCGAATATCCTACGTTTATTCACAAATATATGTCGCAACTCCCGTTTATTACGCTTAATTTTACATTTAATCCACACTTTTTCGGCTTTACACATTTCATTCCACAATAAAGTAAGTTCCTCATTCCACCATTCTTTTTTACACCTTCTTCTTTTATTAATATTAAATCCATTTGATAGAACAATATTTTTAGCCGGTAATTTATTACACATTTCGGTTTTAACGATTTTCACAAAATTTTCATACATATTATCAATATTACTTTGATCGGCAATTGAATTTTCTAAAAAACAAATAGCATTATCAATTTCAGCGATAGTAGATTCTTGACACAACCAATCTTCCGGTACATTTCTTGTATCATATTTTTTCTTTGTCTCAGAAGTTCCTCTTGTCTGTGTATTTATACAGCAATTTGAGTCAAAATTCAAGGTAAAATCCCTAGTTAGTAATGAATGATCGGTCATAGCTTTCTTCAAGTCGTATTTTGCCAATGCATTAATTTGTTCAACTATTGAACTTGTTCTGATTACATTAAAATTGTTAAAATTATCCAAATGTTCATATGGCAAAACACAATAATCCACCACACTCATTCCTCTAGTGGATACAAATGTAAAATCATTATGTAAAGTTTTTCGACCATTCAAAATACAGCAATTTACATCCTGTTAAAAAGTCACAAAAAATATTTCCATATCCATTATGCTGAAAGTCTACCACATTTCTTTGTGGCAATTTATCTATTCCTTCAATAGAGTCTGGTAAATCTGAACAACGACTATTCCAATCACCACAAATATAAAATGGTTTTCCTTGTGGGATTGTGTATATGTTTGTCATTAAAATATCAAAAAATTCATGAATATTCACAGCCCTTGTGGAATTTTCCGGCGGTAAATATATAACACATACATAAAAGCAGTTATGTGCAAAGTTTTTATCTTCAAATTTTACCAGATTATACCATCTGTGTTATCTTCTACGATATTAATATTAAATTCATCTCGCACATCATTACGAATTAAAATCCCAACACCACCAGATCCGGTTTTAGCTCTAATGTGAATTTCCTTTCGATTCAAACCAAACCATGTATATCCGTCTATATTTATACCAGTATTCCCTGTAAGATTGGTTTCTGCTAAACCCAGTATATGCAGATTATAGTACCTTACACATTCAGCTAAAAAGTTATATTTCTCACTATCTACATCCACCTTCCATCCATTGATATTCCAAAATCCGCATGAAACCTAGTAGTGAACACCACGTTTTTGATTATTTCCACCTCTAGTATTCCCACGACCACGATTGTTGTGTCTGTTATAATAGCCATGATTACCGCTCTGTGTATCAATATTGATTTGTGCATCGTCTGGGTCATCACGCCTATTATGTGTGTTTCGTGTCACGTTTACTTTTAGCGTATTTAGGTCTAATCACCGAGCCTCTGATCTCAAGCTTGTCGTTCCCAATCGCTTTAACAATACTCCTCAAATTTGAATTCATAAGGCGCTGTGCTTTTGGAATAGCATTATCTATGTAAACATCTTTATAATTACGGGAGTCTTTAAGTTCACGTTTTTTTTTCCACAACTTTTTGCTTGTCATCACTGTTTTGAAACTTAACGATTATTACTCCGTGTTTACCTGGAATTTTATTTATTTTTCGTTCTACAGCGGCAACCTGGATATTTTTTAAGCGTAATCCATCTTTGATTAGTCCTCCCACTTTACGAGATGTATTTTCCTTTTCTGTTTCAGGAAGATTTTTTATAACAACTGAGAGTTTGTCTTCAATTAACGCTTGACTGATTTTTATTTTGTTTTAAGACATCAGCATATGATTGTTCTAAGGAACTGACTTTTTCCGTCACTGTTTTTAGTTCTGTTTTAAATTGTTCCTTAACCTTTTTCATTTCTTCCGACACTTTCTGATCGATCATTTGAGCCACTTGTTTTGGAATGTTAGTTTCTATATCCCCCATCCGTTTAGTTATAATATCACAAAATTGGTTCATGCTACTAGCTAATCCAACCACTAAACTCTTTAACTCACATATATCATCGTTTTTCTCTTTATTTTGTGTATATTGATGATCATGGGATGAAATTGACAACCCGTCAATCAGATTATACTGTCATTGTGTACACTATTTGGTTTAAGTTTTTTGGTATTTTCCGAGCAGGAATCGGACTCAGAATCATAATCAAGAGATCTTTTTAGACGTTTGTTATTAATCACAGTTTTATCATTATGGACATCTGCCGGTGTTATGAACTGATTTACTACAGACGTCGCCATTACTGAATCCACATACGATCCTGCAGATTTTGAATTTAGCGGGTCGAATTCTAGTATGTCAAATCCTTGCATTCCTTGAATTTCACAGCAACAAAGTTCTATTTGACACTTATTTACACTTTAACTATAATTGTTTATGATATTCAACCCCAGAAATACTCATAAAATTCAGAATTCTCAGATTTTTTCACTTTGAAAAAAAGGCGACCATTCAAATTGGCACATGCGCACCAGTCTATATAGATTAATATGCTAGTGTAACATCACAAACAGCCCATTAATTGAAAATAATTACCTAATTGCGTTAATACGGACTGATTTTTTGTAAGTAACATGATGAGTGATAAAAACTCATACATGTACCGGTATGGGGATTTCATTATCTTATTTGTAAAAACAACTTATAAAATAAAATGTACCAATTAACCATTATTTTATTAAACATCTCATCCTGGTTTTTTAATGTCTAGGCATTCGATGTGCGTTTTCGATGCAATTTTGGAAACTGTTTTTTTTTCTTCTGTATATTTAAATACTATTTTGGCTATCATATCACCCTATAAGTTGACTGATTTAAACTAAGAGTATTGGTTTAAGCAAGTGCATTTTCTGTACTTTTCTTACATTTGTTTAAGTAAATTTATATGGGTTTCTGTGAAGTTAAAGAAAAACATGTCGATCATTTAAATTTAGATTATTTTATTTTAAATATATCGGTTTACTCCTGCTGAATAAAAACAAAACTCATATCAAAGGATGGTACATTTGTAGATCTCTTCCGACAACATGTAACCGTTTATAAGTTATAAAGACATATCTCGTATGACCAAGCAAAATATAGATATAACTCAATACATACAGTATATAAATAGGATAGCGTGTCGAATAACAACAGATCACACTAACCACTGCACGTGTCTGCTCAGGGGGGAAATTCCAACATACACAGACAATTATACAACGAACGACACATTGTCTAAAAAGCCTGATTTGTTCAACGACTCTCTTTTGTAAAAAACAAAAAGGTTTGATGAATATGTTGCAAATAATTTGGAATTATTTTTGTCGATGTATTTTATGGTTATTAAGTAGTAATAATACTAGTTTATATAATATAAAACCACAATAGAGTAAGCCGTAGCAATTGGTTCTGTTAACTGAATGGATGTAACAGTAGTTTCCCGTATATGAACTTATTGGACTTCATGAGTCAATTAACATTGTTGAATTGTGTTTTGCGTCAGACGTTCGACGTTTCAGTCACCATTTAGAATTAAAAATTAAATATGTAAATGTATATTAAAATCGAATTTATTTTTATGTTCGGTCCTTCAAACGATTAACTGGCAAACTGATAATCGTTTAAAATTGTTTTATACAAAAATGATAGTACGGGAAAATATCATTATTTAAACTCATTAACTCAATATACCTACAATTTTTTTGTAAATTGGAATTAATAAATAAACGTCAATTTGAACTTGATTATGGCATCAAAGTGACATCAAAACAAACATGTCTACAGAGAAGTGACCTGAATTATGAATTCATTAAAGTTTAAAAGGATGAAACCATTTTACTTATTTTACTCTTCCAGGGATAAATACAATTTAGTCTTTTTCATTATATCTATATCAAAGGACAAAAGCACTGCATATCAAACAAGTGAGGTTTTATTCAATTTTGAATTCGTACACAGTTATACATAATTGATAGATGCTCTCGTATGTACAACATTACTTCATCCAGTTTTCAATAAATTTGTCATAATAGATGAAAACAAAAAAGATTTTTGAAGATTTGTTGTTGGGGGAAGACCGCGACTATTAATCGGTTCAAAACAGTGTTCTTGATTTAAGTGAATTAAAAAAGAGGAAAAGATACCAAGGGGCAGTCAAAAATCAAACGTTGAAAATAAATCTCACCAAAGATACAAGGCTTATACTTTCGTATGTCTGATACGTCTATCTTATGCATAAGACTCATCAATAGTGCGTAATTACATTCAACCAGGTAAAAGGCTAAATCAAAATTTGAAGTTAAAAAACCTTGAAGAAAAACGCCCAAACGTTGTGTCAAATACTGCATAAACTATACTTGCTAGGGGATATTGAAAACTTGAATGTTTCGAAAAAATCAACACAATAAATGTACAGAAAATGAAGATTTGTTGAGAATGAAATTTTGGGCATAGTGGACCACATGAAAAATACCATTCAAAAGGCATTTCACAGAAAATTGCAAAGGTTAAACTACCAACCACGAACAGGTGGTACCATTTCTAGTAAAGCTTCTATTGATAAACCATGAATAATAATAAGACTCACCTGACGTATCAATATCAAACAGGAGTCTTCGAAACCAATCGGGAAAAGCATGATCATAATCCTTTCTGAAATTTGTTGTCGATTCATAAATTGTTGATAGTTGTGATACAACCCAGAAGTGTACTACGTCTAATATCAATGCTAGTTTCTCGTGTTCAAATACTGCAAGGAAATTCCTAAGCGTAATATCCAGTAAATTCTCAAAATTGTGAAGTAAATCATTTGTACAATTTAGTATTAAATTTTTAATATTTTCCAAAAAAACAACAATTTGACCGAGTGCATCTGGTGTAGTAAAACTAGTACCGTATTTGTCTTTTGAACATAATGGTATATTCCAATCATACTCCTCCTGTTCAAGTCCAAAATATGGGTTTCTTTGTTCGTAATTTAGTCTACTCGTATCGTCATAAAGAATTTCGTAGGCATTTGTTAAATTGATAAACTTTTCACCAGCACGCTCATCACACTGAAAATGATTATATTGATTTTACAAGCGCACCTTCAATTTTTTATTTTCTTTATATTTTTTATTTATTATAACAATTTTTAAGTTTATTCATGTACATATAAGTCATCTATATGGTTTATATTGATCCTTATTATTTATCTATTTTCTTTGATTATTAAAAAAACAAATATTAGTTATAAATAAAAAAAAATTATCAATTATTACTTAAAAAATTTATCAATTATTAATAAACAAATTATCAATCATTAATAGAAATTTATTTATCTATATAAACGATTTTCTATAGCCAAGTGTTGTTAATTGTACTGAATGACTAAACTGTATCTAAATTTCATTAAAACGTTTTAATAATAATTAGTAATTTGCTTTTAAAACACTGAAACAAGAAGTTGAAAAAAAAAAGATAAATAATGAATTATTCACTCAAAGTACTTTTGGAGTGGGTCGATAACTATGTCAGATAATTCAATGTTAGGAGTAACGGTATGGATGTAACGATTGAGTTAAAAAAAATCATTCCTAATCAGTCATGATTTCACCCTTAGTACTGTAACGCTATGGATGTAACGATTGTGTTAAAAAAATGTAATCATTCCTCATCAGTCATGATTTCACCCTTAGTACTATGCAGGGTTCATGTTGCTAAATCATTAGTTTCTAGTATTGGGCTTGTATATTTTAGGTTATTATTTAGCCACTTTTCATTTTGTTTGTGCTGCTGTCCTCCTAACTTGTGTTTGTATCTAAAGTATTAAAAGAATATTCTGCTGACCATTTAGTATTACATGTATACATCTGATTTCCAAAAACTGATCTATTAAACTGTTTTATTAACATTTTTTTAATGTAAAGATTTCTGCAAACTGTTACACGTTTGCAGAATGTTTACAACAAATAAAGTCAACTTTCATGGATATTATTTCACACACAGTTCAATTGCAAATTTTCATCAATCTTTTTACATGTATAAACGGCCTACCAGGTTCGTGCATGACCTATGAGGATTAATGAATAGTGTAGATAGTGTTTTACATTTATTGAATTTATGAATGTAACAAACAAACCATTTAGTTCTCATAGATTTAAGACATATCAACTATATATATAAAAAAAAAAAAAAAAAATATTTCATTTTGATTTTTTTTCTCAGAAAAAATGTACGTTTTTCATATATATGTATCATACCTAATTTTGAAATATGCATTTGCTATTTAAAATGCAAAAAAAAAACACACTTAGAATTGATCCTATAATGCAAATAAAATCAGATATGAATTGTTAGTTACATGAATGTACTTTACTTAACACATTGGCAATACACTTCTAAACTGTAATCATAGTGAAGATGTTGAAGACCTACCTACTCTCTCATTGAAGGAGAAGTCACTTCCCTCTCTCAAAATTACTAAGAATACCACATCCCGCCCCACCCCAACCTGCAACTTTATCTTTCACCTCTCTTTTACATAACTCATATTTTCGTTAAAAAAAATATTTTTAGTCATTATCATTCTTTTTTAACCTTTGTCTATTGACAAATGAATACTGCAATGCATTTGCAATTATGGCAATTTCGTACAGAATGGTTTCACATTAAAGAAATATGAAGCTTTAAGGCTAAGGTTTGCATTTTGTAAAAACAGCTGCTTCACAAACCACGTCTCTTTTGTGTCAATATATAATGTTCATAGATATTGACTTTGAATACAAAAGTAGTGCATATCAACTTTCCATTCTGGGTTGTAATTTTTTACGTAACTTCATATTAAAAAAATTAAAAATGGCACAATTTTTTGCCATGAATAGAAATTGCATCGTCTATATTTATAGAAATGCAACCTTTATGGTATACACAAATGAAATAAAAACATACGGATATTGATGTCTCGTAAACATTTGTGTGAAGTTATCTTCTAATTATAAATTAATGTCATTCTATACTGTCAATTTCATAGGGTCAAAATGGAGGCCTAGCTTTCACAACATCTTCTGAATTACATTGCTTTTTAGTTGTCTATTTACGTGGTTTCTCTAGTGTCATATTTCATGCATTAATTTATGTCAATCATATATAAGTACGTGTCCATAAGAATTTAACATTTATGAAACATATGAATTAATATTAAAAATAAAGATCTAGGTCCAGATATATGTGTATTAACTTGTTTAAATTTTGCGTTGTAATATGCAGGTTTTATGTTTTTATCTTCTAAAAGAACACATACCGATTTAATCTATATCTCATTGATATTTTGGGATAAAATGTCAGCAAAATCAAACAAGACATACCTTATTTTTGTCTGGATGAATTTTTTTGGCTAAAGCTCTATAAGCCAACTTAACATCACGTTTAAAAGCTCCCTTTGTTATTCCTAACATTTTGAAATAATTTTCCTCTCTGTGACTTTGAACTTCTTGTAAAATAAAGAATACAAAAAACGTGAGGATAATTTTCCAATACGTGTTCATTTGTAAGCAGATGTGAAAATATATTGATATAGATCATAATATGAATCATATTAATCTAAAACGAAAATAGAAATAGAAATGAGGTAAATATAAAATCTATTTCTCAAACTTTACGTATCTATGTAGCATACCGGTTTTACTGCTTATGCATACAATCAAATATTGTTGAGGTTTTTGATTCGTTTGCCATTGTCACGTTTATCTTAAGAAGTAATGGTAAAAGAAATAACAAGAAATTTCCAGTATATTTGACTTCAATAATGTTTTCGTGAAATAAAGAAGTACAAACATAGTTGAATTTTCTGATAGTTAACTGTTGTTTCTTCGCAGTGGATCTCCAACTGCTTAGTACGTATACATTAAATATATTGAAGGTAAATAGTAAAAAAAAAATATTTCGCTGACTACATATTCATACCTTTCAATATTGCAGTAACATGCCGTCTACTTCTTTGTTTGTATAGCCAGTCAATGTCGTTAAAAATTTTCATTTGTTGTACTTCTTTGTACAGCGGTTTACATACTTGTGTGCATGTTAACACTATACTGACTTGCTTAAATAGGGGTGAGGTCCTTACACACAAATCTTCCTCAACAGAGTTATGAGGAAGAACGACTGAAATCGACACTTAATAAGTTTTACGGTCAACATCACAAATTGGTTGAACGATACGATATGTCGGTGTCTCAGCTAACAAGAGACATGTTTTCGAAGTCTGAGCCCAATAGATACCTAAATAATGGTCTAAATAAATCTGTAATTTGATGGATTTTTTTTATTCACCATTTTTACATTTTTACTGAGGGAATTCGTACGACGACTGAAACATGCAATACTTACCGGGTCCATGCACACGATGTCGCTCCTTTTGTTTTCGCTGTGATTCCCTCATCTGCTTGTTAGTTTTATTTGTATCTTCTTATCGATTTACGTGATTTGAACATCTGTAAATTACTGTTATCTTGAACCATCTTTAAAAGTGTTTTAAAAACATTTGTTTTTTCAAAAATTAACCAGTCATTCAATCAGTCAAACACAGTTTGCTATCTTTTATTAGAAAAATACTTTAAAAAACACAAACACTTTATATGTACAGAAAAAAACCAATAAATGATATATACAAGTATATGACCTCACTAGTTCATTGCAATTGACATGATTAAACTGATACATGTAACAACAATGATAAAGTATGGCATTCGCTGATAGTTACCTAGCATTTGATTATTTTCATACTTTCTACTTTATTTAAATATAAAAAAAAATCCTTCTCTTCATATGATTTGTAAGTTTCTTATTGACTTGCAACTTTACCAACATGAACAGCACTCGTACCACTAAATGTTGTTTGTGAGAATTCGTTTCCTTTATATGGATGTGTTTTTTCTTAATTTGTGTTGTTATACCACTGTCCCAAATAAGGGGATGTTTGTGAGCTCATAACATACCCAACCCCGCCTGTTTTCAGTGGCTGATGTCTACCAGGACTGTTTAAAGTTTATTGATTTAGCATTAATTTTGAATTGTTTCATATTCATAGGTGACATTTTATAGCTTACATTGTACAAAACATTATTGGTTTTGCTCATTGATGAAGGCCGTTTGCTGTGATATAGCTGTTTACATCCTCTTCCTTTGGTTTGTATCACTGACAATCATGTCATATATATTTTTTTAATTGTTTTCTTTTTACACATTATGTTAACTTTGACACTTATTAAAAAATAATCAAAAAAACATGTAAAAATCTTAATGATTTTTCATGGTTTTTGCCTTTTCATAAGTATTATAATTGGTTAAACACGTCATATAAAAGAAGTTGCATCCGCCTAAGTTGTTTAAACATTAAGCTGAAGTCCTATATATTAGATTCTTAGATTGTGGACTCGAGTTACTTACATATACATACATATATTATGTGTCTTATTAATAATATACAAATATGCATATACAGCAGCAAACATTATGTAACAATAAATAAATAATAAATATATTACATTTGTTCAAAAATCTATAGCTTAAAGGTATGTTCGCCCAGTTTTCAAAAACTGCAGCAATACCTTTTTTACTGATGTCCTCTAAAACGTGACAGTATAAATGTGCAAAGTGCTCAAATGTCATGATTTATATAAAAAAAAAAAAAAAAAAAAAAAGCTCAGGAGTTTTTGTGTAAACCTGTGTGAATGCTTAATTACCAAAGTTCGTTGCAGTTACTGTTGTATGCTAAAACCAAGGATAAGTGAGACCTGCTCCTTTCTTGGAAGCGTCGATTTACAGGAAGTGAGTAATTAGATAAAGGCAGATGTGGTGTGAGTGCCAATGAGACAACTCTCCATCCAAATAACAATTTAAAAAAGTAAACCATTATAGGTTAAAGTACGGCCTTCAACACGGAGCCTTGGCTCACACCGAACAACAAGCTATAAAGGGCCCCAAAATTACTAGTATAAAACCATTCAAACGGGAAAACCAACGGTCTAATCTATATAAACAAAACGAGAAACGAGAAACACGTATATATTACATAAACAAACGACAACTACTGTACATCAGATTCCTGACTTAGGACAGGTGCAAACATTTGCAGCGGGATTAAACGTTTTAATGGATCCAAACCTTCTCCCTTTTTCCGAAACAATAGCATAACATCACAACATAGAAAAATTTCTTAACTTCACGTCAAGATCTTCTTTTATAATAATTATGTTTGTTGAAATCTCAACGAAGCTTCGTAGAATTCAACCAAAAACTTAACATAGGGCTAATTTGAGGTTAAAATATTAAGAAAATGTATACATTAAATTCTGTCATTGCTCATGTTAGATGAATTATATTTGATATTATCATTCACCCTCCCTTCTCCAAAATAGTTTTTGATTAATATTACCTTAGTCAATACAGAATGCGAGAGCTGTGCATTACATTTAGTTTGTTACGTTTTAATGACATCATTATATATACAAATATGTGTATTACATTTGATTTCGTAAATTAATCTTTTTTATATTTAGGAAAAATCATAAGTACTGTAGAAACCAACACTTAACAAATTAAACTTAAGTAATATAGTGCCTCCCATAATAAGGTTTTCACAATGGCCTGTCCCATGTCCCATTGATTTGAATAATCATAAACTATGTTACTTCAAATGTTAGTTTTGCCCTTAAATTAAGATGCTTTTCTGTCACATGTTGTCATAAGGTGAAATAATTATGATATCCTTTGACATCAAATTAAAGATTAACAATGGAGGTTTTATTCAACTCCTTCAAAATATTTCAGTTTATGCATCAACAGCGTTTTGAAGAAAAAAAGATTAATATCAAGTAATATAGTGTATGAAATTCAACAAATCCTGTTTTCTAAAAAGGTAAAAACTTTTCGAGTATATTTTTTTAAAGAAGAACTACATGTACAAAATACAAGAAGGGTTTTATCAGAAATGTTGTGGACAACTGTTCAATATGGTGGGGTTTTTTTTAATTAAAGAACGAATAGTTACAGTATTTCTTCGGTTCCAAAACTTACTAATTATTATTAAATGAAAATTGATTACAGTAAAAATCAACACGTATAAAAGAAAAGCATCTTGTTGAAAACAAGTACTGAAATGATTGATGACAAACCTTTTTTAAATTCTTCGTTTATAAAATTTGAAATTTTGTGGAAAATAAGATTCCAACTTCCTCCGTCAAACCGTACGTGTATTACATGTAGCATGTAATTTTTCTGATTCTCTTGGTCAAATCATTCCTTACCTATTCATGTAAATGTACTAGATTTACTGTACAATCTTGTCTTTCAAAAATAATCAGTTAATGCGTTCTCTATTATGGTAAACAAAGAGAAGCGCTTCGGATGCACCAAAAATATAAATAAAAGTAACTCTGGATTTGTTTCCGTGCGTCTGTTTATGGTTGAGACTTTTCATGGATATTTTCAACTCCATACATTTAACACTAATACCACTTCTGTTTGAGCATTATATACAAAATATTTACAATCACAAGTCAAATATACCGTATGATATATAAATTAAAAAACTATTTAACAAATGATTTTTTTTTTGCAATGTTAATATGTTAATCACGTGGAAGTAATGGTTTGCCGCTGATTATCATGTGTGAGTTGTCTTGATCATCGCCCGTTGCCGATTGAATTGGCGGTACAAAGCCATTTGTATCTGCTCGGGGGTGAAGGCTGATTTCCCTGTCTACTTGGATCTGCTGTAGATCATCAACTTCTAATAATAAAGTTTTCAAATTACATTAATGATGAAGTTGATATGGAATTTGCTTAAATGTAGATAAAATAAAAACATACTGAATATGATATTGTATAGCACATGTTTATTTATATAGAAATGTAATTCGAAAGAGGTTCTCTAGAACCCTGTGTCTCGCTTGCGATTGCAGCTGTCAGTATAGAAGTGTAATGGTCACTTAAAAAGTGAGCTCATTATCAGTAAAATACAGGATTCAAAGAAAAGTCAAACTTTTCGTTAGATGCTGTATCATAATCTTGGAGGATTAGCCTCTGTCAATGTTGCATAAAAATCAATGAAAGTTTACACATTTATCTTATCAAGGCAGTCTACCCATACTGTCTGTAAATGTTAACTGTAAATACAAAGTCCATCTATCAGAAAAATACTGAAAACGAAAAAAAAGGCTCGATCTTTATTAAAACAACATCGCCGTGAAAACTAAGATGATTTATCCCCTTTGTAACAAGAATATACAGGTACAGCAAAACTTCCAAACCAAATGTTTGCATCTCTGAAAGAAGCTGGTAAATATTAAAAGAAATAAGTGGTAACAAAATCCCGTACTTACTAATTTACCAGTAATACATAGATTACAAATTTAAGTTTATCGAAATCTAAGACATAACTACAGACACAAGAATATTAAGCGATTTTCGAAATATATATGGCGTATGATGGAGCCAAAGTAACATTGCCTTCCAAAAAATGAAAAGCGCAAATCATCCATTTTGTCGTATATATGTGTGATACAAATATTTCCAAAAATAAAAAAGGAAAATTATTGTTCTGTATTAATTAAAATACAAAATTAGTTTCTACTAGTATCAAACACTAAATGCATTGCCGAATTATACAGTAATATATACCTTCCTGACTTTTCTTGAGCAAGTCTGTTTCTTCTTCAGAGGAAGCGACTGTTCCAGTTGAAGACTTAGAATCATCCATTTTCAGCTTTCGACGCAGCCTAAGAACCTCATATATAAGGACAGAGCATACTACAGCCAATATAACTAATCCTGACAGTGTTGTGTACAGCCATATCAATGAACACTCTTTACAGTTGGAGGGACGCAATATTTCTGTAAAATAAGCTTTTATTTCACCTCATGTGTTCAATTATTTTCAAATTGGTACACATGCACATAATATTATATTCATATTTTATATTGGAAGATTTCACATGCTTCTTGTTTTTTCTAATCGTTTTATTGCATTTTGTGTAAGATGTTTAGATAAATATCATAAATATAAACATCTAACTATGACAACCACATAAGTAAACAAAAATAAGCGTGCCCATGCATACATGGGGAAAAAAATCCTGTTGGTTATTCAAAAAAAATCCCCAAAAAATCATCTCAGCTGCGATTGAGAATATTGTGATTTGTGCCAACGTCCCACAAAAGATTAGACAGAAAATTGCACCAGAAAATAAATGTTTCCAATTTTAAAAATCAGAAATACTCAATATAGTGTACTAGTGTACATGTACTCCTAATCCTTAAAGTGCAAAGATTAAGATTAGTCCATTTGCTATCTTTCAGATATTTGTTCATTATGGTGTTTATTTTCCTACAATTTAACTTCCGTCTTTTGTGGGAATCAAAAAAAAGAGGAATGTTATAAAGTTATAAAGGGACATTACTGAAGAACTGTAAAAGTGACGCTACGAAGATTTGTACTTGATCTGATTGTTTGTGGTAATAAGCATTGTGTATACGTTTCATTAAATTTGGTTGAGGTATACTAGACTTAAGTAAGAGAACGGAAACGAATAAGTCAGCATTTTTCTATTTGTAAAGGGGCATAACTCTAGAAAATAAAAGTAACACCCCCAAAATTTAAACTTGATCTGTATGTTGTGATAACAAGCATTGTGTATAAGGTTCATAGCATTTGGTATCTAGGCAAACTTACATGTTAGTTAGAGAACGTAAACGAAATATTCAGCATGTTTTCCATTTGTAAAGTGTCATAACTCTGGAACGGTTAAAGTGAGGCTACCAAAATTCAAACTTAATTTGAGTTTTGTGGAAATAACCGTAATGATTGTGTATAAGTTTTATATATTTTGCTTTACGTAAACTAAAGTTAGAGAACGGAAACGAAAAATTCAGCAATTTTTTCCATTTGGAAATGGGCATAACTCTAGATTGGTTAAAGTTATGCTACCAAAATTCAAACTTGGTCTGTGTTTTGTGGTAATAAGCATTGTGTATAAGTTTTATAACATTTGGTTGAGGCAAATTAGAGTTAGAGAACGGGAACCAACTTTGGGATTACGGACGGATAATTTAATGACGTTTATTAAATGCAACAAGGATGTCTTTTATGTCATTTAATTGCGTTTCTTGTCTCAAAGAGTGTAACAATAACTTATAAAGGAAAATACCTTTACAGTATGATGAACAGTTGGACAAATGTTTGTTATCTTCAAAGCAGTATTCTTGAAAGTCAGAACATTGCCGACACACGTCTTTTCCAGTTTCACAAAACTCGTATCCAAGTTGACAGATCTGGTTCTCACAATCTGCTAGGATAACTGAAAGGTAGAAAATCTTTTTATAATCGACATTTACAAAGGAAATTCATGATAAGTGTGTGCTTTAATAAATGTTTAGTGCATTTTCAATAAGAAATAATTATAACATGGCATTCAAATAATCTCAATTTCTAGTTTCGTTACTTTTCATCTCTTTATTATTTTTTTATGAGATAAAGGTATAAACAAAATCAATTCAAATTGTATGTTTGGGCATGCAGATCAATGTTTAACAAAGTTGATGCTTCCTTGTCTATTTTGTAGTGTCTTTTATTTTCTAAAGGTATTAACTTGTTGTTGCCTTATGAAAGTATTTTTTACCTCAAAATGTGTGTAGTAATTTGAAAAACATGTAGTCTAAGATTTAAAAAAACAAATACAAACTAGAGGCTCTAAAGAGCCTGTGTCGCTCACCATGGTCTATGTGAATATTAAACAAAGGACGCAGATAGATTCATGACAAAATTGTGTTTTGGTGATGGTGATGTGTTTGTACATCTTACTTTACTGAACATTCTTGCTGCTTACAATTATCTGTATCTATAATGAACTTGGCCCAGTTAAGTTTCAGTGGAAAATGTTAGTAAAAATTTACAAATTTTATAAAAATTGTTAAAAATTGACTATAAAGGACAATAACTCCTTAAGGGGGTCAATGGTCATGTTGACTTATTTTTAGGTCTTACTTTGTTGTACATTATTGCTGTTTATAGTTTATCTCTATCTTTAATAATATTCAAGATAATAACAAAAAAAGGCAAAATTTCCTTGAAATTACCAATTCAGGTACAGCAACCCAACAACCTGTTGTCCGATCCATCTGAAAATTTCAGGGAAGATAAATCTTGACCTGATAAACAATTTAACCCCGTCAGATTTTCTCTAAATGCTTTTTTTTTTTAGTTATAAGCCAAAACTGCATTTTACCCCTTTGTTCTATTTTTAATCTTGGCGGCCATCTTGGTTGGATGGCCGGGTCACCGGACACATTTTTTAAACTACATACCCAAATGATGATTGTGGCCAAGTTTGGATTAATTTGGCCAAGTAGTTTCAGAGGAGAAGATTTTTGTAAAAGATTACTAAGATTTACGAAAAATGATTAAAAATTGACTATAAAGGGCAATAACTCCTAAAGGGATCAACCGACCATTTCAGTCATTTGACTTATTTGTGAATCTTACTTTGCTGAACACTATTGCTGTTTACAGTTTATCTCTATCTATAATAATATTCAAGATAATAACAAAAAACAGAAAAAATTTCCTTAAAATTACCAATACAGGGGCAGCAACCCAACAATGGGTTGTCAGATTCATCTGAAATATCAGGGCAGATAGATCTTGACCTGATAAACAATTGTATCCCGTCAGATTTGCTCTAAATGCTTTAGTTTTTGAGTTATAAGCCAAAAACTGCATTTTATCCCTATGTTCTATTTTTAACCGTGGAGGCCATCTTGGTTGGATGGCCGGGTCACCGGACACATTTTTAAAACTAGATACACAAAAGATGATTGTGGCCATGTTTGGATTAATTTGGCCAAGTAGTTTCAGAGGAGAAGATTTTTGTAAAAGATTACTAAGATTTACGAAAAATGATTAAAAATTGACTATAAAGGGCAATAACTCCTAAAGGGGTCAACTGACCATTTCAGTCATGTTGACTTATTTGTAAATCTTACTTTGCTGGACATTATTGCTGTTTACAGTTTATCTCTATCTATAATAATATTCAAGATAATAACTAAAACAGCAAAATTTCCTTCAAATTACTAATACAGGGGCAGCAACCCAACAATTGGTTGTCAGATTCATCTGAAAATTTCAGGGCAGATAGATCTTGACCTGATAACCAATTGTATTCCATGTCAGATTTGCTCTAAATGCTTTAGTTTTTGAGTTATAAGCCAAAAACTGCAATTTACCCCTATGTTCTAATTTTAGCCATGGTGGCCATCTTGGTTGGTTGGCCGGGTCACCGGACACATTTTTTAAACTACAAATGTAGATACCCCAATGATGATTGTGACCAAGTTTGGTTTAATTTGGCCCAGTATTTTCAGAGGAGAAGATTTTTGTAAAAGTTAACGACGACGGACGCAGGACGGATAAAAACAATTAAGCTGAACATATTTTTATTTCTTGCTAGCTTTTTCCCTTGTTTTGATGTTGGTTTTTTTCTTTTTGTGGGTTATTTCTTTGGGGGAGGAGGGGTTCGACATCATTTAATCCAGCAGTATTATTCTCTTCGTTATTTTTTATAATACACAATATTTTAAATGCATAGTCCCTTAGTCTCAATTCCCCAGTAAGCAGTATGCTTCTCGTCTATTCACTATTGTATAAATCTACACGTATAGATGTTCCGTTAGCAGTGGCGGATACATGTGTTGGGTTGTTTTTTGTGTTGTTTTTTTTTTTGGGGGGGGGGGGTCAGTCCTCCCCTTATAAAGCTTTATATATGGTAAATGCTTACTTCTTACAATTATCTTTCGAAACGGTTGCATGTAACCCCGCCGCCTTTTTAAAATCCTGGGTCCGCACCTGGTTAGTTTATAATGCTCCATCCAATGCGACTATATTACGTAATAGTATAATTTTTCTATATTTTTGCTTATATTATTCATTCAGGACGAGTCACATGAACAGATAGACTGAATACAACAGATTGAATATATATATTGCAGTTAAAATATGTCAAAAAAGAAACATTGTGACACAATCGTAATCACCAATCAATCTGCTCTATTTCTGGAGTACTTTACTATACAATAATATAGCAAATGTAACTTTTATATTGGGTCGTAATATGCTCGTATCAACCTCATATAGAGATATGTCGGTATTGGAACTGCACAGAGCGTTCCCTGAATCAGAATATAAGTTATAGACATTTCTATCTTACATTTATTCTTAAATCCTGTTTTTCTTATCTTATTTAAAGTGCTTATATCTACACCATCTGAACTCTAGTAGATACATGTAGTTCTCATTTGAAATCATATCCTATCCCCTTCATATTTTTATCTGATAAGATTATGGATTATCAATGAGCCTGGATTACCAGCCCAGTAGTCAGCACTTCGGTGTTGACATGAATATCAATTATATGGTCATTTCTATAAATTTTCTGTTTACAAAACTTTTAATTTTTCGAAAAACTAAGGATTTTCTTACGCCCAGGAGTAGATTACCTTAGCCGTATTTGGCACAACTTTTAGGAATTTTTGGGTCCTCAATGCTCTTCAACTTTGTATTTGTTTGGCATTTTAACTGTTTTGATCTGAGCGTCACTGATGAGTCTTATGTAGACGAAACGCGCGTCTGGCGTATTAAATTATAATCCTGGTAACTTTGATAACTATTATCAACATGCAACAATATCAATTGTTAACTTACCAGAAAATTGCTTTATGACTATCGATAATATAATCATACAGTGTCCTAATGTTATGGTCATAATGCCTTTTTACTCGAAAAATCTAAATATATATTAAAAATATGAAATTCATAATGAAACTAAAAAAAAATTTAAAACTGAACAAAATTTATGATAAAAGGGATGATTTTTCATTTCCTATCGTTAATTATCCGTTTTTAGATGGTGACGTTCCCTTGTCACCATCTTACGGTGTTTATATATCTCAACTTGTACGATTCGCTCGTGTATGTAACAATGTTTTAGATTTTAACGAGAGAAATTTATGTATTACTGAAAAATTATTACACCAGGGTTTTCGATATCACAAACTAGTCAAAACATTTACTAAATTTTATCATCGGTATAAAGACATCATTCGTAAATATAGCTCAACATGCAGACTTCTAATACGTTCAGGTATTTCACATCCAATTTTTTATGGTAATATTCTTTATAAAGCACAAAGGTGTCAGTATTCACCTCAGAAACTTACAAAACCTTTGAATAGACTTATTAAGAAGGGATATAATTACGATACTGTTGTCAAGTCATTAAAGATTGCATATTTTGGCGTTAATATTGAGTCACTGATAAGGTCTTTGCATCGGAACTAAACACATTTATTCTAAAAACAGTTGTTGGCATGACACGGGTTATGTTCTTCTCATATATGTTATGATGGTATGATACTAAACCCCTAACGGGAAGGATTGTGCCTGATGTTCATATGATGAAATCATAATCTTTCAGTCAGTTTAATTGAAGTCTGGAGCTGGCATGTCAGTTAACTGCTAGTAGTCTGTTGTTATTTATGTATTATTGTCATTTTGTTTATTTTCTTTGGTTACATCTTCTGACATCAGACTCGGATTTCTCTTGAACTGAATTTTAATGTGCGTATTGTTATGCATTTACTTTACTACATTGGTTAGAGGTATAGGGGGAGGGTTGAGATCTCACAAACATGTTTAACCCCGCCGCATTTTTGCGCCTGTCCCAAGTCAGGAGCCTCTGGCCTTTGTTAGTCTTGTATTATTTTAATTTTAGTTTCTTGTGTACAATTTGGAAATTAGTATGGCGTTCATTATCACTGGACTAGTATATATTTGTTTAGGGGCCAGCTGAAGGACGCCTCCGGGTGCGGGAATTTCTCGCTACATTGAAGACCTGTTGGTGACCCTCTGCTGTTGTTTTTTATTTGGTCGGGTTGTTGTCTCTTTGACATATTCCCCATTTCCATTCTCAATTTTATAATTGTGCATGTCCTATAGTAATTAAAATATAACATAATGTAGATTGCTGTACCCCTATTTTAGATATATACCCCTATTTTTTTTACATTTTTACATATATTATGTTAGTTTGCTTTGTTCACACATTGTTGTCAATATAATGGAATTTTATGCGACTGTCATACAAGCGATATGTTTAACTTACTATAAAAATAGGTTTAATCCACCATTTTCAACATAAAGTATTCGAAATATCTATACCAAAAGTTTCTCTATCTTTCATATACTTAAATGTATCTAATAGTCTACGTTTATCCACTAGATCTCTGATTATTAAGGCAATTCAATATCTGCATGTTCGCCCGTCGGTTTATCCACCTAAATATTCTCCTTTATTTCAATATCATACCACTATTCATTCTTAGGGACAGCTTCAAAGATCGATGTAGAATAAAATTAATGCGAAATGTGTCCATGGAACACATATGACATCACCACTGGAATATGACATTGTAAAGGGACTTTACTCAAGAGCAGTAAAAGTGCCGCTACAAAAATTGGATACGGAAACAAATCTTGGGACGTATGGACGTAGGGGCATAAAAGAAATTCACATAGTGTTGGTTAATAGCTGCATGAATTGTTATAACCTACATTCATGGGGGGGGGGGGGGGGGGGCTTCAGAAATACGTATCACATCGATCAATTACATCTTTAAAAATATGTGGGTAAATGGAAAAAAAAACTATTTGAAATAAGTTTGTTTTATCCTACATTGATCATTTGTTGTGGTGCCTCAAACTTGACCTGATTAGTACAGTATTTGCAGGCATCAAATGGCTCTACAGTTCTTTGTGACCTATGTATGTTTATGAATCCACTAGTTTGTTCATTGTCCATTAATCTGTCTACTTAATTTTCAACTAGATATTTCATTTTGGATTTGCTTCACCTATATTATAGTCTTTTTATATCTATGTGGTTGTAACAACTTTCTGTGTCTACTGTCAGTGAGTACATTGTACTAGGGCGTGCATGTCAGCTCAGATAGTGTCTTCATCACAGTGATATATTTACGTATATCTGAATTCATGTCCACATAGCCTCTTTTCTGTCTAAATGTCCATTAGTCTGCCTTCATGTCCAGCACTCTATTCACATGACCATCACCAATCAGTGTATATGTCCTAAAATCGGTTCACTATGTTGTGGGTATACTATTCAGTTTATGTTTACCTAATGGTCTAGCTACATGTATGTGTCCACTAATCGGCTTGCATGTCCACCAGTCTGTCCGCATGTTCAAAAGTCTGTCTACGTGTGCACCAGTCAGTCAACATATTTAACCACCAGTTTGTTGGTGTGCCCTTGATATCCAGTCTGTCTGAAAGTTCAACAATCTACCTACATGTACATGTTCACCATGTAGCCCGTCTACTTGTCCACAAGTCTGACGACATACATGTTTTCCCACTTGTCTGTCTGTGTTTCCACTAGTCTGTTTAAAAAACTGTTTACAAGGCCAAATAATTAATTTACAACATTAATACAAGGCGGGAAAATATATTCTCGTACTATTAGGTTGATGAGGGCTAATCCTGAGTTTTCCTTTTCAAGCTGAGAGGAAAAGAGGGATCATGCCATTGTTTTTCTTAGTGGGGTTGGGGTTTCGGGATCTGGATTGGCACAGGGAGAAATTACTAGGGCACCGATACTTACAATGACATCTTTTCTATTTTCCAACCACATTGTGGTATACCGAGTAAATATCAAATTGTCATCCAATAAACACTTGTCTGATTTTTTTTCAGTTTTATAAACCCCTCCCCCTCTTTTGACGAACTAAGTTTGAACATAAGTGAAGTGGGGTTCAGTAATGAAAATGAATATAAAACATTATACATGATTATTTTTGTAAAAGATCATTAACTTATAATATTGATCTATTACCTGTAAATATCGTTTCAGGTGTTGAATCAAAGTGTAAAATATTGAATATAATATCTGCAAAAGGAAAAGAAACTTTCCAGCTATTTTTAGAAACGGAATTTCTAAAATTTCTTATTTTTAGTTATGACACAGTACACGTGATTTACGTGTTGTAACATGTTTACAAACATTATGTTTCATTGTATGCAAATTATGTATTTATCATCAAAGATCATAGACATCATGCATTCGTTCAGGGGCGAGGAGGACTTCTGATTAAAGTTTCTGACGACATACATGATTCTGATTAAAGTTTCAAGGTTAATCGATTCGAGTTTAAATTTGATTAGATTTGAAATTGTTTACATTTAAGGTATTTGTCACAAACGTAATGGCAAGTTTAAAACAGTTCTTACTTGGCGTGCATTGCTACTTGCTAAAATGATAAACATATTGCTTCCGTTTTCCTCGTCTCAATAATCCTCAATAACTGTTCAGTGGAATAAAATCACAATGCAGACAGGCAGATTTTGCACAAAACAAGACGTCCCAGATTGATTTGTAGGTCACACAGGTAACTTAGTTAATCACTTCATTCCAACTCAAGGACGATTGTTCAGTTTTTGCACTAACCAGTCATATAGATGTACTAAATAACTTTGTGGTATTTACTATATATATATATATATAACAGGGGAGGATTTAGGCGGGGGCGTGGCGGGCGTGCGCCCCCCCCCCCTAAAATTTGCAAAGCATGGGTTGTTTTCAACTTATTTAACACAGGCACTTGTCTCAGAATTTTTTTTTTATATTAAAGTAGATAGGAATTTTTTTTGTGAGACAAGTGCCTGTGTTATTTAAGTATCAGAAGAGACCATTACATCTTTTGTAACATTCAAATATAGAAAAAAAAAGTCAGTTTAACAGAATAAACTTGATTATACTTATCAACCGTCAACTGACCTACGATTTATTAAAGTTCTATAAATTATTTCGAAGGAAGGTGTCAAACGTGGAGATTCGTTTGATGACAAATATAATAGGTTTTTTTTAGCAGTTAAAGTAAAAACAAATTATTATTACATTGTATTTGCGGTTTTTATAATCAATTTCTTTGATAATCTAAGTTCCAAAACATCCCTTACTCACTTTCACAATTTCATCATGGCACGGTCAAGAAAACAGTCGGCAGCCAGGTGAGATTCTTTCATAATATCCGTAATGAAAGATAGAAATACTGTTTCAAGCGAAAGGTTAGTTTATAAATTTGTATCTCTGTGGCTATATTTATTTCTCACTTGCAACCTAAAAATTTAGTCGAATTATGTACCGTATTACATGCTTGAGATCCCAAGAAAATAAACTTCGTAAATGCATCTCATTCTGATTTTAGTTGTTTGTGGCGAACACAGTTAAGTCTGGCACGACCTCCGAAAATAAAAAAAAGTAAAAATCAGATATTATGAAAGGACAATTAAAAATCGCTGGTAAAATTTAAAATTTTCGTTAGCAAAAAATAATATTATTATTGGTCAGGTGAGCAATTTTGATCTGTCTCGTCTCACTTTGCGTCCGTCGGTCCGCCCGTCTATCTGTCTAACTCTTCACATTTCCATCGTCTTAACCAAGTTTGGCAGGGCTGGTGTTATGGAGTGTTAAAGTAATTCTTAAGTAAGGCAGTTAAATTGCACATTATTGAAACCATGTACAATTGGCTTAGACATATTAGCGATGTGCAAAACAATTATTTATTTGTGGTGTTCCTGTATTTCTTTATGTCATAACTACCAGCACCATGTCTTTCAATGTTAAGATATTACCTGAGTGATATTGCTATATAAATAATTTTACAACAGGTGCTGGTGTCTTGATTGTAGATTGGTTTGCACAGAAACACAGAATCAAAATAAAATGTTCGCATGACTACGGCTGCAGCTTTATAACTGTAGCTTTATAAACTCACTCATATATGCAATATAAATCCCTTAGTGCGTAAGTTAGGAGATTGTTGTAGATTTGTAGGAGATCTTGTCATCATAGCTCGAAGGTTCTCCGAAGAATAGGGACATCTGTCGGTCAGTCACTTGATATTTGGTCCGGAGGATCCACTAGGAAGCATACAAATCTATTACTAGTAAGTCATTATTGTATTTCCCCCTGAAGATATTCGATTGACTAATATGAATGTAACACCAGTTTTCCAAGCAACCATTAACATAACATTCGCTAGATTTTTTTATATGGAGGGTCAGCTTGTGTACTCCTGATTGAGGTCTGCCTCTATCCTTATTGTCTTCAGTCCCGTTTTCTGGGAAATATATTGGGATAGTCTCAATGAATAGAAGCTCACATATTTCTTGTTAATTGCGGTGATTGTAGATTCTTGTCAGGTGTGGATTAAGGCGGTTTCAGCTTGAAACTTTAATTTCTCGCTAATTTTACCACACAATAGTTCGAGATATCTACATATCACCCCATTAGCAGAATATTTCAATAATTTTACCTCCAAAAAAAATAAAACATTGCACCCCCCCCCCCCCCCCCCCCTAAACGGAAATCCTGGGTCCGCCTCTGATATACATATATTTACAGATCTAACATTGTTGGGTTGATGTTTAGACGAGTTGTATATCTATAATACTAAAATTACGAGGTCCAATTTGTCAGCCGTCATCACGTAAAAACGACGAATCAAAGAATTCAACTTTATATATAATTAATATAGTACAAAGGTGTAGATTAAAAATTACACCACTCCAGGCCCTTTTGTTTTCCACGTAATTAATATTACCAATAATTGAGAAGTTCCGGGTTGAGTCCGATACCGATACCAATAGTATATTCACCTGTTACCTATTACCTTATTTGTACGTTCCGCATCTGACAGGCGCACCATCAAACGGTGTATTCAGGATTAATATGCTATTTTACACCGGTCATATTCACAGGGTTGACACTACTAGATTGTCAAATTGTTACCTATTGTAGCATTTTAATCAGTAAAACTTTCTAAGATAACAATACGAATACTAAAAATCTGGACTAAAATAAGGCGTATAGGTACAGTTTTCAATTTGTTAGCGGGCATGACGTAAAACAGCGAATCAAAGAATTCAACTTTATAACTAATATAGGACAATGCTGTTGATTAAAAAAATATTCCATTCCAGGACCTTTTGTTTTCCAACTAATTAATACTACCAATAATTGATAAGTTCCAGTTCGACGGATTCAAACAGAAAGATTTGAAAGCAGAGAAAACTGCGTATCTTATAATCGGCATGACTTTATCAGATGACAATACTAATATTAAAATAAGGCTTGCGCATAGTTATATACTTTAATTCAGTCACGGACCCGCGATATCACGGGTGTGTTCTAGTATATAAATATATATATGGTTATAAGTGCCTATAAATAGCAACACATGACACAAATCTATGGGAGTGTGGATTAATCAGTAGATCAGAGATTAATACAATTACACAAATGAAATTAAAGATTGCCTAAGAATGTAATTTTAACACACTATTTAGTATGTAAATATTAGAATGTTTAAAATATTTACAAAACGATAAAAGTAAACGCAATATTTCGCTAGACAAACTAGCTTTATCAAGCGTGCATCTTACCAGGTGAAATCGGAAGTAGATGATAAGAAACTTTTAAAGCTCAATGTACATGTTGCACATGAATTTAGCTGCCTTGTAAATACATAATTTTGATGAAGTTCAAGATTATTTACAAAATTGGTGGTGAAGTTTGCAACGTCCATTGGCCAATATCACAGGATAAAAAGGACGATGCTGTGTATTAAATTATTCTTTATCTTTCCTGTATCTCTTCTCGTCTTTTCGTTAAGACCATCCGGTTCTAAAGTGTTGAGCTGGTGGATCCAAAAGTTGTCTCTTCTCCTTCTCGCCGTGGTGTCCCACTCGGTGTTGACTTCTATGATTTGGAAAGTAACATTATCAAAAGGATGTTTCTTTGAGCGAAGATGTCTTGTGAATGGACAGTTTTTGTTGGTTTTGTACCATGAACGATGGTATATTGAGCCGAATATTGAATTTATTCATTGTTTCTCCCACATACTGAATGCCACAAGTGTTACATGTTAATATATAAATTGAGTTCTCCGTTTTACAGTTGGAATTTGAGTACATGGTATAATTTTGTTTAGTAACGGAGCTGGTGAAAGAACTGCTTGTATTGGCAGCTTTACAACATAAGCAATTCCTTCGACCGCATTGTTTGTAGCAACCGGGAGGTGGAGTAGGCTGCTTTGCTAATACAGATGTCACTAATTTGTCACGGATGTTTTTAGGTCTTCTGAAGGCCATGACTGGTGGTGAGGAAAATACTTTCTTTAGATTTGAATCATCCAATGCTTCTAAACAATGGGTGACACATTTTTAAAATCAGGATGGTAAGTGAGTACAAGAGGTGTTCTGTTGACTTCTTTATTCTTATCCTTGTCCTCTAGATGTTCTTGGCGACTATAGTTATGTTTGCTCTTTCGAAAGCTGTTTCAATGATGTTGTTATTGTATCCTCGAACAACTAGATGTTTACGTAGTTGTCCAAAGTCTAGCATTTTGCTTATTTTCAGTAGAGCATATTCTCTTGATTCGCAATGCCTGGCTGAATGGGATACCACGGGAGTAGTGTTTTGGATGGCAACTTTTAGGAGAAAGGAATTGGTGTTTGTCCGCGGTTTTTGTTTTTTTGGTATGAAGGTCCGTTATAATGGTTCCGTTCTGGATGTAACTCGTAGTATCAAGGAACATTATAATATTTACATACTAAATAGTGTGTTAAAATTACATTGTTAGGCAATCTATATATATATGTACAATGTTTATGAATGTGGTCAGATATATGTTTGTAATTATGTTTGTGTATAACCAATGTGTATTGTCTTGGTATCAATCCTGTAATTTTGGATTTCAGACCAATAAAAATATATTATCTTATCTTATAGATGTTCTCACGTTTCCACAACTAAAAATGAAAGAAATGTGGCATGTTTGCAAATTAAAGAAGAAATCTTATATAAAACATTGATTCGAACGTCACTGACGAGTATTTTGCTAGAATGTTATGATGGTTTGATGAAGATATGACAACAGATTTGCAACCACTGAATTAAATAGAGAATGAAAATGGGGAATATGTCAAAGAGACAACAACCCGACCAAAGAGCAGAAACCTTTTCAGCCGAAGGCCACCAATGTGTCTTCAACTCAGCGAGAAATCCCGCACCCGGAGGTGGGCCTTAGCTGGCCCCTAGTTAAAAATGTGTACTAGTTCATTAGAAATTGACGTCATACTAAACTTCACAACAGTTTCAACTAATACAAAACATATTTCATTGTGGTACTGCAATGAACAGTTAATACAATTTTAAAAGAATTACATTTGCTAATTGTATAAGCTATAGCTAATTAGGTTAATAAGAACCCTATCCTTGTCCATGATGTTTGTTTATTTCAAAACACAAAAATATGTGTATTAAAGTGTCAAGAAATTTATCAATTACTTCATGGAATGTAAATGGTTTATTTAGAAAATTAAGTGGAGACAGGTTATATGTAAACTAGATGATGAAAGTTTCCGTAAAATAATGACATCTGATAATGTATGCTTGTCAGAGACACATGCCTCCTCGAAGGATATTTTATTTTATAATGGATACAAATGTTTTACTAACTGCAGACAGTCTGAAACTAATAGAGTATTGGGTAGTTTAGCCATTTTTGTTAAAAAGGAAATTTTGCAAGGTGTTAATTAATTGCTAAAACAACAAGCATTAGCCTTTCAAAAGGGCTAGTCGACTCTTAACTGATGAAAATGGAAGTGCTCTCGCTTTGTAGATTAATTCATTTTACTAGAATAGCCACGTGCATCCATCAACAAATTTTACCACACACGTGAGGTCACACGTTATGAAGTAGTATATATCGTTTAACGTTGTTGTTTACGAAACTCCAGAAGATTCGACTATTTATAGATAAAAGTTACCTGTGTACCAATATCATGAATATGCATGATTAATGACCAGACAAAATCTAATTGCTAAAATAGAGAGGACAGATCCGATACTCTACGGGATTGAAGGACATTTACTAGGTTTGGATTGTCCTAACCATTCAATAAACTTTGATTATTCACGTCTCGTAATATCTTCCAATCAGGTAGCAAGAAAAATTCACGCACTGACTGTCCAATCGTTCAATTCTTAATATCGACTCCTAGGAGTCGATAATGAGTGACATGATGTGGTTTAAACATGACAAAAATTATTTTGGCTTTGAGAAAAATCTATTCATCTGCTCCATGTATATACTCTCCAGTAACTCATCATACACTATGCGAACTAATTGTGATAAACAAAATGTTTGAAAAACTAGAGCAAGCTATTTCCAAATTTTCTTTAGAGGGTAATATTGCTTTAATTGGAGATTTGAATGCCCATATCAATGTTAGTGAGTCTGACTATATAACAAATGAAATAGATGACAGCCTAGATGATTTTCTACCTATTAATTACATAGCAGATGCTGTGCTTAAATAAAGAAGTACTGAAATTTCACAAAACACCAACAGTTATGGTAAACAATTAATAGAGTTATGCATTTCTGCTCAATTAAGAATTTTAAATGGAAGAACTTTAGGAGTCTAAGGGAAAAGATACATTTTTTAATCATAATGGCACTTCTATTGATGACTACTGTATTTGCAGCTCTGGGTTCTTGCCAAGTATCGTAAATTTTTCAGTAAATAAATTTGAGCCAACAGTATCACATCATTGTCCAATAACAGTAAATATCATGTCTCAAATAAATAAGAAACCTCCAGAAAACTTAGAAACTCCTTTAAAGTGCATAAAATGGAATAATGAATGTGAAAATACATTTAAATTAAACTTATCAAAAACTGACTTCCAACCAATTATTTCTGAAATAGAAAGCATAGCAGAAATCTCAGTTCAAAATAACTTGGTATCCAGTATGGAAGAAAAAAAATATGAAAATGTTTCTAATATGTCATCTTTATTGTATAATGCTGCTTTTCATGGCCCAAAACGAACCAATTTCAGGGATAACAAAAGTAAATTCCGAAAAGTTAAAAAAAAAACCTACTATAATAATGAATGTAAAGCCCAATTTAGAGCTTTAAAACACCAACTAGGAAATTGTGTAAAGAACCACGGAACAAGCAACTAAGGTTAGAAGTTATGTCCAAAAAAAGAGGTACAAAATAAATTGATCAGGAAAAATTATAGACAGTTTAGAAATAAAATGCTGACTAAAATCTTGGAATCAAATAAGTATTCAGATGAGTTTTGGAAAACTGTTAAAACTGTAAAGAAAAAAGAACTAAATGATCCTAGTTCAAACATTCAAGCTAAAGAATGGTTTGAATACTTCAAAAATCTCATGAATACTACCCATAACAAAAATTCTGATATCAAATCATGTACTGATGGTAATTTTTTGAGTAATTGGAACAAAAATTTAAATGTTAATAGGATAACTGCGGAGGAAGTGCTGCTTGCTATGAAAGCCTTGAAAAAATAAGAAATCATGTGGTTCTGATGGGTTAACAAATGAAATGCTGAAAATATCTTGTACTATGAACGTCAACATGTATGTAAAATTATTGAACTTAATTCTTTCTACTGGTATATATCCTTATAAATGGAGAGAAAATTACATTAAACCAGTATTTAAAGGAGGGTGTTTTAATAACCCTCAAACTACAGAAGTATAGCACTTTCTAACTGCTGAGAAAACTTTTCTCAAGAGTTTTATAAAATCGTTTAGAAAAGTATTCAGAAACTAATAATATTATTTGTCGTGAACAGATTGGATTCAAAAAAGGATGCAGAACTAGTGATCACATTCTAACTTTAAAAAACTATTCTTGATAAAGCTTTTAAATCCAACAAAAGAATAATATATGCATGTTTTATTGATTTAAAAAAACATTTGACACTATAAATAGAGATGCCTGTTACACAAATTGCTAAATATAACATAAAATGGTCCATTCTTTAATATTCTAAAAGATATGTACAAATAAGTTTTATTTGCAGTTAAAGTCACTGAAGGCATTACTAAGATGTTTCCTTCCACAGTTGGAGTGAAGCAAGGCTACATGCTAAGCTCTACCTTATTTTCTTTTATATAAATGATTTAACCTCAATGTTTGATAACTCATGTGATCCTGTAACATTACATGACATAAAAGCAGATGACTCAGTATTAATATCAGAATCTTCAGAAGGTTTACGGAATTGTCTAAACAAGTTAAATACTTATTGTGAAAAATGGAACTTGACTGCCAATCTTGACAAGACGATAACAATGATATTTAATAAAAGTGGTAAAAAACTTACTAAAGACATTCAAGTTTGTATTGAATAATGAAGTAATCGAATGCTACACAGAATATAAATATTTAGGTATACTATTCAAGCCATCAGGAATTTTTAATAATGCTGTAAATTTCCTCTGTAAAAAAGCTTCAAAGGTTTGTTCTGCATTAGAAAAATCCTTTACTCAGATAAGATGGATGTTTTTTCCCATATGAAACTTTTTAATTCTTGTGTTAGCCCGATATTACTGTATTATAGTGAGATTTGGTCATTAAATATTGTGAAGAACAACAAAACTCTTGAATCTCAATATTTATCAAAGGAATCAGTAAAACTCCAGATCAAATTTGCCAAAAGTCTTCTTAATGTTAACTCAAAGGCAGTAGAGACAGCTGTATTAGCTGAATTAGGAATGTACCCTCTGGCCCTTAAGTCTTCTGTAGGATTTTGGTTACATATTTTAAATTCAAATGACAAGGAGTCTTTATTATATAATGTTTATAAACTTAACAAGCAGTTAAATGATGGAGTTGCTTCAAAAATTAAAATGCTACTAGCAAAATTGAATTTCACTCACGTTTGGGAAAATCAATCATAATGTACCTTTTCGCAAAAACGATTACTTTTAGCCTTCGTGAAGAAGCTCAATGAAAATTATATAATATTTTGGAAAAATTGTCTCTTTAATGATGATAATTCAATAAATGGAAATAAACTAAGAACCTATAGAAAATTTAAAGTAATTTAATAAAAGTATGAACTGGAAAAGTACCTTTAAATTTATTGAATTTAGATAAAAATATTACAAAAAATTATGCCAAAATAAGAATAAGTAATCATAGTATGCTGGCTGGTGAACGCGGTAGATTTGGAAAATAGAATATGTTCTTTATGCCATAAAGAGGTGGAAGATGAATTTCATTTTATCATAACATGTCCAAAAATTAATAAAACTAGGATCAAAATGTTTAATGAAATTTCTAGTATTGTCCCCAGCTTTAATTCAATGAGTAAAGAACAAAATTTGATTTTATATTTTCTTGTGAAGAATGTGGTTTTATATTTTCTTGTGAAGAATGTGATTTTTTACTTAGAATGAAATTCAAAACAGTGTGGCTGTGGCCATTGATTGACACATTAAATTCATCCATTGACTGGGACAATTTACGTGAACGTTTGTCTGTAACGACCACTGTTCACGACGTACCTACGATAGACATTTAAACTGTGGGGTCACCAAAGGTTTCTTAACGCCTTTAATTATAAAATAATTCGAAAAATTAATCAGGAATAACCTTTATGTTTTGATTTATATAATTGATATAAATCAAACCATCGTGTTATTTCTGATTATTTTTCGAATGACTTTATTAAGGTGTTGAGAACCTTTGGTGACCCCATAGTTTAAGTGTCTTCAAAAAGTACATAGTGAGAAGTGGTCGTTACATACAAACGTTCACTTAAATTGTCCCAGTCAATGGATGAATTTAATGTGTCAATCAATGGCCACAGCCACACTGTTTTGAATTTCATTCTATCATTGTTAACAATATAAGTGAAATGTATAATGAGAGAAACAATTATAATGCTAGTATTTGAATTGTGTGTGATTGGTGGTTTAACTTAATCTAAAATTCTTATTTTTATTATTATTCTTATAAATGAACTAAAACTAAAAAACATAAAAGACTAACAAAGGCCAGAGGATCCTGACTTGGGACAGGCGCAAAAAATGCGGCGGGGTTGAATATGTTTTGTGAGATATCAACCCTCCCCTATACAATTAGCCAATGTAGAAAAAAGAAACACATAGTAATACGCACAGTTAAACTCAGTTTAAAAGAAGTCCGAGTCCGATGTCATAATAGGTAAGAAAAGAAACAAAGCAAAATGATACATATATTAACAAAGGACTATTAGCAGTTACTGACATGCCAGCTCCAGACCTCAATTTAACTGATTGAAAGATTATGTTTTCATCATATAAAAATCAAGTACTATCCCTCTCGTTAGTATCATTATCGTAGAGTGGTTGTATCGGACACAAATTAAGGCTTAGTAAATAAGAACGTCTGCTTGCAATGATACATGTATTGAACTCTGAAAGGCTAACGTCACAACAACGGTGACGTCGTGTACATGGAGAGCGGTAGCGGGAACACCTCATGTGCAATTCTTAACATTCTGGGGGCCCGCAAATGAATTTAATTACAATAAAATGAAAATAAATTATGAAAATTTCACTTTGAATTACTGTCTGATAAAATTGAGAAAGGAAATGGTGAATATGTCAAAGCGACAACCACCCGACCATAGAGCAAACAACAGCCGAAGGCAACCAATGGGTCTTCAATGTAGCGAGAATTCCCGCACCCGTAGGTGTCCTTCAGCTGGCCCCTAAAATATGCATAATAGTACAGTGATAATGGACGTCATACTAAACTCCGAATTATACACAAGAAACTAAAATTTAAAATCATACAAGACTAACAAAGGCCAGAGGCTCCTGACTTGGGACAGGCGCAAAATTGCGGCGGGGTTAAACATGTTTATGAGATCTCAACCCTCCCCCTATACCTCTAGCCAATGTAGAAAAGTAAAACAATAACAATACGCACATTAAAATTCAGTTCAAGAGAAGTCCGAGTCTGATGTCAAAAGATGTAACAAAAGAAAATAAATAAAATGACAATAATACATAAATAACAACAGACTACTAGCAGTTAACTGACATGCCAGCTCCAGACCTCAATTAAACTGATTGAAAGATTATGTCTTCATCATATGAATATCAGGTACAATCCCTCCCGTTAGGGGTTTAGTATCATACTATCATAAAATATATGAGAAGAACATAACCCGTGTCATGCCAACAACTGTTTTTTTAGAAATAAATGTGTTTAGTTCCGATGCAAAGACCCTATCAGTGAATCAATGTTAAAGCCAAAATATGCAATCTTTAATGACCTGACAACAGTATCGTAACTATATCCCCTTTTAATAAGTCTATTTAAAGGTTTTGTTAGTTTAAATATAAAACTTTGAATATCTTTCACTGTCTTTGATAATGAGCACGAATGAAAATAAAACTATTTCACAGTCTGTAATAAAACACGATCAGTTAACAGTCCATAAAATTAAACGATTATAGTCTCATTTGGTCCACATTTTTATCTTTTCTTTTGCATCGGTCTTCGGTCGTCAGGAGGGCAGTATTTGATCACGGTTCTATATATTCTTTTGTTGTCAGTTCTAGCGGATATAATAATTGCGGTTCCTTTTTAAGTCTTTTAATAACATTTTCTTTTCTCAATTTTGAAATCTCTTTGTTCACTGGTGAAGGTGTGTGGTCATCTTTCCGGGATACAGCATCGAAATGTCTGTTGTTATGGTTACTTATACATGTCTTCTGATATGAATCTAATACTTGAAATACTTTCTTTCTCCCTGTCTTCTCGTCAATATGTTCAATACCAAATGATTCTGTCTTCCGTAACTTCTCCGGGTTGCGTTCTTTTGTCTTTGGTGATTTCCTTACATTCATTGTAGATGTTTTCTGATTACTGTGGCTTGGTGTACCGTGAAGTGGTCCTGATAATAAATAACCAATTTTGGATTTCACGGCAGTAGGTCCATCGCCTCTAATTATATGGTTGTCTACAATTGACCAATAGTAGTCGGCTCCTACAAGTACTGAGATGTGAAAACTGTCGTTCGCGGTGACTGGATGAGCGAGTTCTATTCCTGATAAATACGGCAATTTTGCGGCATCACGGATGTACGTTTTGAGCGGTGCGGCGATTTCCGGTACGATCAATACTCTGATCGGCAATTGTCCTTCATCTGTTAGTAAATAAATAATACTAGTTTTTAAGTGTCTTATTCTTGTACTTTCTGCACTGTCCCCAAATCCGGATAGGTTTAAAGTTTCTGTGCCAGTAATTGATAACTGTAATTTAACGGCTAGGTCTTCTGTGATGAACGATCTCTGTGCTCCTTCATCAAAAAGAATGTTTGCATCTGAACAGTGTCGTCCCGATCTTACAGGGTTAATTGCAGTTTTGAGCAAAACATTTGTGGTTGCCTGTGATTGTGAAATTGTGTCCGGTTCCTTCGCGTTGTGTTGTATGGTACTTACGTTTACACTGTCTAGATAATCATTATGTGTATTCTCTTTACATAAACTCGTGTGATGACGCTTGTCACACTTTCTGCATGATTTGATTGACTTACAATCAACCAAATTGTGATGTCCTAAACAGTTGAAACATAAGCGGTTCTTTTTACTATTGACATGCGGTCTTTATAATCAGTAACTTTGGTACAGTTTACCGACGTGTGTGATTCTTTACAAAATGCGCATGACTTTACGTGAATTTGTCTGTTGGTTTGTTTTGTATGTACCTTTACATTGGTGTGAAATGCTGCAGTAGCGGTAGCTAGATTTTCATAACTGTCTGTTGAGTTACCGGCTTCCATGATATTTATTTCATTAAATATGCCTTTCCGTAAGTCTGCTAAGCGTATGTTTGTGGACCCAAATTCTCTTGCTAAGTTTTTTCGAATTTCCCCTGGTAGTTTGTTCAATATTATTGGCACTAACAGCGCTCCGTATGAATCATCAGTTTGTCCTTGTGATTCTAAACCTCTTATGTAAATTTCAATGTTGTCATAAAAATGTCGGAGGTTGAAAAGTGTGTACCTAGGCGACGTAATATCAATAAGTTCCTGCATATACCTCTGTGTAATTTTATGTTGCTGACCATATCTTTCTTGTAATAGGGAAATTGCCTTTTCATAGTTTGCATTAGTGAGCGCAAAACCTGTCACTGATTTTAGAGCTTCGTCGTGAAGTAACGATTTCAAATAATTGAATTTTTGGACGTTGCTTAAGGTTGGGTTCGTATGCACGGCTGTCTCAAATGAGTCCCAAAATGATTGCCATTGAAGTATATCTCCATCGAAAGTAGGGAGATTCAACTTGGGTAGTTTGTTGTATTCACTAGTTGAGCTAAAGGATGGGCGAAAATCTGACAAACGGTAATTTGAATTGTTCTGATGTTCTGTATATGAAGAGTTTATAGTATGAACGGGTTGAGTAGTTTCTATGGGTGGAGTAAAACTTTCTGCGTGTGTATTCAACGCTGTAGTTTTGACTAAGATAAATTTGTTGACTTGACGAATTTTACCTTCTAAGTTAAATGCATACTCATCTGCTTCAACGATCTCTGTTTCAATATCTCCGTCGTCCAGTTCCTGTACTATGTCCTCATCTAACTTGCGTAATATTTCTTGCTTCCGTTTCAGACTATCTAATATGTTTGACAAATCCTCCGTGTCCACGGTTCCATCTTCTTCTTGTTGAACGTCTTCAAATTTCTTTATCAGTCTGGAAACTGCACTTCTATGTCCTGCTCGTATCGAACGTAGCTTCAGATTCATCCTGGTCTCGGTACCAATATCGTAGAGTGGTTGTATCGGACACAAATTAAGGCTTAGTAAATAAGAACGTCTGCTTGCAATGATACATGTATTGAACTCTGAAAAGCTAACGTCACAACAACGGTGACGTCGTGTACATGGAGAGCGGTAGCGGGAACACCTCATGTGCAATTCTTAACAATCATACATCATAAAATATATGAGGAGAACTACATAATCCGTATCATGCCAACAACTAGTTTTAAAAAAAATTGTATTCCATATGTCATTTGAAGTTAAAAATTTATGAATAATAAAACTCTAAAAAAAATGTTTAGCCAAGAGAAATATTGATTTTGTATGTGTAACAGGTCCAAGCATTGTACTATTAATCCTCCTTTTAAACAAGTTACAAATTTCAAACAGCACTGCATAATACTATTCACGCATTAACGACTACCGTTAACCTTAACCGTAAATACCTTAAGACAAGATTGCAACTTTAAATGTTCACAGAACATATATATTTTGTATATATGTTATGTTTGTCACAGATCATGTTTTTGATTTAAAAGGCAATAAAAGAATTTGATTTGTTAAAATATTTCAAATTTAAGTTCTTTTTAGGAAAAAACACGTAAACTTCAAATGACTCTTTAGTGGTGTGGTTGTTGCTTTGTTTCAATTTCCCCGAGGTCACTATACCAATTCTACTGTTACCATTACGAATGTTTTAAAATGTAATTCAGTACTGTATCTCCTTGTTTCAACTAACTTGAAACATATTAACGACAAGTATGACATAGAGCTATCATATTCACTATGATCGTTAATTTGACGTTAGTTAAAGTTTTCTTATGCCGGTATGATCACTAGCTACTAGTAGTATATTTGCAATATTGTTGTCAGTTTCTCTCGACTTTGGAGTTTTGCATGTCTCCTTGGTACATGTATCTTCCATCTATTCTATATGACTTGTACAAATCATATGTTGTATCCTGGCAGAATACGTTTACCCTGTATGCCAATTTAGTTTTACTCTTTACTTTGTCTGGTGTTCATATAGTCACCACAATTTAGCTTCAATGATTTTCTTTTTTGTTTCTTGATTTATATGATTGTTGCACTATTTTTTTAGTTTACAAATTTTAACTGCTTGTTCTTATGTTGTGTTGTTACACCACTGTTCCAGGGTAGGGGTGGTTCAACGCCCCCTTACATATTTAACCCCACCAAATTCTGTGTGTGCCTGTGCCAAGTTGAAAACAAACTGACAATGCTATGACAAAAAAAAAAAAAAAAAACGTACTTGTTATATGAAGTTCATAATTTGTTATTTCAAATTGTAAAAAGTAAAGTGTCATGGCCCTAAACGGCTTCCGTAGAAAAGAACACCAAACCCATCATAAAATACCAAAGACTGAGCAATAAGAACCCAACCAAAAACACAGGACAATCTTAAGTGCTTCGGCACGCCCAACCGGGTTCTGGACTTAAGAGACATATACACATCTGACAAGCATTGTGTCAAACTATATTTCGAAGAGGCTACGTTGAATTGTTTGTAAGATTATACCTTATTATTGAACCGGCATTTTTCAGGCTCTGTAACAAGCCCTGTGTTCAATAGATAACTCAGATAAGTTGACAAACTATTTTACTGTTTTGAACTACCATATATATAGTATATACCTTTCGACAACATGGTTGAAGGCAAGAAGAGAAGAAACTTGCTAGTCTAATAGGATTGTTTAATATCACTTGATAGAAAACATGAGCTCCAAAATGGTATCATATAAATAGTAAAACAAAAACATAAATCAGGGAGAAAAGGAAATGTTGGTATATATTGCTTTTGAATACCGAATTTCGGTTGAACTACATGTTAGTTTTAAAGCATGCATTTAAAGCTTAAAAATGAGCTATCTGCCAACAACGTTTTCATCAAATCAGTTTTAGTCAGTAGTCTTAATTCCTTGTAGTACATTCTTGGAGACGACTGGTTGACTTTTATTACCCCGGAGCAGTAATGGTAGATCGGTGGGTAAGATCCGATAATAAGGCATTGGGGCTGGCACAATTTCCCTCTTGAATCGTATACTCTAACATATGCATTCGTCTCCTTTAGCATAGGCGATTGAAAAGCTATATAGAAAGGTGTCAAGGACATAATCGATCGTTCATCTAATACAATAGTGTCCACGTAATTACCATTGTATGAGAAACCAGTTGTTTCAACAGTAACCGGAAAGGGGGATGGTTCAAATACTTTTCTGATTCCGGTGTGTGCAAAGTCTTCTGGGATCCGATTAATATTTGAAATATCATTTATTCCGGACGTTTGAGTTTTTTCAAAAATAATAGTAATCGGGGCAATAGCCCACTTAAAAAGGTTTGAATCGTCTGAGACACCTTTTGAATCATACATAAATGACCGTCCTGTTAATACGTTTACTTGTCCATCATTACCACTTTTATAAAACGAGCTTGCTCTTTTCTTACGCCGACCACCTCCCCCGCCTCCACCACCACCACCTCCTCCTCCTCCGCCGCCGCCACCACCACCAGCTCCGCCACCACCACCGCCACCACCACCACCATTTCCGCCCCCGCCGCCGCCACCACCTCCTCCGCCAGATCTGGAATCAAATATTGTAGCTTCAAATCGTTCCGCTGGTGGTATGACTAGTGGTGTTTCTTTATAAATCGTTGTTTCAAGCATCATTTCGAAAAATTCACTTCTTGTTCTAGATTGACAACGATTGGTCGTTCTGTTGCATCTCAAATATTCTCTGTTGTTACAGTATGGACAAGACGGTGGTTCGGCATACTCAATTATTTTCGCAAAATAACTGCTATATCCTTCAATATTGCGTTTTGGTGGCCGTAAGTTGTCCATTATTCTATTTGGTTGGTGAAATCGATTTGTTGTTTGGGGATAATCTGTATATGGGTTTATTCCCAAACGTGACTGTCGTTTCCTAAAGACTTCCCACAAGTAATCGATATAACAATGATGCAAGAAAAAGATTGGATCTTGGGGACTAGTAGATGTTCCACTCATTTGACCACCTATCCATACATGTACGCTGTCATGATGTCTCTCCAGATTTTCTATGTTCCTAGTTGCAGTAGGACTTAAGATTTCTCTATTGTAACGCTTTTGGAATACGCTACGCAGCGCGGTGGCATTAATGAGTGAACTTCGTATGGCTCCAATATTTCGCTGCAAAAATCCTCCTCCTGGTGTTGTCCAGTTTGCAAATGGTCCATAAATAACGCGTCCAACCCCATTTCCAACAAACATGCTTGTAAAAAATACTGAATCTGTCGGGTCGTCCATTTCATGTTCTAAATTTGAAGCCCAGTAAGGCATGGTCACTCTTCTATTTTTCTCTTTTAACGCATTCTCAAACCTGTAAATGTAAAATATGTTTAAAGTGAACAAAAATAAGTATTATTACGTTGAATGCTTGCAGTATTGTAAATTATCGTCAATGTCCGTTTGAATAAATACATATTAAATATTAATTGACTATTCTTTTTTTAAATCTTCTTCTCATTTACATTAATTTTTTTTGTAATCAATGAATGTGTATTGCTGTGTATGAATAGAGAATGCATTTCATTTTATTTAGTAAGATTTAAAAAATGTTCCTTCAACTAAAACAAAAATCATCAATTATTATTCATAAAACACCAGACTGATTTTTTTTTTTTTCTTCTTGTTGAAACTTATGTATAAGTTAATTGTCAATTTCTTCGTAATTGGAATTTTCTTAGCCAGTGAGGCTTAATAATTCAGTACTTACAGTTCGAGGTAGTATCTATGCCAACTTACAAAGTTTGGACCTCGGTGAGCTGATGGCAGTGCTAGTGTTTGATGCATTAAGGCGAATACATCATACTTGTTTGGTGAGACAGACTGTAAATAAATAATTAGTACATGATTGATATCTGATATCATAATAGTAACACCCCCCCCCCCCCCCCCCCCCCCAAATCACACCATGGGTGACTAGGGAATAGCAATATAGTCACTTAGTCTTCTTCCGACCAGCAGTAAAATGTTTGCCAAAGTGAGGCGTCCGTTTGACTGTGCGGGATGTATCAAGTTTGCAGCCACGTTCGGTCAGAATTGGACGTTAAAATCGGTGCCTAGTGCCACGCTCTATACACGTTAATAACCCTTGCAATAACTCTTCTTTGGTCCGTAGATGACCTGTTGCAAGGCAATATACCTGTCCCTATCCAATATACCCTCATTTTCCAGTGGCAGTCCAAATTTCCCCGACCATCATCCCGGATGACGTCTATTACAAGACCTACCTATTGTATTTATTAGTATTATTAACTTGTTCTCGTCATGAACATGCATGAAATATTTGCCACTGGATGTTAAGCAACCAACAATCAAGCATAATAGCACTGCAAGCTAAGGTCTTCAAAATATTTGGAAATCCAAAGTTAGATAATTTGAAATAAGATGTAATATCGGGTTGCACAATCAAATGAATATACTAGATTTTTACATCGTTACCAGTGTGAGAAGCTTCTGAGAAAATAGAAGATATCGGTTTGAATTGAAATTTAAAAAATGCATTCGCCTATGTTGGTTTTTTTGTGTATTATTTTTTGTCTGTTTGTCTTTTTCTTTTTTAGCCATGTCTTTGAATGGTTTTTTTCAATTTATGAGTTTTAATGTCCCTCTGGTATCTTTCGCCCCTCTTGAATGGTTTGATAAAGACGTTGCATGTTAACCAATAGTTTCCGTTTAAGTTCCAGGCGATACTGTTTTCAAAAGACCACCTTTCTTACTTCTACAAAGTGATAATATATTTTACAACGATGTTCAAAACACTTACCCGATCACGTTTCAAAGCGTTTATTGCATTAAAAAAGGCTCGGAGTTCGTAGCTACTCAGTGTGCGTATTTCTCTTCTGCGTCGCTTAGGTGCTTGTCGCTTCAATCTCCGATGAGATTTCATCCCAAGGGAATCAAACCATTTCAAAGCAGTTTCATCTAAAGTAAGAAAAGTCCTGGCTCCGTAAGTGGTATTAAGAAATGTTTGAAGACAGTCAGTTTGAATGGCATATTCATTTGATGCTGTCATAAAGTGTTCATGTCTAGAGTAACAATCTTGTAGCATTGGTGGTATTATATCTTCTTGTATTAGACCAAATGCTGCTGACACAAGAATACCCAAAACAGCAATTACTTGTAGCATATTCTGAAAAAAATATATCATATATTTGTTTATATGTTTAAATTTTGTTGCGTAATTGTGACAGTTCAATTAATGGTGCCTGATTTTCATTGTGATGAAAAGTAAAATCACAAAAATTCAAACTTCGAGGAAAATTCAAAAAAGGAAAGTCCCTATTGAGGCTAATCAAATGGCAAAATCCAAAGCTCACACACATCAAACGAATGGATGAGAAATGACATGCGTTTCTTTGTATCATATTTATAATCCCTGTATATAGAACATTAATACATGTTTGCACATAAAAATAAAGAGTGTATACGTGAATGGGACAACAATTCAACGACACGTGTTTGTGTCATCTTAAGCTCATACTTTAGCTTCTACACGGATTGGTGTCTACACTACATTTTCATATGTGAAACTCTTTATGCTGCCGGTCAAGATATCAACCATTTCACGGCCGACACTCGGCTAACCGAGAGAGTCATGGTCGGTTAATCTATATTGAGTATGCGGCTATATCGGCGGTTTGTCTGTTAATCGGGTTGGCTAAAGTCTGTTAATCAGGTGTTATCGAGAAAATCATTGAAAGTTCAGCATGTTTCATTGTATAACTTTCTAAATATATGTTCATCATAAAAAGTATTCATGTCAAAACAATTCAATGTACTGAATTCAGTGGTGTAATTATTATTTTTCTAGCTTCGATGTACGATCTATAAAATGAAAAGGCGGGTTACTCATCAATAAATTTATACACATTTTACACACATAAAATGTACACAAAATGACACATTGGTTAAATTTACTTGCATTCAATATTTTGAGCATCGAAAAAAGAAAGGCATTATGTTTGTTAACCATATTGATATCATTGTGTGAAAAATCTACACGAAAATCTGTATTTTGGTGACATAAATCAATCTTTATTTAAAACCTGGTCTGTTAATGGGTCGGATGTATAAAACCCGGTCTGTTAATTGGTCTGTTAAGAGTTATGAATGGCAATAAAAGTATAATTTTATTGCTATATGGGGTGTTATCGGATAAACTATAAGAAAACAACACATGAGCATTGAAACATTACATATACGGAAACAACACATAAAATTGAAAATTTTTAAAAATGGTTTCAAAAAGTGTAATATTAAAGTAATATTAATTTCATCCAAGAATGATCGCATATATCATGTTGATTCTGTTTAATTGTCATGAATGACACAAATTTGTCATCTACATTGGTAACCAGTATATAAATCAGAGATAAACGTCGTAATGTAACTAAACATCAGTAAGTAAAATATATTGGGATGACAAAATATGAAAAATAAAGAAAGAATAATGAGTAAGATAAATAAAATGTAGAAAAAATTGACATAACAATTTAAAGAATACAGAAATAAACAATACCCCCAATCCGGACGCTCATGGTATACACGAGAATCTGGCTGGAAACGCAGAATATAGAATAATATATAAGGACAGTAGAGAGTGATACGTTGCTAAAAACAAGAGAAAAATAATACTTGTTTAAGAATACACACATGAAACACCGATGGCTGTTGAAACAGTAACGGATTGCGATGTACTTATATTGGTGACAAATTCTAGAAGTTTACATGCGGACAATTATGGTGGCAGGCTAATGCCATTTTGCGTTTTAGCGCTTTAGCGTTTTCGCCTTACATATTCTATATGGCAAAAAAGCGATGCGAAGTCGAAAACGCGAAAACGCGAAAACGTTCTCGTTTTCGACTTCGCGATTTCGCGTTCGCCTATAGAATAATGAAAGTGTGAAATCGCGAAAACGCGAAATGGACTTCACCGACCACCATAGACAACTGTAGTTCTCCTCTGTACTTATGTAGAAAGAAACTAAACTGAATAAAATGAATTGAAACTTAAAATAACCAAATGTATCGCTCCTTTCCGTTTACTTCTTTAGAGTGATTTGTAAACAACATATGATTGAGTAATAGAAGAAAATAACCAATTGGATGATGCTGACGAATTCGGATTTTTAAAACGTCCAGTGACAAATATCATGTTCATATGTGAACGAGAACACGTTATATGTACCCTGTGCTGTATTATAACGACACTTTCAGTCGGAATTGAGAACGTGCTACTTCGAACAGACACAAAAATTAAGGCTGATTGAAAACGTCAATAAAAAATTCATGCATATTCCAGAGGCCAATCCATATCACGCTATATTGATGTGACACACCCTTTAATAAAATGCAAAGAAAGTCAAAATAAAAATGCTCTTTCTAGGATACTGTGACACCGTATTGTCATTTTTGTTTACTCAGGAACAAGGGGAAAATATAAAGGTATCAACAATTATTGTCGTGGCTAAATAACTCTTAACTGACACAATTTCAATTGTCCGACCCATTAACAGACTCTATTCCCATAATTTTCACTAAAACGTGGTATTATTCACGTTATTTTACAATTATGAAATATTTACTAATGTCAATTTATTTTTTAGAACAACAGTACTATTTTTTGTCCTTTAAATGATATCTAAATTTGTTTGTTTCGCCTTTTATTAAAAAAAATTGCTATGCGTATTAGCATACATACTACATACTTGCGTGACGCCATTTAGTTTTACTGAAAACTTCTCAGACTAAGAAATGTTTTTACAAGTGCAAAATGTTCTATGATAGATATCATTTTGTCAGACACTTTTCTTTTTTTGATTTGGTTCTTATAACATGCCAAAAATCTGTATATTTAATAGAGTTTAACATTAAATTAAGCGTTTTACTCTTAACAGACGTATGACCAACCCGATTAACAGACCAATCGCCCATATAACCGCATACTCAATATAGATTAACCGACCAATCTCTCGGTTAGCCGAGTGTCGGCCGTGCATTTTCTCCAGTATTTTTTTAGTTACTCAATCAATGATTCCTAAGTTTTTTAGCCAAACGTTTGTTTCATTTAGAAAATTGATAGAAAATACAAGAAAAATTATTAAATGATTAAGAAATATTCAATTTCAGTTCTTTTAAATATTAATACGATGAAAAATTAATAACGCTAGACTTTAACGCCACTTGAAGTAAAGACCTAATTACAGTAAAAAGAAAAACTTACAAACTGCATCTTGCATCCTGAATCCACAAACAATATTCGGAAGAATTGAGTAAAGAGAGTGTTTACCTGTAATTAATGAATTGTTTTTATAACAATCTCTTCAGTGTTACAGTGAGACATACAAATAAATTACATATCTAAGAACATGATTTAAGATATATTAATTGTAAGAAAGAGGGAACTTTGTTCTGAACTTTTCATAACTTAACCTTATTAATTGTTAAAATGTTATATTAGATAATATTTATCTTGTTTTAGGAACAGCATTTTTCTAGCAGCAACTAATCATATAAATCAACTTGACACCAGCTCGTCATCAACACAAGGATGTCCGGTCTTGTACATCGTATTCATACCACATTTACTTGTAGGGTTCATGGAGCATGTTGTTGGTTTTTTTCTATTTATCTTTTTATCATATTCACACCTATGGTGTACTTAGTGCCGGAGAGTGTCACCAACTCAGCTACAATGTACGACTGAGCGCCTCGGTACTGGCATGAAAGTACGGATATTGTTTGTATAAAACTTAGAAAATGTTTTTAAAATTGATAAATCATGTATCTTCCTCGTGCATAGCTCTGGTGCCTTTATGTTTTGTCCTTTTTTGTTTCACTGTTCATATGATTTTTTTTTATTTTCAAATAGTTTGACATCAAACATCACTGTTCGAAGAAACTTTAACTATCAAAATGCACATATACTACTGCAGTAATATTTCTATCGTAGGTGTACGAGAAATCTAAAATACCACCGATATTAGCAATATAGTCAGTGGTACGTTATATTTTAGAAATATGCCATTTTTCTTTGTTCGTAAGGAGGTTTTGATTGATGACAGATATTGATAGTTTCTGTTAAAAATTAGGAACAGTTACATGTATTTCCATGGTAATCCAGAGCATTAGATATCGTATAGACAATAGTGTGTTGAAGATTGTAAACTATGTTAACTCAAAATCGAAGGAATTATTATTACTTCCGGAGCACTTGAGACCACCCCCTTTTTGTTCCAAAAAATGTTTTGGTTTATGTTGTAGTTAGTTTTCCATGTTGTGTGTTGAAGAGTGTTGTTTGTCTTTTCCGGTTTCGTTTTTTATAGTTTTTATTTCAATCATGGTATCTATGATGAGTTTATTTACTACCACTGGGTCGATGCCCTGCTGGCGGAGTTTGTATTCCCCGAAGGTATCACCAGCCTAGTAGTCTGCACTTCTGTGTTGACATGCAAAGCATTGATATGGTCATAATTATAAATCAACTGGTTACAAAACTTTAAAGTTTTGAAATACCATGGCTTTTCTGCCTCAAAAATAGATTACCTTAGCTGTAATTAGCAAAACTTCATGGAATTGTTGGTCTTCCTTGCTCTCATGCGTCGTACTTTATCTGGTCTTGTTTAAACTTTTTTTTTATTCGAGCGTCACTGATGAGTCTTTAATAGACAAAACGCGCGCCTGGTGCAAATACAAAACAATTCTGGTATCTATTATAAATTTATGTATTATCAACGAATTGCACTTACAATGACCAACAACGACCAACAAGATGGGTGTTAATACGAAGAAGGTTTTACTATCACTCCCGGAGCATCTGATACCATCCCCGTTTTTGTTCCATTTATTTATGTCTTGGTTTATGCTGTAGTTAGTGTTCCATGTTGTGTTCTGTAGAGTGCTGTTTGTCTTTTCCAGCGTCGATTTGTTTATAGTTTTTATTTCGCATTGGCGCTACATGTAAAATTGAGAATGGAAATGGGGAATGTGCCAAAGAGACAACAACCCGACCATAGAATAAAAACAACAGCAGAAGGTCACCAACAGGTCTTCAATGTAGCGAGAAATTCCCGCACCCGGAGGCGTCCTTCAGCTGGCCCCTAAACAAATATATACTAGTTCAGTGATAAGGAACGCCATACTAATTTTCAAATTGTACACAAGAAACTAAAATTAAAATAATACAAGACTAACAAAGGCCAGAGGCTCCTGACTTGGGACAGGCGCAAAAATGCGGCGGGGTTAAACATGTTTGTGAGATCTCAACCCTCCCCCTATACCTCTAGCCAATGTAGAAAAGTAAACGCATAACAATACGCACATTAAAATTCAGTTCAAGAGAAGTCCGAGTCTGATGTCAGAAGATGTAACCAAAGAAAATAAACAAAATGACAATAATACATAAATAACAACAGACTACTAGCAGTTAACTGACATGCCAGCTCCAGACTTCAATTAAACTGACTGAAAGATTATGATTTCATCATATGAATATCAGGCACAATCCTTCCCGTTAGGGGTTTAGTATCATACCATCATAACATATATGAGAAGAACATAACCCGTGTCATGCCAACAACTGGTTTTTGAATAAATGTGTTTAGTTCCGATGCAAAGACCCTATAAGTGAATCAATATTAACGCCAAAATAAGCAATCTTTAGTGACCTGACAACAGTATCGTAACTATATCCCTTCTTGATAAGTCTATTTAAAGGTTTTGTTAGTTTCTGAGGTGAATACTGACATTTTTGTGCTTTATAAAGAATATTTCCATAAAAAAATTGATGTGAAATACCTGAACGTATAAGAAGTCTGCATGTTGAGCTATATTTACGAATGATGTCCTTATACCGATGATAAAATTTAGTAAATGTTTTGACTAGTTTGTGATATCGAAAACCCTGGTGTAATAATTTTTCAGTAATACATTCATTTCTCTCGTTAAAATCTAAAACATTGTTACATACACGAGCGAATCGTACAAGTTGAGATATATAAACACCGTAAGATGGTGACAATGGAACGTCACCATCTAAAAATGGATAATTAACGATAGGAAATGTAAAATCATCTCTTTTATCATAAATTTTAGTATCAAGCTTTCCGTTAGTGATATAGATATCAAGATCGAGGAAAGGGCAGTGGTCATTGTTAGTATTAGCTTTATTTAAAGTAAGTTCAAGAGGATAAATTTCTTTAGTATACATACTGAAGTCGTCATTATTGAGAGCCAAAAGGTCATCCAAATATCTAAAAGTATTATTAAATTTGTTTATGAGATGTTGTTTCGATGGGTCTTTGCTGATTTTTGTCATTAATTGTAACTCATAGCAATACAAAAACAGGTCCGCAATAAGTGGTGCACAGTTAGTCCCCATTGGAATTCCAATAACCTGACGATATACGGAATCTCCAAAGCGAACAAAAATGTTATCTAGTAAAAATTCAAGGGCATATATAGTAACAAAGCATGTCCAATTGACATAGTTTTTTTGTTTATTGCTACTAAAAAATGACCTAAAAGAGTTTGAACATATATATTCACATTCTGACTTTTCAAATGCCCATTTAATTAGATGGGTGAATTTTTTCTTAATGAGAATGTGAGGCAATGTGGTATACAGGGTAGAAAAATCTAAACTTTGAACAGATTCAAAATCACCAATATAAGCATGCAATTTATCAAGTACTTCCAACGAGTTCTTGACACTCCAAAAGTAATTAATTCCACTATTTTCGAAGGCCTTATTTGAACAATTTATTATCAGGTTTTTGATTGTACCAAGTGTACTGGTAAGAAGAATAGACAATTTAGTAGTGGAACAATGGCTTGAAGACGAAATAAATCTATATTTGTAAGGTTTTTTGTGTAGCTTCGAAAGCCAATACATAGTAGGGACTTTCATTGTATTCGGTTCTGCTTGTAAAGCGGTAGCTAAAAGTTTATGTTTGTTACAGATGTCGATTTCTGAAAATGGAGTCAGTTGGAATGTTGGTGAATTAGTAATTTCTTTTTGCAGAACTTCAATGTAAAATTTACGTCAAACAATAATAATATTATTAGCAGCTTTATCGGCCGGGACAAAAACAAATTCCTTGGCTAGTTCTTTTAGTTTATGTTTGATACGAGAAATAGGTTTATTGTGGTTATTGTTTATAGTAAAATGTTCTTTAAAATGTTGAATACGTATATCAACTATGTTCATTACTGAATTAAAGAAAGAGTCCAAAGATTTTTTGTCAGCTTTTTCCCGTTTTATCCATTTCAAACAGTAAGTACGGAGTGAGTCGTGGATGATATTACGACACTCATTTCAATTAATAACTGACGGGGGACGATATTTAGGTCCTTTACTGAGGAATGATTTTAACTCTCGGTCTTGAACGATGTTAAGATCTCCTGTTATAACATGGGAAATTGGTCCATAAATGTATGCGGAATTACTACAATTACATGAAGTAGGTGTATTTTCACTGATATTAGCATCTTTACACAATTGGTTATAATTAAACACAAATTTCCGGGTAGATTTCTTGTAAATATAACAAAAAAAAGAGGGAGCTCAGTATTGTCAAAATATCCAGGAATTTGTTCTTTAACAGAATGGTCGTTAAATATACCGGCAATATTTACAAAATCAAAACCTTTATTGACATACTTTATTTTAATAAAAATGTTTTTTATGATCTTCAGGGCGATCAATTTTTGGAAATAGTTTAGAATAACAATATGCCATAATAATTTGAACTATTTCATACTTTGGACTGCTATATGAAATTGTGTTGCAATCCTCCAAAATTTTATTTAACCTATTAACCGGTAATGAACAGAGCCTGCTTGTTGAGCTATATTTACGAATGATGTCCTTATACCGATGATAAAATTTAGTAAATGTTTTGACTAGTTTGTGATATCGAAAACCCTGGTGTAATAATTTTTCAGTAACACATTCATTTCTCTCGTTAAAATCTAAAATATTGTTACATACACGAGCGAATCGTACAAGTTGAGATATATAAACACCGTAAGATAGTGACAAGGGAACGTCACCATCTAAAAATGGATAATTAACGATAGGAAATGAAAAATCATCTCTTTTATCATAAATTTTAGTATTCAGCTTTCCGTTAGTGATATAGATATCGAGGAAAGGGCAGTGGTCATTGTTAGTATTAGCTTTATTTAAAGTAAGTTCAACAGGATAAATTTCTTTAATATACATACTGAAGGACGCCTCCGGGTGCGGGAATTTCTCGCTACATTGAAGACCTGTTGGTGACCCTCTGCTGTTGTTTTTTATTTGGTCGGGTTGTTGTCTCTTTGACACATTCCCCATTTCCATTCTCAATTTCATTATTGAGAGCCAAAATATCATCCAAATAATGTATTTGTTTTATGCAAGTTATGCCTTTCAATTGTCCCTTTTTTATCATTTAAATGTCAATTGCACTCTTTGTTGATGATTTTTTTCTACTACGAAAAAATATGTCGGGACTTCTGAAAGTTATAATTATTGTCTAATTTGCAAGAGCATTTGTTGGGACTTGCTGTCTTACATCTGTGTTTATTGATTTACATCTTAACCCTCTGTTTTATGACTACTTTATTTGAAAAGAAAAGAAAACGTGAACATTAAGTTTTTTCCAATGACATTGAATCGGAAAAACCGAAATGTTTTGTATATTATAGATAAATGAAAATTTTCAATTGAAATTATATATATCTTTTTATATACGTTACGTAATACACTTGCAAATATTCATGAATGACACGACATTAAATTTACCTATCATAATGAATCTGTAATCGTGTTTTGTTTGCATATGAAATATTAAAGAGTTCGGCCGTTTGGAGTGAATGAACTTTGTAAAGGAAAGAATCAAAACAAGCAGCTGTTTTATATATTTACATCGTACAATTGTAGACTTTTAAAAGTTATTATAAATCTGATGTAACTAACTTTTGACAACGTGTAATTAAACAATGTCAACAATGTGCAAAATAAGGGGAAGGTAATTTTGAGGTTAAAATACGTTTTTTTTCAAAAATAGACAAGTGCCCTATAGTTACCGTCGGTAGCTATATGATTTTGCTAGTTGTTGAAGACCGAACGATGACCAGCATTTTTTATATCCTTGCATTTTGATATTAATTTTGATATGTATTGTACTGTTGGTAGTCAAACCACATATCATTTTTGTGTATATAATTTTAAACAATAATTATCAAAGATATGCCAGCAACGGCAAGTCACGAAAGGACAAAAACATAAAAACTACGTGTTTAAGGGCATGCGATACAGTTTTTATCCCACTTAGAATTTTGATGAATATTTTTGCTTATAATCTTTTTTCCACCTAGTAAATTGAAATATTTAATTAAAAATATATATAGCTTCATGTGCTACTTTTAGAGATAGACTTGGTCGAAATATTATACATTTACTTAAAATTTTGGTTTCTCGGACATTTCTATTATTTTTTGGTTTCAAAAGATAAACGCAAGCATATTTTTGTAAAAGAACTTGTGATAACTTCTTTACATAAGAATGCTATTAGTTTGTGTAACATTTCTTTCGTTGGAAATAATGATTTTTTATGAAATTTTAATGATTTTAGAAGAAAAAAACTTCATATCTTGATGCATATTTCTCTAATCTAAAATAAATACGCCGGTGAGTTTTTTCATAAAAACTTGCACAACAAATCTTCATACATAACCAAGCCAAATATCATTATCAAAAAGAGATGCTCTGTACTCGTTTTCGAGCTAATCGTTAAAATCTGTCGAAAAATGCATCTTTTCCCGATATGTCTCAGTTTGACGTTGCAAAAAATACATTTTATGTGAGCAACGTCATTATCTCCCCTGTGACTGTATCGTAAGACATAAGACAACCTCTGATTTGGGGTATTAGGGTATTGAACAGGTCTTTGGTTGGTCTTCTCTCCCTTTTAAACTAAATCAGTGAAATAAAAAAAAAATGCATAGAAAAACGTTCAATACACAGCAGTAAATAGAAAAAAAACATAGTTGATCGTAGATGGATTAAGGTCCTTTTTTCGGTTTTGAGCGTTCCCGATTAAGGTAAATCCAGGAAAGCGCTTCAGACGCGTGCCATTTATAACGTGTTGTTATCATTTTTTTATCACTGCTTTGTGTGGCAATTAACCTAATTGCTTTTCCGGGTTAACCTTTATTATGAAATCTTAAACTCCAAAATTTGAAAGCCATTGATCAGAGACTTCCTATACTAGACAATCCCTGCAATGATATATAAATGATCGAAAACTTATCTTAAGGATATACGTCATATGTCACCGAAGAGACATTGATTGTCGAAATGCGTATCGGGTGTAGAACGATTGGTACCGTTTATGTTATTATTTTAATAAATTATGAAAAAATTACTTTATTGAGTTTTCACAGAACACCGACAATTATGCAAGCAGAGTAAAACATTTTTGTTCATTTATATATTTCGGAATTTAGTATGACGTCCATAATCACTGAACTAGTACATATTTTTGTTCAGGGCCTAGATGAATCTCGACTCTGGGTGCGGGATGTTCTCGCTTTATTGTAGACTCATTGGTGGCCTTCGTCTGTTTTCTGCTCTTTGGTAGGGTTGTTGTCTCTTTGACACATTCCCCATTTCCATTTTCAATTTTATCTGAACTTATTTAAATTATTTAACATCTTCACACAACCCAACTTTGAAATATTAAGACACATGTGCGCATAAGATTTTTATAATCTTTACATTCTAGAAATAATTGAAGTGTTTCGCCAAAAATGAAAAGTAATGCAATTTCTAAATAATATGTGTAGTAAGGGGTGACCATTTTACGTTCGAGGGGAAGGGGATAGACAGATTTGACATTTCAACTGATATGTAAAAAATGTAGCCTTATGTTTGTCAGGAACAGATAATATTGATAGACTATATATGCCTGAAACATTCCATACTGGAGTTTTCACAAACAGTTGTGTTAAACATATATTTTATTGTTATAAAAGCTAATATAATTGAATTACGATATTTTTATTTTCTAGGTAATGAAGCATACAAAATATCTACATGCATACAATGTTATATTAGCGAGTGATAAATGATGGATAACATAATTATAATAACGTCATGTTTTCTATAAAAAGCATTAATAATTTCATTTTGTATTTCTAGCAGTACAAATGATATTAAGGTAAACACAATATGTACATGTATACAATCTTATTAAATAGTGTGTGATTAATGAGGATTACAATGTAGTTTATAACGTCTACAACTATCACAATGTCAGAACTCAAACAATACAAAGTAAGCAAATCTTAATACATAATGTCTATATATACATGCAAGAATTAAATCAGCACTTTAAGGTTGAGTTAATGTTAGTAGTTTATCACAGAAAGCCTGCACATCCAAGAATACAGCTTTGAAATGGAACGTTCACCAATCATTCAGAAAGAATCGAAAAGTTAGTAAATGTGATGATGAAAACATATGTACTATATACATGTATGATCCAATAGAATAACCCTTTAGTGGAAAATGTTAATGATTTATTCATCGCCTATGTGTTTAGGTCACCCTTCCCTCCCATCTCTTTGTGTCACCAACAGGGAATTTCCGAACTCTAATTACTTTGCCTTCATAATATGGCTCCTGTTTTGTCAAGTTTACGATAATTATAAAGGAAGAACATACAAACATTTAAATTTAGTTGCTTACATCCATGTTCTGTGGTCTCATTGACAATCCCACCGCATCTTTTCTCTATACATGTGTACATGTACATCAGAGGCCTATTGTATGATTTATGTGAAAATTAAGTGTGTCCTCATATTCACCAAAGACCAAGCATCTGCATGTAAATTTATCTTATAATTCTTATGCAAACTTAATATACTAGCATGTGTTTATCTTGTTTAGCATATCAAACCTTTCTTGGTCGTTTTATTTATCATTCATTCAATTTTATGTAATTATTCATTCATTCACCCCTGGGTTTAACTGGCAATGTAAATCATTTTCCAAACTTCAGTTCTAAGCAAACTGATGACGAGTCCGGTTTGTAGTGTAGAATACATGAATATGAAACCAAGTCCTGCCAGAATTTTGGTACCTCGTATTGAGAGAGTCTTACGCTCACTTGAAGTTGAACAGCCTTGGACAATTCGTGGAGACAAGGGGTGACTAATTGCAACATAAATTGCTTTCCCTAGTTATGGTACAAATATCCTACCTTATTCCCGCTCCGCCCTCTTTCATGTACTTTTCGACTGCTTTATTGTTGAATTTGATCTATTCCTCAATTTAACATTAAAAATTTGCCATTGAACTTTAAGCAAAGAGGACCATCTGGTAGCATAAAGAGAAATGATTACAATTAATCATGTTTCTCCTATAAGAGCCGTTTTATATGTTTTAAAATACATATCCCAAATACATTTACATGCACAAAGGCGCATTACATAGATATTCTGAAAAAAAGTGAATTACATGCAGCCCTACAAAATTTCCTCTTACTGATTCTGGTATTCTTTTATTAGCTGGTCATGTTAGTGACATGCAGCCATGCAATATATATTTACCCTTACTGAATCTGATATTCTTTTATGAATTCGTCACGTTAATTACATGCAGCCATGCAATATTATACAATTACAGTCTTTTGATGAGGTAAATGTGTAGTTTTATTGACTTTTAAAAAACTGATATTCACTGAGGCCAACGGCCGAAGTGAATATCAGTTTTTCAAAAGTCAATTAAACCACATATTTACCGAAACAAAAGACAGTAATTGTTTTATTCCATATTCCGAGAGAAATGTATGTAATGGCAATTATTAACCAAACCAATTGTACATCAATCGTTTTTTTACCAAAATAGTGCAGGTAAAAGCACGCGACGTTATGCACGGTGAATATCCTTTTTCCGCAGGTGAATATGCTTATTTATTCAAAATCCCATTCATATAGAAAAACCTACTAAAGTTTTATTAATATGGAATAATTACCCTTACTGAATCTGATATTCTTTTATGAGCTTGTCACATAAATTACATGCAGCCATGCAATATTATACAATTACTGTCTTTTGATGAGGTAAATGTGTAGTTTTATTGACTTTTGAAAAACTGATATTCACTGAGGCCAACGGCCGAAGTGAATATCAGTTTTTCAAAAGTCAATTAAACCACATATTTACCGAAACAAAAGACAGTAATTGTTTTATTCCATATTCCGAGAGAAATGTATGTAATGGCAATTATTAACCAAAACCAATTGTACATCAATCGTTTTTTTACCAAAATAGTGCAGGTAAAAGCACGCGACGTTATGCGCGGTGAATATCCTTTTTCCGCAGGTGAATATGCTTATTTATTCAAAATCCCATTCATATAGAAAAACCTACTAAAGTTTTATCAATATGGAATAATTACCCTTACTGAATCTGATATTCTTTTATGAGCTTGTCACATTAATTACATGCAGCCATGCAATATTTACCCTTACTGAATCTGATATTCTTTTATGAGCTTGTCACATTAATTACATGCAGCCATGCAATATATACCCTTACTGATTCTGATATTCTTTTATGAGCTTGTCACATTAATTACATGCAGCCATGCAATATTTACCCTTACTGATTCTGATATTCTTTTATGAGCTTGTCACATTAATTACATGCAGCCATGCAATATTTACCCTTACTGATTCTGATATTCTTTTATGGGCTTGTCACATTAATTACATGCAGCCATGCAATATTTACCCTTACTGAATCTGATCTTCTTTTATGAGCTTGTCACATTAATTACATGCAGCCATGCAATATTTACCCTTACTGATTCTGATATTCTTTTATGAGCTTGTCACATTAATTACATGCAGCCATGCAATAGTTACCCTTACTGAATCTGATATATTTTTATGAGCTCGTCATGTTATTTCATTGACTGGTGAAAGTTCCATTTCACCACAAAGCTGTATACCTGTATCATGACATTTTATGTTGTTGTAGGATCAACTCTACATCCACTTAAACACAACGAAGGATCGTCCTTCCTTGAATTGGGTATCTGATTGTGGTGGTCAAATCCACATTTGCCGTCAATACGTATCTCCTCTAACTTTTCTTCGTGACTATTTGCTTCTTGTTCTAATTGTTAAAAAAAACCACAAAAACATTATACTATTGAAAATTCAAATTATATGACAACCCTAAAGACGTAAATAAGACAGCTTTATGGAGCATATATTTTGTTATTCAAGGAACTCAAGATCAGAGAATCTCCAGGAGAATCCTCACTTTATTTATCATCATTATTCCTCTCATCTCTATTCCGGATGTGTGGCATCAACATTAATTCTCGTTAACCCATTTTATATCGATCGGATGCGGCAATTTCGCTTGTTTGCGTGTTCAAAATGGCTGCATCCGACCGCTACATATTTTACCCAACGAACAAACTCATTTATCAAGTGACGTGTATATCCTATCTCATATTTGAACTTTTTACTGAAAGTTTAATTTTAGTTTGTGAGGAGAAGGTTTTATGAAAGTCAAATATTCCAGATCGCGATTCGAGCTCGAACGATCTTTTTACCACATTTCAAAAACTTCAAGTACTACAATTGTTCTGATATGCATTTTTGTACATTTTAACGTTTCAATAGTCACGATTATATGCCCCCTTCCCCATCATATAATGTATTAGACAGATAGAAAGACAGACAGAGCTTTCAAAAAGTATTATTTGATGCTATTTAAATCAAATGCAAGCAAACGCCATTTAATTGCTAGGTGCATTTATGCTATGTAATCAATTTAGACTTTAAATTTGTCTTACCCTTTTGATCACACATTAACGGCTGTTTCATATTCATCTCAAGGTTTTCATCTACCGCAGGAATTACTTTGTCATTTTCTTTTTGAATGGCATATATCTTCTGAAAAATGTCAGGTAACAGTTGGAACTTGCAGAGAAGACAAATTGCTACGCCAGTCACGATAATGCAAGTTAGAATTGATTCAATCCAGAGATGGTGCTCTTCTGGCAACCATCTGGAACCATCTGAAATATTCAATTGATATGATACATAAGTGTAAGAATCGATAGGGTAATTCACATACTCTGGACATGCTGTTAATCTGGATCTTTCAAAGAGTATTTATCTCCAACTAGTTAGTTTATATTTCACAATTTTTTGCCTTTGAAATGTTACCAGGCTCAAGCTAGCAGCCACTCGCTAGCAGCCACTACGCTAGCAGCCAGTTTTTGAATATGTCTATGAACCCAAAAGTTGCATAAGAATCAAAGGTACTCAAAATGTTTTTATTAATTATGTTAATATATAGACACCATTTTATCAGTTTTTAATATAGAATTAAGCAGTCCAAGTCACAATTCAATGAATTTAAAATTTCTGGTCCTTTTCAATAATTTAAAGACAATAATAATCGATGTCAATATATACCAAACAGGATGCTGCACGCTTTTACTTTTAATAGTCAACAGTTTTGAGTGTATATAGAATCGAAAATAGTTATGAAATTATTTAAAATGCTTGCACAATTGCTTGTCAGATGGAATTGACTCTGCCATCAGATTTTTTGTGTGTGATATTTTATCAAATAGCTTTCCATATTCTCGGCATCCTGTCAAATAGTTCCTAAGTTACAATTATTGTTCTGCATTACAAGAATAAAAAGTTGCGCGCGTGCTTTAATATTTATTTACTTAGACACATTCTGTTTTAACGAAACTTCTGTATCTATAGGAGAGGATACCGCTTACTTTTGATTAGCCGAAAGCTTTATTTTTTGTACACAAAGTATGCATATGGTGGGCAAGGAAATTATCTAATATTATCTATTCAAAAGCACAAAAATGTACTATACCCCAACTTGGAATTCTGGTCAATTAAATTCCAAAGCTTCCGTTTGCACCTAGTGTACATGAGAAAAAGTTTTGCTGTAGAGAATTTTTTATTAATATTTCCATAAAGGTGGGGTAGGGTGTCCAACACCAAATTTGAAGCAAATTTAAAAAAAATCTAAGCCGAACAACACCCTGGATTTTCTCTCCAGTAGACCTTAGCTACTCAGCTTCACTTCGCACCTATAGTGTCGAAAAAACTATTGCCGTTCGGAATTTTTTTATTAAAATTTTCGTGAGGATAGGGTAGCGTGTCCGATCCCAACTTTGGACCAAATTTAAAAAAAATCTAAGCCGAACAACACCCTGGATTTTTTCTCAAGTAGATCTTAGCTACTCAGCTTCACTTTGCACCTAGTGGCGGAAAAGGTCCTGCCGTACGAATTTTTTATCAACATTTCCGTAAGGGTGGGATAGGGTGTCCTACCCCAACTTTGAACCTGAAAATAGAATGTTTCGTTAAAATAGATTTGACTCATTGAAAAATTATTAATGCACGAGTGCAACTTTTTTTTTCTTGTCATGCAGAACAATAATAACTTTTCAAGAACTATTTGACAGGAAAGCCGAGAATATGGAAAGCTATTTGACTCAATATTACAAAATTAATTGATGATTTCAATGTCAATTCCCTATTACAAGCAATTTTGTAAGCATTTCAATAATTTTATTACATATATACGATTCTATGTACACTGAAAACTGTTGACTATTAAAATTAAAAGCGGGGAGCACGCTGTTTGGTATATTGACATCGATTACTATTGTCTTAAATTGATGAACAGGACTAGATATTTTTTAAATCATTGAATAGTTCTCTGACTGCTAATTTATTTTATCATATACTTAGCATTGATATGATAGCTTTTGCATATGTGTAATGCGCGGAAGTACACAAGCCATAATTTCCCACCCGGGCTGATAACCCATATCAGGTGCATCTCGTGCACAAAAGCCATAATAGTGCCTCTCGTGCAAGTTACTTCCTGTGTTTCCGGTATCGGTTGTTTACTTTTCTATTGTGACGTCAGATGTTTTTTATGACGACTTCAAAATTTACGGGAACTTTTGTGGGGATAGTTTAATACTTGCTAACAAATGCCATTGACAATTATGAATCATTTTATAGTACAACAAACATGGAGTAGTAATGATCCTAAAACTCTTCCAAATTTTCAATGTTTCAAAATGCCTCTATAGGAAATGTTACCATAAATATATAAGGAGTTAATGATGCTGTTGTTGGACAACTATAGTATATTTGATTCATAATTTTAATTTTCTTTATAAAGTGTTTGACTGTTTTAGTTATTGTATTAGTTTATTTGCCTTACATAAAACTATTGTCGGAAGTATATGATAAAGCGATTAATACATGGCCTTTTCCATATCAGCCTGGGTATCATCCCTCGACCCATATCAGCACCTCGACTCCGTCCCGGCTGATATGGGGGTCTCGGGATGATACCCAGGCTGATATGGAAAAGGCCATGTATTAATCTCTATATATCCAGGTGTGTTGATAAGTCGATATCCTAAGGCTATTTTTTCTTATTTTTTTGTAGACTTAGCTTTCAATTTTTATTACCATGCATTGTCAAGCTTGGTATTAAACTCATAATTGTTTCTGAGTAACTCAATGTACGATGCTGTCCCATACTGAACCTTCTGACCTTGTTTGTTTACATTCAAATTTCAATGGCGTCTAAATCACGTGATGTCAAATCGTTCTACCCAATCTAATTGCTCTCCTGTCAATTAGGGGGGGTTTTCAGTCTACTGCAATTTTTTTTACGTTATTTCTTTGTGGGATATTGCCTAAAACTAGTTTGCAATAATTTGGGGTTTTATTCAACTGGAAACCTCATCTTTTGACATCTCTTTCGACACCAATGGAATTTTGTATTAATATTCACCTACAGTCATGATGGTCAGAATATCCATCTTTTTATAATGAATAAAAAAAAATCTATGAAAATTGAATGTAATTTGTTTTTTATTTACCTTCTCTTTATTCCTGTACAACATTATGGCATGGACATCGTTTTTTCATATAGTTTTCCTTTCATTTTGGTTGGGCTTTTTTCGCTGTAAAATCGCGAAAGACGTAAGGAGCATGTCATTTACAAATTCCTAAAAATACGATTTGCTTGACCTGTATTGCCTGCCACAAGACTAATGACGCTGAATGGAATGTACTCAAAGCAATGTGAAGTTCTAGAATGTTTTAAGACATTCGGAAGTCGGGATTGAAACAGGCATTAGAAAATTGGCATTTTTTAGCAATAATTGAGAACAACAATGAAAACTTACCTTTAGGAATGTTTTTTTATTCAAAAGTGCAGAAAAAACATATTCCTGCAATGTTTTTCTACGCCGGAAGTAGCGTAGTGACGTCAATGCGTAGTTTCCCCGTGTGTTAAGTTCAAACACAAATACCTAACGAACTGACAAGATGACCGATTTAAGACTACAGTAGGATATATTAAAACTGATAATATATTGGTTATATATCAATGAAAACATTTTGAGTACGTTTGAATCTTATTCAACTTTTGGGTTCATAGACATATCCAAAAACTGGCTGCTAGCGTAGTGGCTGCTAGCGAGTGGCTGCTAGCTTGAGCCTGGGCTTTAGATAACCTGTATCGCCCACCTGGCATATTAATGCAATGCTTTAAGATTATATGTGTTGAATGGATCCTTTAAAACTTCTAAACTGTTGAACAGTTTAATAAATTACACAAATTCCAACTTGACATTAATTTTTGAATGCATTGCAATAGATAAGTAGCAACATTTTCAATGAAGTCACTGTTGATAGATGACAACTAAATGTATCATATATTTACTAACCTGAAGCTGAACAGTTCAGTATTACTCTATCAGTTTCCGAAATATTTTTCCTCAATGTGTCTGCAAAAAACGTTTTTACAAGTATAGCAATTGCCATGTTTTTGCTTTCATGTTGTTTTATACATGTAAAGAAATTTTAAAAGCTTAAAACCAAAAAGGTTCTTAAACTTTCATATCTTTTATTTTTTACAAAATCTGATTTGATTTAGAGTGTAATAATTGTAAAGAGCTACATACTTTTATTTCATTTGTCATACAAGTACATTGCTGTCTTAATCTTAGTTGTGAAGATTGATTTGGAGTACAAAATATTTAATACGAATAAAATTGAATAGCATTCCCTTGATTTGTGTTGGATATTGTTACAGAAGGTAACAATTGAAAGCTAAGCTACACAGTACTTATACAAAAATAAGAAATCATCCAACTATATAAATCGACCGTAATGCTATATTTCTGAATATCAACAGTTAATAGATTAAAACCTAAAGACTTTATTTTCATAAATTAAAAAACAAACTGCAACGAGCTGACATATATATGAAGTTTTTCTCATTGTTGAAGCTGTACGGTGATCTTTAATTGCTTACTCCCACTTCATTTTAACTTTGATGATCAGTTGTCTCATTGACATTCATACTATATCCCCTTATCTTATTTTAGTATTGACTGTTCACTACATACAGTGGTAAACTCTATGTGTATGTGTATACATATGCAATTTGTCAAATTGAATTGCGTACCCAAACAATATTCAGAACAGTTTGAAATGTGTCTGTTGTTTTTAAAACAGTCCTCTGCAAAATCGATACAACTTCTACATCTCTGAGACTGCTCCTCGCAAAATTGCAATCCTTGTTGGCACATGTCCGAGAAACATGAAAATGATGCCATTTTTCACTGAGAATAGTTTAAACACTGAAATCTGTAAAGAAAATATTAATATGATATTTATTAAAGAAAATGTAACAGGATAAGTATTCAGTGTAATTGATTGCTTGCATGCTAAAAACTTTGCCAACACAAGCTGATTGTTTTTTAAATTAGTTGTTGCTTTTAATTTATAAAGCAATGGATGTGTAAATAGAATATATGAAACCAAACATGATAATTTTATGAATGTTCCTTATTATGTGTTGACCAAGTGTTGTTACTTTGACGCCGATCGGTCATCCAAGATGGCCGCCGGCGGAACCCTATGGGAAATACATACACTTATCTTCTTTTAGCATGTTTAGAGAACCGTTGAATGGAATGAAAGCAAACACAAAAACTTTTTTGATGCCGATCCATCAATCAAGATGGCCATAAGAGGGGGACTTAGTTTAACATACTAAGGACCCTAAGAGAAATACACTGTCATACAAACGTCTTCTTTTAGAGAACCACTTAATGGAATTGAACCAAACATGGCATAAATGTTTCTTATGGTGTTCTGACCAGGTGTTGTTACATTGAGGCCAATTCATCATCCAAGATGGCCTACAGCGGGGGACTTAGTTTAACAAAAGACCCTTAGGGAAATATATACAAATGTCTTCTTTAAAAGAACCGCTGAATGGAATGAAACGAAACCAAACATGACATATATGTTTCTTTCGCTTTTTCATGGGGTGCATATGAAGTTTTACAACTTTGTTGCTGAATCACTGTTCAAAGATTGTTTATTAATTTACGGGATCAATATTTAACCAAATTTGGCCGCAATCAATTTTGGGGTATTTTTATGATTTTTATCTATTTTTACATGGTTTCTAAAACGAAAGAACAGACACACAGGCTCTTGAGATTCTCTTGTTTATTATTGGTGATTTGATTTTGTAAACTTTTTAGATATTTCAAGGATTTGTATACTGTATACTATACAAATCCTTTGATATTTATATACAATATTATATATATCTTAAAATCTTCAAGTTCTATAGTTTACACTTCTCCATTAAACCTAGGGCATGATGTATTAGTATTTTATAAGTACTAGTATATGTTAGTATTTTACTAGTATATATTACAAATGTAGTATATACTAGTCCCAGATTAAACCTCATAAAAGTATGTTGACTTGTTGTCCAATCTAAAAATAAGAACTGGAATTGCAGTATTTATAAATAATTAAATAAAAAAGTCCCTTTACTAAATTTAGAAATTTACCCGGGATTTTCACAGGTATATAAAAGATTAATTGACGTCAATGTATATTTATGTTAACAGCAAAAAACTGCAAAGTAAATAAACAAATAAACAATTCACTCATTCATTAATGGAAATTAAAAAACAAATTCAATATATATATATATACATCGTCAAACGTAATTAACATTATTCTTTCTTCATTGTATTTGTAAGTAACGGAATTGATGTACCTTTAACAAAATGAAAATACAAAGTATCAATTATTTGTGCAGTTTATTTACATAATAATGAAATAGAAATGAAACAGTGAATTGATTAATAATTAATAAACTGCAATTTATACTTACCTTACGATATTGGGTTTAAGCGCTCCGAATTCTGGATTGGAAATGAATCGTTTGTAGATTACGTAAGCCTGGAAGTTAACTCAATCACAATGTTACACGTCTACTCGATGTGGGCAAATAACGTTGGTACTGTGCCAAAATCAATGAAATCTTACTAAGAATAGAGAAAATGTCCCAGTTAACACAAAAATATTTTGTTTATGTTTTTAAAACATTTTGAAAAATGTTGTGAAAATATCGTAGAACATATTAAAATAACGTGCCATTGTATGGTTTCACAAATATTTTCAAAACATTTTCTATAACATTTCCAGAATATTTTTAAGACATCATTAAAACGTTTCTAAATTTTGTTGACAATGTTTGTAAAATGTTTTATAAATGTTTGTTTTATATTAAAATATCCTTGAAACATTTTTAAAACATAAAACAAAAAAGGTTTTGCAGGAAATAATGTTGTGAAAATGTTCAAAAAACATTTTACAAAATGTTTTAATAATGTTCGTATTCTCAAAACATCATTTAAATGTTATATGAATATCATTAGAAAAATGTTTTCTAACATCATTATTCAAACGTTTTATAAAATATTATAAAACAGTTGATCGTGTTTGAATATGGGGAGATCCTGGGTCCCCGCATGGAGCTATAATTATGGTTTATCTAATTCCAACTATTTCACTTCAACTTTGTCTAGTTTAGAGCATGTGGCCACTTTTCTCATAATCCTAGATCTGCATCTGAAAAACAACTGCTGTCATACTGATCTTTACCCAACATCTCATTTTACAATTGTTTGTTGATTACAGTTGAATCAGCATATATTTTATTTACTTTTGTCAGATTTAGATTGATATCTCATTGACATAACCCTATTTTTTGTATTTATTGAACATGTAATATTATATAGTTTGTCATGGTTTTACTTACAGAAAGGTATTCTTTTTTTCTGATTTTAAATATCTTTGCGCATTTTTTTTAAAAGTATTTCTTGATCTCATGTTTGATCACAGGTACCCTCAGACATTTTTCTGCTTCTGCATAGTTTTTAACTGTTTTCTCTGCTACCTTATAAGTAATTAGTCAACACTATACAAGATAGAACTACAATTATAAATGCAAAACATTTATTCAATATTTTCATATCACTGTTCTTTTTCAAAGTTTCCTTTGTTCCATTCTTTTTATTTCCTTTGACATCTGCTGGCTTCTGTAAAATAAAGTGTAAGCAAATTAGTCCTTCAGTTTAGTGATTAAACAAGTGGCTGAAATTTCAGTTAATTTAATCAAAATTACACTATAAACTATTTCTCTTCATTAAATCCAGCGGTTTTACAAAAATATATTGAAAAGTGTCAACTTATCAGTGTTAATTGATTGTGAATCAGTGAAGCAACAATTGTAGCTATTTTAAACATCTAGAGTTTTTTTTTATTATTAAACAAGTGTAACGGTAGATTTCACCAGTTTTTAAAATAAGACACTATAGTTTTCTCAACTATAAAGAGTAGCCAGCCATGAAGAACCTGTAACATTTTCTTGGTCTTCCATAAAAAAAAATATTTTGTAATGGTTATTGTATATTTTTGTGCAAATACATGTAATGTAGATTGAGGATTTAAAATAATAAATACCTTCAAAAAATTTGCTCTTCCAGGATATTTGTAGTCATTTCTAAGCTTATATTCTTCTTTAAAATCCCCATTTCCATTCTCCATTTTAATCTGCATTTCAGAAAATTTATCATAAATTTTGGAACGTCTAATTGATCCTACAAAAGTTAAAATAAACAAATGAATAAAATATAAGTTAGAAAAAGTCACAGTGTAATAGTCAGCTACAAAGGCCACAACATTTAAAAGTGAACAGCTGCTCCATGTATATAAACAATCCAGTGTTATTCAAATTGGTTAAAGCTTTTTTGAGTTAGTGTCGGACATGTTGACGCAACAGATAGAGGAACGAACAGGCCGACCGACAGACGGACACAGTATGCATTACCATAATACGTCCTGTAAAGTCGTATAATTTAAACAATTCTAACAATGAAAGGAATGGCATAATTTATAAAGTTTAACGAAAAAACAAATTTGTCAGAAATGAACCGGCAACTACTGAATCAAACTCCTGTCTTGGGATCGGCACATAAATAATTATCTGGCTGGGTGATAGGTTGTTACTTGTAGGGCTCAACACAAAAGTACAAGTTACAAAAACATAAAACAATATATTATAGAGGCAACAACACTCGCTTTGTCAAATAGCAAAAGCTTTGATAATCATTGCGTATTTGAGATTCCCTTGATAAGTAGATGTGTAGCCAGCGATGGAGCAAATAAAGTATTGCCCTGTCTGTTAAAGCAAATAATGGGCTGACTTGTAATGCTTATAACAGAACTTTTCAGACATGCTCAGTGGTTACAAGTGATTGCATTTATAGACTTTAAAATAATATAAAAAAAAACCTTAAGTTTAACCCTGTTTGTATAATTCTAATGTTCACTGGACATACCCATCACAACATCAAGGCAGACTAAATTATCATCATCCCCCTTTTTGTATTATACCTGCTTACACTCGTATTTATTGTTTGAATATATTAAACAAATTAACCAAGATATTTTTAGAAGCATAACAATGATTTATAAATGTGAACTAGTGTCATATCTTACCAGTTTTAACGCATGATAAGGTTATTCTTTATTTTGTACGTTTCCTTTGTCTTTGTTTACAGCATGGCAATAATTAAAACTTCCGGTTACTGGTTTCAAAATTCCTTTGGATCATGTCCGTTGATCATCGGGAACAGTTAGATTTTAAATGTGTAAACGTTTGATGTCGGTAGTGGAATATAAAATCCGGAAAATAGCAGTGCGTGCACTATATAATAATGCTATATATATATATATGGGATCGAGGTACAGCTCCAATCTCTGTCATTTATTAAATAAAATAAAGTATTATACATAACCTAAATCAATGTTTGAAAAATATTGTTAAAACATTTTCTATTAAATATTTTTTTGTAAATGTATTCATAATATTATTTTAGAATGTTGTTAAAATATAAGCAACAAAATGTTTTATAAAGTCATTTTCTCAATATTAAATGCGAAACGTTTTTAAAATGTTTTGGGGTAAATGTGTTCATAATATTATTTTAAAATGTTGTCAAAATATTAGCAACAAAATGTTTTATAAATTCATTTTCTCAATATTAAAAGCGTAACGTTTTCAAAATGTTTTCATCAATATTATGAAGAAATGTTGTTAAAATATCTCAAAGGCATGTTATTTAAACATTTCATGAAACATTTTTAGAAAATATTTTTAAAACATCGGAGTGATATTGTTAAGAATGTTCTACTTATATACTTTTAAAATGTTTTTCAGAGGTAGAACCTACATATCTTCTGAACATTTATAAAACATTCATACAAAATATCTTAAAAAATATTATCGAAAACATTTTTATGAATATTGTTACATCATTGTAAAAATATTTTCAAAAAATGTTTTAAATAAATGTTTTAAAAATCAAAGAAAAAATATTCACATAACATCACGAAAATATTTGTTTGACAACGTTTTGATAAGACATTTATACAACCTTATAAAAATGTTTTGAAAATGTTTTGTGCTACCTGGGGTAACTCGTACTGTAATTCCGTTCTATCATTGATAGGGGTCGAAATCAAAGTATAGTAGTAAAATTCATAGTTAGAGAGAGTAACATTTTAACTTCAATGGGAGGGGGCTGTATAATTGACAAAAAGGCGCCCCTATAAAAAAAAATATAGCATACAATTATGCTTCCATTTCTATGTTGAAAAGTAAAGTGGATTATTTCTTTAGTACGATTTTTCAACTTGACGTGGGATATGGTGGTATACAGAGGTGAACAATCAAAGGTTTTGATAGAATTAATTTCAGAGAACGATCGAGATTTAAAATTATTCAGATGTTCATTATATAGTTGGTTTTTTTTTTTATCCCCATATGGTTAATACCAATACGATAGTAAACAGTTTCAAAGTATTTCTGAATATCGTCTATCAATGTGGACATATTTTTTGTCAATTCAATTGACGTTTACTTTGTCGAACATGCAGATGAGCCTGTAATGGGCAGTTGTTTGTACAGAATTTGGTAGAGTGTGATTTATGATTCGTCAAAATCTCATCTTTGTAAAATGATATCTTTATGTGAGATTACATGAGCGCTAATTTATTCCCAATTATTTTACAAGGACCTCGAAGTAGTACGATTTACATACCAGGACAATATTATTTCGAAGCTTTGTCCGTAGGAACAACATATTAATATTATGATAGCTTATTTTGTTTTGTTCACATTTTCTTTTTTTTACGATTTTTATTCTACATCAATTGGAAGCATACTCGAAATGTTAATAGAATGCAATTTAGTGAAAATACGGAGTAAACTATTACTTTTATTATTTACAAACCTTTTAAAATTACAACAATCGGTTGCGTGTGGTAAAATTTTATCAGCACATTAAAAATCGTCATCAATGTTCACACATATTTATCTATGTAAGTGTTTCCCTACATTATTAACATTATTTGTGATAAATTGATCAGAGATAACCTTGAAAGATTATTGATTTATTTATGAAATTGAAATGACTGTTAAATGATATGATAGGCGAAATTATTGTCTCCTCGGCATTTGAAACACATTTTTGAAGCCTTAAGAAGCGAGACAGAACTTAAAATGCACTAATAATAAGCTGTTAATTTGCGACATATTCACATTAACAGTTTGAGCGCAAAAAGTGTTTGTAATTAGCAAACACGGATTTAAAATGTCAAAAGTAACTGAACTACTAAAATGTTTAAATAAAGAGGGATTTATAATGAATATCTTTCAAACCAAAAAAAAAATGAAAAGTTGCAAAACTAAATACATATATCGTTTGTTAAACACTACAGAAAAAAAACATCTTATTATCTAAATAAGATAGACGCTGCAATTTGGATCCATGTACATTGGAACTATGTATGATCTGAAAACCTTGTTTTATCTTCAGAACATACTTGTCGTTTCTCCTTGAATGAATTCTTATCAACTTCATTTGAATCAACCGGTTAACTGAAATTTATATCACTGTTCAATTGGTTTGAAGATAGGCGAATCGACTGTTACTAGAGTGGTATGTAAATTTATTAAGCATTTGAATAAACCTTCTCTTAAAGGCAACCAATCAATCCGACATTGGTTAATAAGATTTTTGAATATTTCTTTAATCGATGCAAACATTGATATCTTTTTTTCAGAGTTTAATGCACAGTGTCTTTCCAGTTATGAAAGTATCGGTCCCATAATTGTCAAAATTGTCCTTTAGCCTAATTTACACAAAACCTTTTTCTCAACTTCAGAAAGACTCGTTGTATTCTGATGTCTTTACTGTAAACAGTTATGTTCTTATGCATTTTGTAATATATTTTTTACTAATAAGTATGAATACTATAATTACATATTATAATATATTATCGATTGGCTCGATGTTATAAAGTTGTATATAATACACAAAACTAGCCACCACCAGAAGCCAGAAAAGGGGTGACGATAAGAATAAAAACTTGAACAAATTAAATTATTGCCATTTTTATTGAATAAACAGAAAATGCTTGTCATTGGTATGTAATATAAAACTAACGAGATAAGGTATGATTGCCAATTAGACAACTTTCCAATAAAGTTCAAATAAAGTTGATCTAAGCAAAAGTAGGTATCCCTACGACCTTTTTAAATGAAAAAAAATTGTGGTGGGTTAAACATATCTGTAAGCCCCAAACCCTCTCATAACCTGGGACAGTGGTGTAACATCACAACGTAAGAATAACCTATACAAATCAGTCAAAAACTTATCACATCAGATCGATACATGACAAAAAAAACGTAAATCAGTACACATCCAACACCCATGTAAGTATGTTGATTAAGAAACAAAGGTTAAGTTTAATTGTTTGTTAATGTAAATTAGGTTATCAAAACCAAATATTAAACTATTATAAGCCATAATATCTGTAAATATACATTTCCTAACAATGAAGGAGATAATAAGTTACTGTCACTGTCTGATAAAATGAAAAATGGCGAATATACAGTTTGTGTATGCTGGAATAATAATAGTTTGTGTTCATGTTTTCTTAACTCATGGTATGTATTATGTACTACTTGTAAGAGCAAATTTAGCGACGATTTAAAACCAAACTTTAATTTTAGTATTTATACCCGATAACTTATTTAATAGTAATATTATTTATATAAATATCCTATGTCTAATGAAACGAATGAAAATCTTTTTTGAAAACAAATAGGATAGACAGTGACTTACATCACCTCGGATTTACAGGCTCTTGGCTTTTGGACAAAGCTAGTGATTTTACAAATTCTCTTTGTCTTTCAGAATTTTTACAAAATCCCTGATATAAAAAATTCCATGCAACATACATGTACAAAGTGTATATGCATATAACGAAAATTTCTTTGATGATGTTCGTTTATTTTATTGCTACTAGTATCAAACAGCATTTAAAAATTAGATACCATAACAGTAAACTATATATAGACATCAAACAATAAACATAATTTTCGAAAATCAAAATCAATGTCTATGTCGTGGTTGTTGTAAACAATCCTAAATTTAATTGATTTGTACTTTTCCGTATTAAATATTTTTAGGGTACAGATGTACTGTAATTCAAGGAGGAACAGAAAAAAGACTATCTTGTTCATCTAATAAAACTTTGTGGATTATTCAAGCTTGGTGGGGTAAAAGCAATTCAATCTGTGATAAGCAACTCATTCAAAATTATCACATCCAGTCAACTGATGTTAGGAGAAGTGTTTCGAAACTTTGCAATGGTCATCCATTCTGCAGCGTACGATATGAGTCCGATCGTATGTCGTCTAATTATGTCGCCATTCATTATCAGTGTAAAGGTATTCTTTATTCTTATATTATCACATTAATAATCTAAATAAATTATTAGTAAGAGTGACAAAGCACATCGTCGCTGGGCTTCTAAAATGTTGTAAATTACAAATTTTTCAATAAAAAAATATCTCACAAACAGGCTTTGAAAATTTTGGTAAAATGTATGCTTCCAAAATGTCGTATGTGAACTTGAACATTTTTGTAAATAGCAGTGAAATAAAAACTTTTCCCAAAGCCATTCTTCAACGTTTTTCAAGTTTTCATACAACATTTTGGAAGCAAACTTTACAAACATATGACATTTGCAATTTTGTAACATGTCTTATTTCACACATTTTGATTGGTCTAACTGTATGCTATTTTTGTATACCAAAGATTTCCTCCCGCCGAGACCATTGATGTCAAGAAGTATTTTTAGCCAAAAAAGTCATATACGACATTTTAGAAGCCCAGCGACGACATACAAAAATTACTAGTGTTACTAATAAACAAAATATCGTATATATTGCATACTAAATGTATTCAAAATTCATGGTATTATTTTGATGCACCTTTTTCGCACTGTGATTTCAAGTTGATAATAGCTGTTTATATGCATGTACTTTGCAAACTTTACTCGGCAACGTTGGAAACAGAAAAGCTAAAAGAAAAACAGCCAGTCCGAAGACTTGTTCATTTGTTTGTAAAACATTTTAAACCTTGATACGTACTCTGATATCCATGATCAAGCGAAATCCAATCTACTATCGATTATAGAATGACAATTTAAAACGTGTTATGTTGTTTCTGTTTGGACTACACATACTATTGTGCAATTGTCAAAACAATTCCAGGTACTAGTATTAATAATTTGTTTTTGTCAGACACAAATGAAACCCTTCCCGAATGACATGCTCGTATTTTAGGTCCTTACAGTAACAAAGAAGGCATAATATTAACAAAAGATTGAATATTGAGATCTTAGAAAATCTTATCAACAGCTTTGATATAAATAACTGATTTCATAACTATCAATGTAATGGGAGAAAACAGAGCTCAAGTATGTACATTATTATCTAATTATGTTTAAGCTTCTGGAAATTTATGCGTGGCAGCCAAAATGAAGGATTCTGTTGACCTAGTATGCCCTTCAACAAGTTTAGTTGTGATATATAAAGCTTGGGTAGATATGCAAATATGTGTGCAATCTCGACCAATGTCACAGAAAACTAATGTAACTAATGATGTGGTAAAGATTTGTAGAAATCGTTCTTCATGTGCAGTACCTTATGAGCAAGGAACATATACATATGTCAACATTGAATATCATTGTAAAGGTGAGTAAAAGGTATTTGAAGCAAAATTTTAATGTGGCCTTATATGATGGTGGATAGAATGTACTCCCATTGGTTGTTCTTCAAATATAACAATTCAGATTTCTCTGCAAAAAAAGGCAAAAAAAAACAATATCAAGTACAAAATGAGCTGACATAACAAGGCTGCAATATTAATAAGGTGAGAGGAAAATATGATGAAAATGATAGAATAATAAAAAGGGCCGACACAACAAAAAAAAACAATTGCTAAATTAGATGCTTGACAGTGAAAATATTCAAGACATATGTACTCATTTTGAAATACTACAGATCTCCTTAAAGCCTTCAATGATAAGAAAGAATTCATACTGTAGAGAAAGCAATAAAAGGCCAGTGTTGAAAAAATGGGAATCATTTCATTGAATAAAATTAACGGCCTGATTTAAACATATCACATTTTTTTTAAACTATTATGACTGACGGCAATGAACGACAACAGCTGGACTTGTTGTTTATGGCTTGAGACAGGCACCTAAAAATGTGGTGGTGTAATCGACCAACTCTACTTTGAGCCAAGACAGTGGTGTAAAGAAAAATATGTTATCCTATTCCCTAGCTAGATGTTAAACTCTTCATTGGTATCGATTACACATAGACAAATATTATTCATGTCTTACATTTCAAATGATATTTGTTGGGTAGATCATTATTTATTGAATACTAGTATTACTCGCGGGTCGATACCTTTAAAGCACATCATTCGTTGCATGGGCCAAATATGAAATGTAACTGTTGAATAATAGCTGAACTGTACTACAGTGTGTTCCCGCCGTGAAAACTGTCTTTCGTTCGCTAGATGAAAGGTCCAATCGTATCATTTAGACTATTTAAACTAATACATTGAGTCCAACTTTTATTGATAGATTATAAAGTCATCATACGCAAAGAGGTTACTGAACACGAACACAACACAAGTCTCCGTAGCTAAAAGTAAACAAGGCGGGTCCTAGTAAATGAGAGAATAACTTAATTTCACAGTGTAAAAACTTAAACTTATACTAATGACAAATTTGAATGATACAATTCTTTTTAAAAACATTATCAATACATATTGCATTTGAAGTAGGCAATCGTGATAGTTTATAATTTTGCAATTTAATAACATTATCTGTACAGATTTCATTGCACCTTATGTGCAATTAATTTTTTATGATATCGGAAATTGCTGAATCTGGTCATAAATGATTATGCCCTGCAAACAAAATGAAACAGTTATTGAAGTCATGTAACGTCGGCAATTTAATAGAAAATTTTATCAGAAAAAAATATAACGCAGCCCTGTTTGTGTCTTTAAATTGGACAGACACTACTTAATCCATTTGAGGAAGTTCATTCCAAGAAAATGGTGAAACTAAGAGTTGAATGCATTATTATATTTTTATTTACATTAAGAAATAGTTATCAAAGGTACCAGGATCACCATTTAGTACGCCAGACGCGCGTTTCGTCTACATAAGACTCATCAGACACACGGAATGTACTTAAAAATAATGAATTATATATTATGACAAATATGAACATTGAATGGAATTAATATACTATACGTCTTGAGTTCATTTTTTATTGAACAACCAAATGTTATAAGCCACTAAAAGTCTTTATTCAATATTCAGTGCCATATTTTATATGTGTTAGACTCAGATCGACGTCTACTGGGAATATATGATCGAGGTCAATTCCTGAAATCATGTGGTGCCATGGCTGTACACCAAAAACTATCAAAATGACTAGAAGTTACCTCTTTTTGATGTCTAATATGATTTGATCATTTGTTCCCATTTTTTTTTATTTTCTCTATAGTGATCGTTTTGTTTTCGTATAATGCTGTCCAATTGTACAAATATTTATATATAATATAATATATAAATATATCACAATGGCTTATGTAAAGGTATAACAAAGGATAAATCATCCCATCGCAGAGAATGAACTAAAACAAATTTTAAAAAAAAACGAGCATGGATAAATGACAACCAGTTAACTATATATATAGCTATCAACAACAGATTCTGCACTTGGACAAACATATTATGCGTACACGAAACACGTCAATCCATTCAATCTACGAACGATGTTTCACTCCTTTTATATTCATATGAAAAAGGAGATATAGATATGCGTCAATGAGGCATCAATCAAACGACAAAGATAACTATACATACAGTTTGATTATGGCGCCTTTAATCACTGACTTAAAATTTACGGTATGGGTTTTGCTCATTGAAGAATGCCTTACGGTGATGTATAGCTGTTAATTTTTTTGTCATTTGGTCACTCGTTAAGAGTAGTCTCATTTGTAATCTTACCACATCATTTATTTTAAAACACAGTCGGCAACAATATACATATATCTATACAGTATATATAAACTCTGATCGAAATAAGACAATAAAAAAGTAGGACTAATTAACCACGACTTTAATCCACGCCAGGGACATTTTTAATTTCTTTTGATCTTATTTCGATGATCAGTATAGTCATATTCACAACTATGTTTATACTTTAAGTATTTACAAACATATATTTGTGAATTTCTGATCATTTAACCCTAAATAAACATCGCCCGATTACTCGGGACTGCAATTATAATATATCATGAGCCATTTTTTTCAACATTCAAATAACTGTCAAAAGTTAACTATGCATTGCATTTTGGAAACACATTATTTTATGTTTGTCAGCGATGTCATTGGAAAATAAATTTTAACTAAAACATAAACGATTTGCAATACTGTTTTAAAAAGGTATGGAACAGCATTTTTTAGTGCAATTTTTTTTTGTGAATTACAATATTTTTTAAGATATTATGTATATAATGCAATATATAAAAATCCAATACCTTTTGACAATTTTCCGATTTTTACCCCGTGAGTGAAACAACTACAAGAGAAAGAAACCCCACAGAAACAATTAAGATCCACCATCAGAAGTAAAGTACCCAGATAACAAAAAATATTTGGAAATGAAATTTTCAATTTCTGACAAGGAATATGGTTAAAATTTTGTTAGACGAAAAAAGTAACAGAAATCTCTAGACTAGAACAACAATACACGCTTGTGTGTGAGAAGAATTGAAACACCAATAATAACAAAGAGAAAAATTCACACTAAAACAATAGTTCTCCATTATGAGACAAAATAACGAGTGAAAAGTTTGGGTTTTTTTTTTGTGTTTAGGTGACAACATTCTTGAGCGGACCTTCATTAAAATCAAAGAAGTGCTCATTAACAAAAAGTATTCCTCTTTTACTTGTGGTTGCTTTCATCTTGACCTTAACTCAAATTTTAATCAGAATCAATCGTGTGTAAAATATAGAATGAGGCGACCAAATTTGTTTTGAATGTCCTTTGTTATTATTAAAGATGTGCGATCTAAAAGATGTCTTTTATGTATGACTTGTGCATGTTGTCGGTGATTAGATTTTGTATTTTAATGCAGAACTTAGCCAGAATGTAACCAGGTAGAGATGACCCATTTCAGTTTTCATGGACATTCGTTACTATTCAAGATTTGCGCGCTATTTGTAAATCAAAGTTTGTTTCGATCTTGACCAAAATGCAAAACTTTACCGTGACATACTGACGAACAAACGTAGTAACCAAAACGCTTCATTCCACTTCATGTTGATTTTGATTCACTCCCAAACTCCGTTTTCCTAAGTGATGATAAAGTTATAATAACTATAAATACAAATATTAAACTGGGTCTGGGAAAGGGTAAATTTTGCTAACAAAAGTTCATGATTTGATATAAGGCCGCTGCTCATATTTAATAGACAAACTGCTTAACTTGCTATAAAGCTTGTAAAAGTTGGGTACAATTCATGTACAGTTATGTAAAACAACTCCAATGAATGCTTTAAACTGCAATTTTCATATCTGCTAGATACTAAATCATGTTAAAATGCATAATTCTGCAAATAATGGCTCTATCATAACATATTAAAGCTAGCCAGATATGGGATCTTATTCTTATATACAGCTGACTTTTTTTTTTATCTAAAATGTATTTATGCTTTTTAAACTGAATATTGACTATATGTTGGCACCTAGCTTTAGTTCGAGGCATATAATATACACACTGTCCTTTGCTATTTCATTAATATTTATCCTTATTTTACGTATATTATGCCGCGCGTATGTCTTAAGACGAACATTACTAGTTAGTCCATTGACCTCTTAGTTTCATCATTTCCTCGGAAAGAACTTCCCCTAAATTTATAAAACTATGTATGTCCAATTTTCAGACAATTGCAGGCGATATTTTTTCTCTGATAAAAAGTTTTCCATTCGAATTGCCTAAATTACATGATTTCAATATCAATATTATGACTGGATTCGGCAATTTCCGATAAAAAAAATATCCAAAGTTTACTGAATTGAGATCGCCACTATCACTATCATCAATCATCATCATCACCATCACTGACCATCACCTTCATACAAAAACACGTATAATGTTGTGACCACTGCATATAATGTTACAAAGACTGTATATACTGTTATCAGGACTACACATAATGTTGTGACCCCTACATATAATGTTGTGACCTCTGCATATAATGTTTTAACCAGTGAATATAATGTTCCAACAACTGCATATTATGTTAGCACCACTGTATATAATGTTGTGGCCACTGAATGTTCTGTTGTGACCACTGCATATAATGTTGTAACCAATCCATATAATGCTTTCACGGCTACATATAACGCTTTTGCCGCTGCATATAATGCATTATAAAATTATAATCAAATATCATTTGGGTTCAAAATAAAACGGAAACCTAATATCTATTCACTCTTAATATATATATATATATATTTCACTGGTGATCCGATGGATAAACTCTGCCGTAGAGTGGTCACTGGTTCAGACGTACTTATTTATAAGAATACTCTTTCTCAACAGGAAGCAGAAAGGAACACCAGACAAAGTTTACAACTTCAATTTCTACGACACGTATACCAACTGGAAATTCAAGAATTAATGAATCATCCAGACTTAAATATGAAATATGCTCAAGTCAATCGATTCATCTTCTTTAACTGTATAAATTATTATAGAGATTGAAAGGTGAACTGTTAAGTTTTGAAAAACGAATTTCATTTTAAATTCCTCAAACTACATTGCGAAATGTAAAATCTCAAAAATACAGAACTCCGAGGAAAATAAAATCGGAAAGTCCCTAATCACATGGCAAAATCAAATGACAAAACACATAAAAAAATGAATGGACAACAACTGTCGTATTTCTGACTTTGTACAGGTATTTTCAAATGTATAAAATGGTGGATTGAACCTGGTTTTATAGCGCTAAACCTCTCACTTTATACGACAGATTTGGATGTATATACGAAAAATGGGACAACATTGTTTGCTTCAGTTGACTCAAATTGATCTGTGTTGCATGAAACCTACAAATGTATTGCAGAATACATTGATAGTATAATGATAACATTATAATCTCTAATTTTGTATATTTCAGCTGTCCCAAAAGTTAATGTACCAAAATTAAAATATGAGGTATCAAAGGAATCTATGCCTTTCTTCACTTCTCGTTCGAGTATTGGTGAAGCCACAATGGGTATGTGTAAGATTTTATCTATTCAAGTAAAGGTCACCGTACGGCCTTCAACGATGAGCAAAACGCACACCTTTTATATATAATTAGTTTGCCTCATGTTTGCCTCGATCTGTGCATACACAAGTCAGATAAAGATCTCAGGTGAACAAATTACGACAGGAAGCAGAAATGAAAACCAGACAAAGTTTGTAATTACCATTTCTACGACACGTGTACCAAATGGAAACGAGAAGACAACTACGAGATCCGATCCATATTTTGTTTCTACAGATTCAAGTGTTGATGCATCATCTAGATGTAAATATTAAACATTCTCGAAGCAATTAGTTTAGCTCAATTATTGTCTAATGTAGAAATTATTATAATGATTTTAGGAATTGGAAGGTGAACAGATAAGTTTTGAAAAAAAATATCACTTGAAATTCTACTCATAATTTGTGTCATTAATAACCTTGTGATAGTTTTGGATTGTCTTCACGAAAAATGGGACAACATTTTACTCAAATTGATCTGTGTTACATGAATGGTCTGATAAGCCTACAAAAGATGAATACAGTGAAAGGATTACCATTATTATCCCCAACTTTGTATATTTAAGCTTCCTCGAAATTTAATGTTTCGAATTTGAATTATGAGGTATCAACGGAGGATATACCTTTCTTCACTTCTCGTTTGAGTATTGGTGCAGAAACAAAGTCTATGGGTAAGTTTTATCTATTTAGATAACTTTAATATATATGAAAATTCCGCTCCCAATATAAACATGATATAGCTATAGACATTTGAAGAAGAAGAAGAAGAAGAAGAAGAAGAAGAAGAAATCCCTTTCTTCGTAGAAAACATAATTAATGAACTGCTACAAAATGATCTCGCGCTATGTGGCATTGCAAAATATGATGAAAGGCTTAAGAATATTCGTTTAAATTTTTCCATTTGGCCTGACGGAATATAATAAATGAAAATTAATGATGTTCTATCATTTGTATATTTGTATAATGTCTGGCATTTAGGGGAGGTCGACACCACATCGTTCCGTTTATTTTCTGCATTGAAATTCAATTCAGAATTTGTTTTAAATAATAAGAAGATGTGCAATGGTTGCCAATTATACCTCTCAACTAGAGACCAAATGACATAGACGTTTATCACTTTATAAATATAGGTTACCGTTCGGTTTCAGCAATGAACAAATTTCAAACCGTTTAGTCAGCCTCATGTTTTTTGTGTCATTGTATCTCAAGATCGAGTCTGTCTGTTTCTGTTAATCAAGCCTTTGATGTGATAAATCACTTAAATAACATAGAACCAGCAACAAAACAGTGTAGGGCGCTATGATTATATATCCATAGATAAAGCATTTTGAATTTACTTTTAATATGTTAAGCCGTATTTTGCACAACTTTTTTGAAATTTTGGGTCATAACTGCTCTTCAATTTTGTACTTGTTTGGCTTTCGCACTTTTTTTATCTGATCATGAGCGTCACTGATGAGTCTTATGTAGACAAAACGCGTGTCTGTCGTATTAAATTATAACCCTGTGTCTTTTGATAACTAGTATTATATCATTTTCAGTGAGTGTGGTTTTAACCTATTATGTCTGTTCGTTTTGTTCACACATTGTTGTTAATTCAATGGAATTTTATTCGACTGTTATCACCCTTAATTTTTTGTGGGGTTCGTGTTGTTTATTCTTTAGTTTTCTATGTTGTGTCATGTGAACTATTGTTTGTCTGTTTGTCCTTTTCATTTTAAGCCATGACGTTGTCAATTTATTTTCGATTTATGAGTTTGACTGTCCCTCTGGTATCTTTCGTCCCTCGTTTATACAAGCAAGATGTTTCGCTAGCTATAAAACCAGGTTTTATCCACCATTTATACATTTGAAAATGCATGTACCAAATCAGGGATATGTCAGTTGTTATCCATTCGTTTGGTGTATTTGAGTCTATAATTTTGCAATATGAGGGGCTTTCCGTTTTGAATTTTCTTCGAAGTTCAGTACTTTTTGTTATTTATAGTATATATAACACATATTGCTTTTTCTGTACTGTTTTTTTTTATTGCAAGTTCTTTTATTATGTGACGTTTAATTTCTTTTCATCCGTATCTGTTTTTAACGGAAACTAAAAGCAACAATTTATTTTATTCAAAGTAATATCCTACACTAAAGGTGTCTGACAAATGGGCAGCTTTGCAGTTGCACTAAAATCAACTGGGTCAATATTGGTTTCAATTAATGTTCTGTTAATTTAATGATGTGACTTCTTAAGCTGTTAATTAATTGTTTGACATTTTAGAGTTGATCCAACTCTAAAATGCTTTTAAAGGTTTGTATTTGTCAATTATGTGTTTTTTCCCACAATTTGTAACCGTAATCATTGTTTTATACAGAAAGGTGTGTAGACATTCCAGGATATTCAAAAAGGAACATTTCTTGTCCCCAGCATACAGAATTTCAATTCAAAATCGGGTGGTTTGGTCGAAATGATAAAATGTGCGAACCAGAATTCCAGAAAATCACAGAAAAGACAAAGTCCGGTTATAAAAAACTTAACGAGGCAATATTTAAAAACCGTTTCTGTAAAACAATACCATGCGAACTATCTAACGTCGTAAGGAATGGAGAACATATTGCAGTGTTTTTCATATGTAAAGGTAAGTCAGATAAAAAGAGAAATAAGACTTCTTAAAAGAATTGATGCAGACGTCGATTGATCGATGATCTCATTTAGTTGGGACATATAGGGGTACTCATTTCTGTCCTTTTACCCTGGTACCTTTGATAAATGTTTACAATGCAGTTTATTTCAATATCCAATATTTCTTGGACCAGTTCCCACTCAAACATGGGTACATCTATCTGGGTTACTTATTTTTGTTTGATAGTAGCATATTTCTGTTGTTTGTGTCTCATCAACAAAAAATAAAAGTCTCCAAACTTTAAAACTTTATTTTGATAAACTCATACACGTAACACATTTTTCTACCAACTGTTTGTCGTTTATATAAAATAAGGAGATGTCAGCAACTGTAGGCAACCTTACAGATTTCAACAATGAGAATATGCTCCGACAATATAAAAAAAATCAATCGAAACAACGACAACCACTTACATTGTACCTAAAGGCTTCCGACAAGTAAAACACACATACAGAATTTGGCGTAGTAAAACATGCTTGCGAGAGCATTACCCTCCTCTTATCTACATTTTGTAGCACAACGTAAGAACAACTATGAAAATCAGTTGAAAAGGCGTTTACTCATTAGATAGATTCAAAGCAGAAAAAAAACATCTAACAACAACACAGACTGTACGCGGCAGGGATTTTATACCTTCCTGGCAACAAGAGGACAAAATACAGATCTGAGAGTAGCTGTCACTAAAAAAACATTGGCATAAGCCAATAACGACTAATAAAACAAATCATGTATCTAAGACTAAAATGTATGCTCTCAAATGTGTATGAAGATTTATGTTAATTGTTTATATCGTTTGGACTATTTACAAACCTACTCTTTGTTGATACATACACACAATTATGTAAGTCACATTAATGCACTTAGATCTAAAAAAAAATATGATGTAGCATCTTCTCAACAGCAAATTGTATCTTCTTAATATTTGGTATCAACATTGCGATTGATTCTTTGATCTAAAGCAAGTGTTTGTGTACGTTCAGTTGTCTGCTTCAATTTTGTTTGGTACTGTTTGTGTTATACTTGAATATTAAACTGACTTTTTTTTATAAACGTAAGGTAAAGTGCTGATATTACGTTTTAGTTTGCCTTTAGATGGGTGTCATTTTAATGAATTACAGGAGGTAATACTTGTATTGTGTCAACATATCGCGTTATAGATCTTTACTCAATTTAAAAAAATAATAGCAACTCTATACTGCTTTTATTCAACATATCAAAAGAAATTTTTTGAAAACCCTTTTCTTCATTATCTTACCTGTCTTTTGATATGAAGTTACTTGGCTATTTTCGAAAAATGTGCGTGCTACCCTATAGTGTTTTGTATTGAACGTCGGTTGTTGTCATTTTCAAATTTAACCGTTTACACATGGAGCTATTTCAAGATTTATAATTGTGTTCCTATACATAGTCATAAGACATCGTTTTACCCACACGGGTAACACTGACTTATAGCAGCTTCTGCAATCGCTTTGATCAACTTGTAACGTTGGCGTAAATCACTTGAGACTCTAATTCTAGTGACGTAATACGAAAAAATACAAGTTTGACGTACCGGCACCGGTTCAAGTTTCCGATCTCAACCTCTCTAATGTTTAGATAAAACCAAACGAATTGTATTGTAGATTTCCTGTTACAAAACGTTTGAATTTTTCGAATGGCAGGATTTTCTTATCCCAGGAATAGATTACCTTAGCCGTATTTGGCACATTTTTTTTGGAATTTTGGGTCCTGAATGCTCTTTAACTTTGTACTTTTTGGCTTTATAACTATTTTGATCTTAAGCACTGATGAGTCTTATGTGGACGAAACGCGCGTCCGGTGTATTAAATTATAATCCTGGTACTTTTGATAACTAATTTCAATATTTTAAGTATTGATCTCTTTCCTCATTTTTTGTAAGATTAGTATTTCTTAATCAGCAGTTTTCTGTGCAATGATCTAATGATATGTGGACTGTTGTTTAAATTTCCGATGGTTTTTCTTTGAGTCATGATTTTTCAAATGTTTTTTTTTTCTAAATGATATTTGATTATCTAATTGCCTCTGCGAAGCTATCATTTTCGCCGACAGTCGAATTCAATAAAGATTAATATTAAACATCTTAAACTTCGAAATTAGAAAAAAAAAACATTGAAAAAAGCGTACTTTGTCTTTCAAACTTCGATAGTTTGAATCTTCTGTTGTGTGGCGTTAACAAAACATAAGGACGACCAAAACTAGTGTGGTTTAGTCTAAACGCAAAAAATAATTTGGTGGCCGAATATTAAGTAAGCTTAATATATACAACTGGAAGAAGCCAGGTTTAGCCGCAAAACCAGATTCAACCCTCCATTTTTTTCTTACAATGTCCTGTACCAAGTCAGGAAAATGGCACTTGTTATTTTAAAGATCGTTTCTGTGTATGTTGCATTGTCGTTGATTTCTTTTTTTGCATTCCAGTGTTTCTGTTGTTTCGTTATTTTCCTCTTGTAGTTGTTGTGTTCCCTAAGTTTAAGTTTGTAACCCGGATTTGTTTTCTCTCAATCGATTTATAACTTTCAAACAACGGTATACTACTGTTGCCTTGACTTAGCTCAATATTCTGGTATAGAGATGTAGCCTTAACGATTGTCATTAATTGATGATTAAATCCTGGTCGCCATCAGCACTTTGCTTTCTAATATGGTAAGATTGGTTGGAAAAATTACAACATATTGGAATCATGCACGTATCGAATGAAGTAAAATGACACAGATACTGAACTCTGAGGAAAATTTAAAAAAAAAGTCCCTAATAAATTGGAAAAATCAAAAGCACAAACACATCAACCTGACTTTAGAACAGTCATTTTTTTAAGTAGTAAATGGTGAATTAAACCTGGTTTTAAGTCTAGCTTAACCTCTCACTTTTATGATAGTCGCATCAAATTCCATTATGTTGACAACGATGTGGGAACAATTCAAACCGATATAATAGGTACAAATGTCAAAATTAGGGGTACAGCAGTTCACATTGTGTTATAATCTTAATCACTTTGAAAACAAACAAATATGCAACAAAGAAGCACACAATAGCATATAGACAAAGCATATTAGCTAGCAAAAATTAAAAACAAGAATACACCAAATTTACTATAGAACAGTAACACAATGACGGGATGTATAAGAACAGAGCCACGTCATATATGTATGAAAGAAACAGAAACAAGCATGTAGACAAAGCACATCAGCACAAATGAAAGACAAAAATACAAAACATTTTACAATAGCACAATAACCGGATGTATAAGTACAGATCCACGTCATATGTATCAAAGAAACACCAAAAGGCATAAAGACAAAGCACATGAGTAAAAATGACTGACATGAATACGAGAAATACCAAAGAACAATAACACAATAATGGGATGAAGAAGTACCAAGCCACGTCAAATAGATATCAGTAAAAACAGACTAAACAGTAAAAGTAATAATAATAAATACAAATATAAGAATAGTATAACACGTCATTAAGATGATAAACAACGTCAGTATCCAGAATCTATACTTTAAGACCATCGTGTATTATTTTTGAAGTTGATACAGAATATTTATCAATAAAGTCTTGATACCTTCCAATGAACTTTTTAAAAAAAAAAGGACGAGACGTTTTTTTGACATACCACTAAAAATCAATTTTCTGCTAAGACACTGGTGACGTTTATGTTTTTCAATTGTATACATCAAATATTTGAAACCAATACGTGCACTGTCAGTGAGTTAAACCAGCATGTCTTATTACTTTGTAAATAGTTCACATAAACTAATCATAAATACATTGTTAAATTTAAGTACGCCAGTGGCTCAGTTTTGTCTTCAAATGACTCATCAGTGAAGCTCGAACTAAACGAGTCGAAAAGGTCAAATAAAGAACGAAGTTTTAGAGCATTGAAATCTACAAAATTAAATCAATATTTACTTGCTCACAATTAATCCATACATTACATGTGTGTGTCTGCCCAATTACAAAATAGAATGCATGGATATTAGAGATGTAATTGGTCAACTCGTAATGTAATGAGAGTAAAGTTAAGGTTGCTCCAACCTTTTCCTTGTTTTCCTATGAACAGTAAATTTTGTTCAGGTTACAAACATATGCCATAATCTTTGTTATACTTTACATTAACTATTTTACTGGCTGTAGTGTTGTTTCTACGAGTGTTTTACTGGTTTTTCAGATATTGGAAACACACTGTCGACTTCAGAGACTACAACACAATCTCAACTACATCCGATTAAAGAATTAGAGGTATCAACAAGCATAATGACTAAAACAAGCGAATCAACAACTGGATCTTATTCTAAATTATTGACAACACCAAATATGACGACAACAGATGAACATTTTCGCTCAACAGAGGAAGTATTAGCAACAACCGATGATGTTATTTCTTCAACGAAATCACATATGCCTACAACCAAACTAAATACGCCAGACACCGATATCGGAACAACACAGAAGGTAAATTTTACGAAGGAAACTCACATTTCTAAAACTTCTATTACAAAGGAAGCATCCGTTCCTACCTCAACTTTTACACCAACGGACTCAAAAATACACACAAGAAAAACAAATATTGCTCCAACGGTAATAATTACATCTAAAACTAAATCAGGTGTAACCACATCAACAGATAAGTTGCCTATGACAGATATAAAAACACAAACAACACAAAGAAGCACTGAAGAATCAACTAAAGCGAATTCAACAGAGCCAAATATTTATACGGAAGAAAATAACTTGAATAATGGTTCAATAATATCGTATACAGCAGGAATGAATTTGTCAAAAACAAGTGTAACTTTTACTACAAAAGGACAATTAATGTTTTCGACAGAATCAGACATGTCTACAACTAAACAAATTATGTTATCACCAGAAGCAAACATGTCTACAACAGAACAAGTTACGCTTTCAACAGTAACAGACATGTCTACAACAGAACAAGTTACGATTTCAACAGAAACAGACATGCCTACAACAGAACAAGTTACGATTTCAACAGAAACAGACATGCCTACAACAGAACAAGTTACGATTTCAACAGAAACAGACATGCTTACAACAGAACAAGTTACGATTTCAACAGAAACAGACATACCTACAGCAGAACATGTTAAGCTTTCAACAGAAACAGACATGCCTACAACAGAACAAGTTACGAATTCAACAGAAACAGACATGCCTACAGCAGAACAAGTTACGCTTTCAACAGAAACAGACATACCTACAGCAGAACAAGTTACGAGTCCAACAGAAACAGACATGCCTACAACAGAACAAGTTTCGATTTCAACAAAAACAGACATACCTACAGCAGAACAAGTTTTACTTTCTACAGAAACAGATATGCCTACAACAGAACAAGTTACGATTTCAACAGAAACAGACATACCTACAGCAGAACATGTTACGCTTTCAACAGAAACAGACATGCCTACAACAGAACAAGTTACGATTTCAACAGAAACAGACATGCCTACAGCAGAACAAGTTACGCTTTCAACAGAAACAGACATACCTACAGCAGAACGAGTTTTGCTTTCAACAGAAACAGACATGCCTACAACAGAACAAGTTACGATTTCAACAAAAACAGACATGCCTACAACAGAACAAGTTACAACAGAAACAGACATGCCTACAACAGAACAAGTTTCGATTTCAACAGAAACAGACATACCTACAGCAGAACAAATTTTGCTTTCTACAGAAACAGATATGCCTACAACAGAACAAGTTACGATTTCAACAGAAACAGATATGTCTACAACAGAACAAGTTACGCTTTCAACAGAAACAGACATGCCTACAACAGAACAAGGTACGATTTCAACAGAAACAGGCATGCCTACAGCGGAACAAGTTACGCTTTCAATAGAAACAGACATACCTACAGCAGAACATGTTTTGTTTACAACAGAAACAGACATGCCTACAACAGAAAAAGTTACGATTTCAACAAAAACAGACGTGCCTACAGCAGAACAAGTTACGCTTTCAACAGAAACAGACATACCTACAACAGAAAAAGTTACGATTTCAACAAAAACAGACATGCCTACAACAGAACAAGTTACGATTTCAACAAAAACAGACATACCTACAGCAGAACAAGTTTTCCTTTCAACAGAAACAGACATGTCTACAACAAAGCAAGTTACGATTTCAACAGAAACAGTCATGCCTACAGCAGAACAAGTTACGCTTTCAACAGAAACAGACATACCTACAGCAGAACAAGTTTTGCTTTCAACAGAAACAGACATGCCTACAACAGAAAAAGTTACGATTTCAACAGAAACAGACATGCCTACAACAGAACAAGTTACGATTTCAACAGAAACAGACATGTCTACAGCAGAACAAGTTCCAATTTCAACAGAAACAGACATGCTTACAGCAGAACAATTTTTGCTTTCTACAGAAACAGATATGCCTTCAACAGAACATGTTTATATATCAACAGAAACAGACATGCCTTCAACAGAAGAAGTGAAGCTTTCAACAGAAGCAAACAAGTCTACAACAGAACAAGTTACGATTTCAATAGAAACAGATATGCCTACAACAGAACAAGTTACGCTTTCAACAGAAAAAGACATGCCTTCAACAGAACAAGTGATGATTTCAACAGAAGCAAACAAGTCTACAAAAAAACAAGATATGCTTACAACAGAGATAGACGTGTCTACAACAGAAGTAAACACGCATACAAAAGAACAAGATCTGCATACAACAGAAGCAGACATGTCTACAACAGAGCAAGCTATGTTAACAACAGAAGCAAACACGCATACAAAAGAACAAGATATGCTTTCAACAGAAGGAAACATGTCAACAACAGAACAAGATATGCTTACAACAGAAGCAGACATGCATACAACAGAAGCAGATATGCTTACAACAGAAGCATATTTGTCTTCAACGGATCGAGAGATGCCTTCAACAGAAACAAACATGCATACAACAATACAAGTTATGATTTCAACAAAGATAGACATCCTGTCAACACAATCAGACATGCCTACAACTGAACATGGTATCCTTACATCAGAAAAAGACATGTTTTCAACAGAAACAGACACACCTTCAATAGAAACAGCTATGCCAACAACCAAACCAAAAATTATTCTTTCTACAGAAACGGACATCGCTTCAACAGAGAAAAATATGCCTTCTACAGAAACAGACATCGCTTCAATAGAGAAAAATATGCCTTCTACAGAAACAGACATGTCTTCAACAGAGTATGATATGCTTTCTACAGAATTAGACATGATTGCAACAGAAAAAATCACGCTTTCAATAGAAGCAGACATGTCTACAACAGAACAAGTGACGCCTACAACAGGAACAAACATTAAAACAGCAGAACAAGTTATGATTTCAACAGGCACAGACATGCAAACAACAGAAAAAAGTGTTCTTTCAACAGAAACAGACATACCCACAACCGAACTAGTTAAGATTTCAACAAAAAAAGAAATTCCTAAAACTTCACAAGTTATAATTTCAACAGACACATACATGCTTTCAACAGAGACACACATGTATTCAAAAGAACATGCTATCCTTTCAACAGAAACAGACATGTTTTCAACAGAATCAGACATTTCTTCAACAGGAAAAGTTAAGTCTTCTATAGAAACAGACATGCCTTCATCAGAAAAAGTGATGCTTTCAACGGAAACGGTCATGCCTTCAACCGAAGTTATCCTCTCGACAGGAACAGACATTCTTTCAAAAGAAATGTTTTCAACAGAAAATGTTATGCTTTCAACAGAATCCGACATACCTTCAACCGAACAAGTGACGATGAATACAGAAGCAGACATGTCTTCAACAGAACAAGTGATGGATTTAACAGAAACAGACACGCTTTCAACAGAATATCTCGTAAAACCTATTAGAAGCAGTTTCAAGTCGACATCAGCCGCAACTGGTTATCATGAATATGTGACACTTCCGAAATTAACTACAGCTTTTCCTAAAGAAGGTATTTGATTTATATCATATTTTCTAACAAAAGAGTATAAATACAGCTGGTGTTCCAATTTAAAGGAAATATGTGTAATTCTAGGTATATAACGCTGTATATTCGAATGTTAACAATTCAATCACATGAACTAAAAATAAAGGTAGACCCGAAACGTTAAAATGTTACGTTGTCCATATGAATTATCGAACGGGAAATACAAAGAAAGTAAAAAGGATATGTGTATACATTTGCCATGTATATATGGCGTTCTGTTTTGTTTATTTATGTATTTTGAAAACTTAATGTCATATTATTTTGCTATCTGCTCTCCATATTAAAATGAAAATTATCTGAAACTTAATACATACATGTAGATATTACTTAAAATTTCTGATATTTTTAACAATCAAACATACTTTTTGAAATTAGATTTATGTCAGCAATACTACTTTCATTGTGAGCTCACCTGGCCCAAAGGGCCAAGTGAGCTTTTCTCACCACTTGGCGTCCGTCGGCCGTCGTCGTTAACTTTTTACATTTTGAACTTCTTCTAGAGAACCACTGAATGAAATAAAACCAAACATGGCATAAATATTCCTTATGAGGTGCTGACCAAGTGTTGTTACTTTGTAGCCGATCCATCTTCTAAGATGACCGCCAGCGGGGGACTTAGTTTAACATAGGACCCTATGGAAAATAAATACAAATGTCTTTTAGAGAACCACTGAATGGAATGAAGTCAAACCTAGCATGAATGTTCCATATGAGATGCTGACTAAGTGTTGTTACTTTGTTGCAGATCCAACATCCAAGATGGCCACCAGCGGGGGACTTGGTTTAACATAGGACCCTATGGGAAAAACATACAAATTTCATCTTTTAGAGAACCACTGAATGGAATGAAACCAAACATAGCATGAATGTTCCTTATGAGATGCTGACCAAGTGTTGTTACTTTGTCGCCAATCCAACGTCCAAGATTGCCGCCAGTGGGGGCCTTAGTTTAACATAGGACCCTATGGGAAATACATACAAATTTCTTCTTTTAGAGAACCACTGAATGGAATGAAACCAAACATAGCATGAATGTTCCTAATGTAATGCTGACCAAGTGTTTTTACTTTGTCGCCAATCCAACGTCAAAGATGACCGCCAGTGGGGGAGACTTAGTTAAACATAGGACCATATGGGAAATACATACAAATTTCATCTTTTAGAGAACCACTGAATTGAATGAAACCAAACTTAGCATAAATGTTCCTTTCCTAATGAGGTGCTGGCCAAGTGTTGTTACTTTGTAGCGAAATTTTATATTTTTTTATATGATTTCAAAAACCCAGGTAGAGTAAGGTGAGCGATACAGGCTCTTGTGAGCCTCTAGTTTAGATAAAGAACGAATAGCAAAATGGTGATACAAATGTAATACAAAGCTATCTGTCAGGATTCCCTATTAAAGTTTTCTGTTATGATTTCCTGGAAGATTACCCTTTACAAAAAAAGTCATTGAATTAAAGATTCCTGATAGTACAGTTGAAAATGTCCCTTTTTAAGTTTTACTGACGCCTTACTCATGATTTTGTTGACGTTATATCTTTGTCATATACGACCACGGATATGTGCTGATTAGCGTAACACCAGTCACGTCGTCATTTTCATGATTGTAGTTTTACTGATTGCGACTTATCATCATAATTGTTCTTTCATGATAAAAGGGTTCATTTTTGGTGCAGTTCGTGTTACTAAATCTCTTTTAACATAAATGTTTGGGGTTTTTTCACACGATATAGTCTGTTTAAATTTTTTTAATATGTGCTGTCTATTTATGTTTTTTTACCTTTTAATGTCGTCTTTTTTTCTCCCTTTATCATACACAATTATCAAACGATAATTCCTTTTTGTCATTTTGATAATCAAAAATTAAAACGTTCTTTTTTTCTTCCTTTTTTTAAATTTTTTAATGGTTACAAGTAACAGTAGAAATAATATAACAAGTAAGGTCTGAATGTTCCGTTGAATCCGCTGAACAAAATAGTGACACCTGGAAGTAATCGAATTTTCAGAACTGTTCCCACCTCAACATACCTTAGCATTTTTGGAAAAACGCACATCGATGTTAAGTTAAGATACAATATGTATTATGATGAATGCTTGTTTTTAGCCAACAACATGTTTACAGATGACGTTGAAAAAAAGAAGATACTGTTTTCTATTTCAATATATCAATAATTAAGGAAGAGAGATATCAAATATTAACCAATGAGACGATAGAAAATCACAGAAAACATCTAGGGGTTAATAAACTATCCGAAACGGCAAACAACTGTCAATAAATTCATTGCCTAGAATTTAAGATGAAGTAATGAATAAATTTATGAACGCAGCGTCAACAGCTTAAGTTTTGCTGTCTAAAAGATTGTTTTAGCTTTTAGAATCATATTCAAAACAGTGTGGCTGTGGCTATTAACTGACGACCTAAATTATCCCATTGACTGCGACAGATTATGTGAACGTTTGTCTGTAACGACCACTGCTCACTGTGTACTTATTAAAGACACTTAAACTGTGGGGGTCACCAAAGGTTCTCAACGCCTGAATAAAGTAATTCGAAAAGCTAATCAGGAATAACACGATGTTTTGATTTATATCTATAATATAAATCAAAACATAAAGGTTATTTCTGGTTAATTTTTCGAATTATTTTAATATTAAAAGCTTTAAGAACCTTTGGTGACCCCACAGTTTAAATTCTATAATAAGCAAGTAGTGAGCAGTGGTCGTTAAAGGCAAACGTTCACCTAATCTGTCCTACTCAATGGGATAATTTAGGTCGTCAGTCAATGGCCACAGCCCCACTGTTTTGAATATGATTCTATTTATTAGGAATAACTATAACCACAGCAGTTGAAACAACATCAAAAACACCACTTGATGCAACTTTGGCTGAGGCTGGAAAGACTTCATTATCAATACGTACGTATATGTAGAGTGTAATATAGTTTGTTTCCTTTCATTTTGAGTGTCATGTGATGTATTTTAATTATTTAATTTTAATGCTTTTAGTGTCGAGGGTACCGTATTTGATTAAGAAAGTTATCAAACACGTGTCGTTTACTTTTAAGTCGGTATCCTATGTTTATATCAATATGTCAATTCTTCATACAAGATCAACATTATAAAATCACTAGCATGCTTGATTGACTTAAAAATGTATAAAAGTACACCTTTTTCAAACCTTAATTTTGATTGGAAGAACAGTCATTAATCACAAAGCTCATTTAAGATACCAGGCTTTTGATTTGCTAGGCGAGACGAGCATTTCGAATGCCACCAGTGGGAAGGCCAATTTAAATACGAAGTTGAATGGCATTAAAGCTTCAATCAATGAATACTTAAATATTCCAATAATGATTAGGTCTAAATTGAAATAAATGGTATTAGATAAAGCATTGATTTACAAAACCGATATTGTGCAGTCTGTAACACATTTTGGGTAAAAGATATCTGTTGAATGCAGTATCGACATCTAGAAACACACATAATTTTCAATTAATTCAATAATGAGTAATTATAAGTGATCGTGATCGTGCCTCTTTATACATGTAAGCCAGAGCCTAGGAAAGCTCTTGGATAAAATCAATATCAGATAACAACGACTTGATAGAATCAAATTATTAAAATGTACTTCCCCTCTAAATTTCGTAATTAGTGGACACACACAATCTAGAAAGAATGATCTGAACTTGTCCATATAATCTACTAGTAACTTAGAATAGCATTCCTGATCTATAAAAACTAAACTCTTCTTTGCAGAAGTGGCTTCTGTTGCGTATTCAGGAGCAGCGTTGCTGTTTTTCACTGTTTTAATAGTGTTTTTCATAAAAAGGTAAATATAGTGTAAAACATATACATTAAGCACAAAAGAGTCGTGTAACTTGCAGTCTTGATATATTCTCAGATTTGTTATGGGCATCCACTTAAGTTCTTTATTGGCAAAGATTGTATTTAATAGAAATAAACATGTCAGAACAAACTACGCCTTAGAAGATGATTATTATGACAATATCAGAAAATATGATAACTGAAACAAAAATAAAATATAACTAAATCAGGGACATTTAACTTTTACACGGTGCATTAAAACATAGAAGACGGTGCGTTATTCAAAACATACAGCCAGTAAGAAGCCGTATCAAATAATACATGGGCAAATGAAAAATGCTATAAATGACACTTTAATTGATACTGACGTACATGTATATACACTTGCATACCTACATGTACGTATTCCGAATAAAAATTTGTTTCCATAATGCATTTGATATTCATATAAAGCCTTTCAAATGAAGGATCTGCTTATTGTTCTGCTTATATGTTATTATATCATTATATTATAGTATATATACACACATAACAGTATATAACGATAATTTCAGATCTTGTCGAGTGTCTAGGATGAAAAACAAAACTGAAGAAACTAGTTTGCATTTAGGGATGACAGAAAAGATAACTGACTGCAGATTCGAAAACATTAATGAAACAAAATTTCACAGAAATGAAACTAAATACCAAAATGTTCATATAGAAAGATCCTACACACTACGTAATTCAAGCAAAGAACCGTCATATTCGAAAGACAATCACAAAAATTTTGCCAATTCACAAGGAATCGATGTATACGTCAAATTTAAGATTCCAAGAGCAAATATATACTAGTACATTTAAATTCGAAGTAAGAATTTAGAGCAAAATACTTGCAATTTCATTTTATAAATGTAATGTTATTCAAGAGGTTTCATTACTTATATCAGCATGAAGCAATTACAGCTCTATGAAAATAGACTATAAACGGTTACTGACATTGAGTAAGAGTAGAAACCGCTACGTGTTGTACACAAGGCAATATGCATAATTGATATTCTGTACATGTTGTAATATGCTGTCTTTTGACAAAATTTATAGTGATTATTCCTATTTTATGCTTCTTCTGTAATATATATTGCAAAAGAACGATTTCAATGTGACATCACAATTATATGACAGCAACCAACCAATGCAAGTATCTCAAAATATTAGGACAAACATCTACAAACCAATACAACAAGTATCTAAATGTATTTAGACATCAACAAACCAATACACGTACCTCTAAATAAATTAAGACAACAACCACACAACACGAGTATCTCAACATGATAAGAAGGTTTGTCAAGTCGTACAGTTTTGCCTAACCGGTTACTAGGATAATCGTTTGACCGATTAACCGGTTAACCGATATTTTAAATTTATGTTATCTATAGAACCCTACAAATGTTCATATTTAGAATACAATGAATTGAAGTTTGTTCTTTGGCATTTTAAGACTTGTCTGTTTTAAACCGTTGGCAACACTAATTATAAGACAATGACCAACCAATATAAGTATCTCAAAATATTAGGACAAACATCACCAACCAATACAAGTTTCTCAAAACATAATAAGACAACAACCAACCAACATAAATATGTCAAAATATAACAACCAACCAACAAATATCTAAAAAAAAAAAATAGTTAAGGAAGGACAAATTTTATTATTAAAAAGATTGCTGATGATCGGATATCAAATAAACAAATGGGATTTAGTAGTTGATTTTTGATAACTGACTTAAGTTGCTCAACGGAAATTAGACATCAATGAAAACTGCTAAACTTTGAACACCTCCATTGACATTTTTTTTCAGATAATATCGCCTTGTATGATAGCATTAATAATAATAAAATATTATTTACATGTATGTGTATTTTCTTTTTTGTCATTGTAAATTATAAAAGAGATAAGAAACTTAAGGCAATCAAAAACTAACACCAGAGTACTTTATTAGTTATACAGTAGCAGTAAAACTATTATTGTTTTAATCTGAAAGGATGAAAATCCAGCAGCAATGCCAAAAAGAGACTTGTGGTTCTTCAGAGCCTGTGTCGCTTAGCTAATAAAATGATGACTTATTTCCAACATCAGAATATAATTCAGTATTCAAATCTCCTTTTTGTATGTCTTGTGTTGCTGATAACTTTTTTCTGCTTAAATTTAACATTTGTTTCTCCCTGTATATTAGATTTTGCCAAAAATGCATTAACTTGTAAACATCGTCATGCAAGGGCATTATCTCCGATAAGAAGTGAAGTGACAATTTCGGCAATGCTGACTTTTTTGTAGATCTTGTCGTGCATATTATTTTTAGGATTTATTTCAAGACTGTAAAGAGTTACACATAACTATAAAAGGTGGCTTACTTCTATACAGAGTCACTTGATGGTTTCGGATGAATTGACCTACATTTCTTTGGTTTTGGTCCTCATTTCTGCTTTTCCATTGTATTTTAGAATTATCTACTATTGTTTTTTTTTCTTCCAAAAATGGGAAACTCACTATAAAAGTTTTTATACGAGTTTAAATAGAAGAACAGAAAAAGAGTCTACAAAACTAACCAGGGTTCTTATTTAAAAAAAACCTCTATGAACTCCAAGATAGAACACTGACAAAACGAACACGTTTGCTTATATATTATCATAGAAATAATGTATAGGGTTTTATTGTAGATTAGTATTAATATATACATGTATAAGTATTAGGACTCGTCAATAACACAGAAACATTGTTTAAAAGTCATAGCAATAACGAAGACAAAGGGCACTGAAAACCAACAACTGAAAAATTAAAAAGGGTCAATCTTTCTGATTTCATCTTTAATTTACATTAGGATACAAAATCCTTCTTTCAACGTGTTAGATTTAAAACATTTCATTTCATGTAAAGTTTCATAAAAATGATGTTCTAGTGATGTTTCCTGTCAGCACAGAAACGTTGACTTTATACAAATATTTCTGAGAAATAGCAAGACCCAATAAATATCCAGTCTCAAATTAAGTGAAAATGCTACATAATTATTCTATAGGAATGTGGAGAAAGAGACGGAAAGATTTCACATACTTTCGAAAGCGTAATAAGATTCACACGATGCTGTGTTGCTAAACAATACAAGAACCGTATCTACGTAATTATCCCGAACCTCATAAATATGATATGTTTCAAAATTTTGAAAAATATGAAGCTTGAATTGAACGATGTCAGCGGCTAGAAAAACGTCTAGACAAACTTGTCACAAAACCGGGAAAAAATACTGTGTTATAACAATGGTTAGAGGCCACACCCTTAATCGTATGCTGCATTTGATATGACACATCTAATATTTGAAGAGGAATAACACGGCGGTTGTCCATAGTTAAAGACTTAAGAAGAACTGCTTATTCATGCGGAGCACATGTTGATGATGTGATTCGTGTTGCTCAATATTTTATTTTCTATGTTGTGAATTGTTTACACTGTTCGTCATTTTTAAGGGTGTTGTATTTTATTGGAGTTAAATTTCAAGCAATGTTCACACACTGAAAATTCAAAAAACAACACTTAGTCTAACTTTGAAGACTTAAACGCAGACACTAATAAGTACAAATTACACACTTACATTAAAAAAACTAATAGTTTTATGTTTCAAATGAGCACACAAAACAATTGTAAGGCATCGTTTGCAATCTATATAATAAAAGTATCACATATAGAAAAGGTCAAATTGATAATATTTTGTCACATATGGTCACTGAAAAGTTCCAGTTGTCGTAACAACCATACGATCTCTTTTCGCCGATCGGCGATTGGATGGAAATCACCAAAGGATACTAAACTCTGAAAATAAATAATGTTTGTGACTTCGTAAATTTTATTGTGAATGACTCTGTGTGTTATTATACCTAGCATTATGGAATCACATGTAATAGTTTGATTTCGATGTTTTTCAAAAAATGGCAGGTACGGTGAATAACCCTGACAAATGTTGCCTCCATCGAACAACCCTATTATTCCCCGGGAATAACCCTTGTCGTACCAAGGAACTTCCCTGTCGAACCCTGATGATTCCGAAGGCAATATACCTTTACTAGGGTTGACAATTGTGGATATTAACCTCCTCAGCGGGCCATAATTATGTAATGGTTTTTTTGTTTATATACAACATGCATTATACGTCATCATTTTTAACCCGAAATATGATCATTATCTAAGATAATATTTTCTGCTCTACTGCGAAACGCGGAAACATATATTGAACGAACATTATTTGATAAGGTATATAAATAACTTTAGTATCGGACTGATTTGATAAATATTTGTAAAAATCATCGACAAGATAAAATTATATCATTTTCCATATTTATAATAGCTTGGACAGGATGAATTATGGATTATATCTCCATTATGTTGGATTGCTGAATATTTTAAGTCCGGTCTGCTGTTTCTTGTTTGGTTCGTACATTTGTATCTTGTAATTCACATATTTATTTCTTTTGATTTGATTTCAATTTAATACTAACTACATTAACACCCAAGAATTTACGACGTTACATATGGTCTTAACTGTTATATTTATGAATTTGAAATATTTCTTCTTACAAATGTACGTTATCAGTTTTGCATTAGCTCATTCTAGATAACTATACATCTTGTTATTTTTAACAGGGAATTTTAGTTATTCAACTAAATTCCGTCACGTTTATTTTTCTGTTCAAAATCTCGTCCGTAGTAGAATTATACATTTATATTGCTTTTTCTTGTCTCCTTTGAATTTGGCGTTTCTGTAATATTGTAATTAGCTTATACTGTCTCATGCAATTTAGAGCTATTCATCTAAGATGAAAATTTGTTCACTTTCGGTGACATTATGATGACCTCGTGTACTTGTGTGTGGTTTTATTGTTCAGTTGTTGTATCAATGACACATATCTATGCATGTCTTTTTTTATTAGTCTTAGTTTACGTATTTTCTTTTCGGTTATAAAAAACAATGATTCTCAGTTTCTAATAAGTTTGCTCTTATTTTCTTCTATTGCCTCTCATTTTTGCAGGGAAAGATTTTAAAACTTGCTACACGTCATTTTTTTTCGGTTCGTGTATACAGCCAGAACTAATGTGTGATGGATACAAGAATTGTGTTCTTGGCATAGACGAAAAAGGGTGTGGTAAGTAGTTGTCATTCATTGACAAGTACCTTTGATCAGTTTTCCCACATATCACATTGTAATTAAAAGACTGTAATTATACTGCGGTGGCCTCCATTATTACAAGGTTACGTACAGAAACACAAATATTTATAGTCAATACCAAGTTGTTTTTTAGGTAATTTTACCGATTTTTTAAAATAAATATATATATATTAATTATTTTTTGAAATTCAGTAAATTTGCTTTTCTGTAATTTAAGTAAACTACAGATATAGTTACGATACTGTTGTCAGGTCATTAAAGATTGCATACTTTGGCTTTAATGTTGATTCACTGATAGGGTCTTTACATTTATTTAAAACAAAAACAGTTGTTGGCATGACACGGGGTATGTTCTTCTCATATATTTATGATAGTATGATACTAAACCCCTTACTGGAGGGATTGTGCCTGATATTCATATGATGAAGACATAATCTTTCAATCAGTTTAATTGAGTTCTGGAGCTGGCATGTCAGTTAACTGCTGTTGTTATTTATTTATTATTGTCATTTTATTTATTTTCTTTTGTTACATCTTCTGACATCGGACTAGGACTTCTCTTGAACTGAATTTTAATGTGCGTATTGTTATGCGTTTAATTTTCTATATTGGCTAGATGTATAAGGCCTAGGGGAGGGTTGAGATATCATAAACATGTTTAACCCCGCCGCAATGTTGCGCCTGTCCCAAGTCAGGAGCCTCTGGCCTTTGTAAGTCTTGTATGATTTTTAATTTTAGTTTCTTGTGTATAATTCGGAGTTAAGTATGACGTCTATGATCACTGTACTAGTATACATATTTTTAAGGGGCCAGCTGAAGGAAGCCTACGGGTGCGGGAGTTTCTCGCTACATTGAAGACCCATTGATGGCCTTCGGCTGTTGTCTGCTCTATGGTCAGGTTGTTGTCGCATTGACACATTCCCCATTTCCTTTCTCAATTTTACAGTACTGATTAATTAAAAGTTTTCGCAAAGAACTTAAATCATCATATATGTAGAAAAGTTCGATTGATTAGTTTAAATTATATTGTTATTAATCTTCTTACTACAAAACATTGGGATTTGTCAAGAGAAAACTTCAATCTCTATGTCAATGACGTGCAAGCGTTGTTATCCAATCAAACTAGATGATTCATCTGAAACAAACATGTAAGGTAAGTTATTCATATTTGAAAGTTCAGGTAGTTTGTATTTTGTATTATGGCGGAATTGATACTTTGAAAGAAAGAAAATTCGCTCCAAATATTATATCTTAAAAATGTCATAACTTAAATTAACCTTCATATCGGTGCTTTGCTTTTATTCCGAATGGCAATTCTTTTTTCCACTAACCATAGTTCATTTGGGTAAAGATAAAACATTTCATTTGCGCCAATAGTAAAAAGTAAATACAGGTATAAAAAGTAATTGTATTAAAAAAAATTAGATAATGGCTTTAGAACACAGTTTTCGATTGCAGACTAATTTCCTCTGTTTAAAAACAAGGAGATGTGGAATGATTGCTAATGAAATCTACCAAACTTGAAATGAAGTGAATGAAAGCAATTATAAACAACCACACGGCAATCAAAAATGAGAAAACCGTATACTGTATAGTCGGCTATAGACGAAACACGACATGAAATATATGAAACAATCTAATTAAGAAAACTCATGGCGTTTTGTCTCAGAATTGGCAATGACCATCTTGACAACTCCAAATTATCCTATAAAGTGTACCATTCATGATGACACGTGCCCTCACAATAAAATGTACCATTCATGATGACACGTGTCATCACAATAAATTGCACATGTTTATTAAAGAAATAAATGATCGCCCCGCCAAAATATGTATACAGTTTATTTCGTTTGCACTGGTTTTTCTTAAGTTTCAATAAAACCCAGTTTATTTTGTATATCATCTTTTTTGGAAACATATTAATATGTTGCTGGTTTCTGGGTTCTATTTTTTTTATAATCAGAATCAGAAGTGCCTGTACTGAAACGTTTTGTTGAATATTTTATAACTAACTTACTATTCCCTTTATGGTAACATACATGAAGGTGACTACTGCACAAACCCTCCAGTGAAAATGGAAAGTTGTTTTCAAAGTGGCGTCTTGTGGAAAGGAGTAATGATTCGAATAGACTTATGTCCAAGACATGAAACACTGCACATAAGCACATTTGGATTCCGGATGCAAACATACATTCCTGTGGGAAAAGATGGAATAATAAAAATTAATTTTTAACGGATATACATAGTTTGCCTGTACCAAGTAAGGAATATGACAGTTGTTATCCAATCGTTTGATGTGTTTTAGCTTTTGATTTTTACCATTTGTTTAGGGACTTTCCGTTTTGAATTTCCCCCGGTATTTAATTATTTGACAATACTAACAACTTTATTTTATCTTATAAAGATAGAAACGCCGAACCAACAAGACACACGTCAATGTCCTTTAGGAATAGTACTCCAATAGGTACAAAATTAACGAACAAGAACACAAATTACATGTACAATAGTAGAACACCAGAATCGACAACGAGAGTAACTATGCCATTACCCAACCATGGAACAGATACAATTCATCCTGCAACATCTACTTCGACACAAGAATTTGTCACATCAGTACAGAGACATGCATAAGTATCATCAAAGTATAGTTTGGGGGAAAATAACACTATCTTTGCTACGCATACTACAAACAACAGAGAACATAAAACACTAGGTAAACGCAATTGCAATAGTACTGAAAAGAGGCAGAAGATTTCAAGCAGGCAATATACTAATATTCATTTGAGAAATACAAAGACGGCCACGGCAGATACGATTTCGACTTTACATGTAAACAATTATCGAGTACCTACATATGTGATGCATATCAACAAGACATTTATGAAACACGATTCAAATACTGATAACCCACAACATAAATCCATAGGTAGGTAAAATTACTTTGGTCTATTGGATACAAGTATTGTTTATTTCGTTTCATTTACAACCTCCACTTCATGAAATATTCATATTCATATGGAATGACTGAGATGACCTAGTGTCCACAAAAAAGAACAAAACCCATACCATACATTCAGTAATGAAAGGCCGATAAAGGACAAAACGCGAAACAATCTAAAAGAGAAAACGAACACCCGGATTTATATAACAACAATAAACGAAAAGAAATATATTTTAATAAACCATTCTATATAAATTTAAAGTCCATTGATCAGAATAAGTCGTTTACATGGTAATTGCGTTATCATATTTATATTGGTAATTTATCTATATAAACCAATGATATGTGATATTGTTGCCTTTGAGACAACTATACACCAGAGATGTGAATGGAATTAAAAGTAGGCTATATAGATGCTTTATTTTAGATATGCATTTGTTTACAGAAGTACATAATTATTATATGCTTTACATTCTTTTAACGGCATTTGGATAGTTTTCATGCTAGTGCTGACGAGATAGGATGAGATGTGATTAGATTTGGCTTTTACATAAACATTTAAGTTCTACTTATAAATAATCAAGAGGGTAGGGGTTGACTTTATAATCTGAACACTTCAGTTCGGAAAAAAAGTATTTTTTTTTATGATTATCATTGTTATTGAAATTATTGAGTAGGTGGTAATTAAAAATAAAATAAAATTAATCTAAATGATAAACGGTACTTTATTCTTCCAATACATGATATTAAAATGATCTTCATGGATTAATAATTCAATAATTCATATGTTAGGTAGTCTAACAAACATGAACTTCATAACTAAATTCACTTAACATTTTAAATACATTTTTCGTACCATTTAGAACCCGCAGTTTGACAACTATTCATGGCTGCTGCTGTTGTACAAAGGGTTGTTTTTTCTTAATACCACTCTGATACGTGAATCATATTTCATTTGCTTTTCATTTGTTTATTTGTTGCATCACTTTTCGGAAATATGAAATCAAGGGGTGTCTCCTTTTTGTTAGGTTTTTCTATGTGTTACTTCATGGTCAAAATAATGATGTGAGTAGTCTCTATTGAATCTCTTGTACTGAAGCTTTCTTTGATTATAATATCTTTGATAATGTATGTATTATGTATAAGGTATTTTTTCTATGGTGGATGGTGTTTCCCCTGTTGGCCACGAGTTACCGAAATATACAGTAAATTTCGAAAACACCTACTGTGTTGTTACATTTTATCCACCACTTATCAATCATATGAGTTATCTAATAGGAAGAATATGATTAGATAACTACAATTGTATATATTATTTTTATAAACAACTGAAATTGCAACCGGCTACATTCCACATAAATAGCATTACTACCATGGATACAAGGACGTATTTCAGATTCGCTGCATTATATATTTTGATAATTCTTAATTCTGCTTCTATTAACGATTTGTTTATGTCATTTATCTCTCATTTATCGTCACTATTTAAGGTCTTTCCTCTCCGTGAGGAAAGACCTTATTGTTTTTCTAATGTTTTTTTTTTTCTTTTTCTTTTTTTTCTTCCAACATTTTTTTGACAGGGCCTCCTCCCCTTTCTGTTGAAGTTATCAAGACCAAACATGGACCATCAATAGACCTCATCATGAACTTTTACCAGATGAACTTTTGTAGGATTTCATCATCCCCTTTAGGAGTTATCTCCCTTTTATTGGTTTTTTTCGACATGGCCCCCTCTCGTTGTTTTTGAAGATATCATGACCTTATTTGAACAATAGTTAGATCTCATCATGATGTGTTACCATATGAGGCTGCTAAGGATTTCATCATTCCCTATGAGAGTTATGTCCCCTTAAAGCAATTTCTTTCTTTTACATTTTTCTTAAAAAAGTATTCAAGACAGAATCCATTTGAAAACGGCAACATGTACAAGACCAGATGGCAATGTTAATTAACATATACAATCATTTTGTTGTTAACCCTTATAAGGAGTTATTTCCCTTGAAAAAATATACACAGTTTTTGAAAAATTGTATCTCGAGAACCGGAAGTCGTAAAGACTTGGGACCTTCACCAATAATCTTAAGTTCATGTGACCTCTAATTTGCACCCAAGGTCAAAGGTAACCGAGTGCAAAAAAAATTACGCTGCAATTTCAAGCTTTCATATTAAGAAAACGATAAGAGTTTGCTGCATACTTACAGCGTATAAAATGTTCCTCTCGACGAGCTCTACATTTTATACACTGAACTCAAAAGAGCTTACCACTTAAAATGTTTTAGAAATTGAAAAGGTTGACATAGTTATATGTTTGACCAAATACCAAAAACATTCCATGGAAAAAAACGCCAAAAATTCAATTTATAATTTTCAAGTTTTGCATTGACTTTGTAAGTTTCATAACTTCTATTTTTATAGTTGATATTGCATCATTTTTTGCACTTTATCAAATGGGGTCTTCTGATATATCAAATTGAAGGTCTAAATAAACTCTACTTAAATATGAAAATTTTAAACCCCCTTTTCATCCCAGGAGGACGAGTGGGGTCATTTAATGCAAACATTCAAATTTCTCAGATGGTAAGGTTGTCGCATATCAAATGAAAGAACATAAAGCGTACATTTCAAATTTAAAATTGACGTCTCCCAAAAATGGGTTGGATGGGGTCATTGAGTGCAAAAAATAAATTTTCTTTTAAAGATAGGGTTGTTGTATATTAAATGAAAGGTCATGATGTGTACATTGGAAATATCAAATCCCGACCTCCAAAAATTAGTTGGATAGGGTTATTAAGTGCAAAAATCAAACTTTCTAGAACATAGAGTTGTTGCATATCAAATGAAAGCTCATCTACTCTATTTTATTTATATCATAATTACGATCTCAAAAATGTAGGCGGATGAGGTCATTAAGTGTAAAAAGTGGAAAGTTTCAGAAGGTATGCTTGTCTTATATCAAACGAAAGGTCGTACAAGGTACATTACGAAAACATCACTTTTACAGGAAAGACCTTTCAATTGTTTTACAAACAATTGAGATACTAGTTATTTTTATAATTTTCCGACACATCAAAACTCTTAAAATTGTGTCATATCAAACTAAATTCGGTATCATCTATATGGCACACATGAACTATTCGGATTCGCCCCTGACACACCGCACTATCATTCATTACACAATTATCTCTCCGAATACAGAAACAAGTGTATAGGTCACACACGTAAAAGATTGTAGAAAACCAACGGATGGGAATTTTTTCTCCTTTGCGATATGTTATTTTGAAAGAACAAAATTGACTAACCTCTATTTGCACGCAATGTCTGAACCGACTCAGTAGTTCATCATCACTGGAAAATGATTGCCATTAAATTAAACAGACTACTGTATATACATTATGACAAGCTCTAAAAAGTCCAAAAAACTGTAAAACATCAGACAGAAAAAACAATGATTCTCTATCAGCACCAACATCTCGACATAGCAATATGAACCCGATAATATAATAGGGCACCCCATTTTAATCCGGCTTTTAAGTTTTGAAATATTCGATTTAATAAGACAAACTAGTAGATAAAATGTACATACAACTAATATTAGTGTGTATTGGTCACGACGTAAACATAAAAAAAAACATATGAAAAATGTCCCTTAAACATGTATTAGAATTAAAATCGCCCGCGGTTGTCGTGTACCTAAATGTTTATTGTATGAAGAGCAGTCTGTTTGATTTTCATAACAATCTTGCTGACATATTTCATCTTTTGTACTCGTATAAAATTGAGAATGGAAATGGGGAATGTGTCAAAGAGACAACAACCCGACCATAGAAAAAAACAACAGCAGAAAGTCACCAACAGGTCTTCAATGTAGCGAGAAATTCCCGCACCCGGAGGCGTCCTTCAGCTGGCCCGTATGTACATAATTCTGATCTAAGTCAGGTATATGATAGTTGATCTTAATTCGTTCCATTGGTTGATATAAAATAACGTTTGTTCATGTAAACTTTTATGGAATTCCCTCCTTTTTAATTTACTTTGGAGTTCAGTATTTTTGAAAGTACTTTTGTACACAAGTACATCATGATTGCAACTTGACCAACGCATACATGATGCTTTTATTATTTTTAAAATACTTAATTCCTTGATAAGGTTTATTATAAGGAAAAGGTTTCAGAAAACGGTATTCTATTACCTTTGAACTGGATGAAGATTTTACATTCCATTTGCATACAGTTTTCCAGTGATGGTGATTTACGGAGTCGGTTCAGACACTCTTGCAAGAAGAGGATACTCATTTTTTTGATAATTTTGTAAGGAATGATATGACGGATGACTTTAAATCGCAAAGGAATTTTTGAGACAGTATTGCGTCGAGGTTGTACGTCCATTGACAATGGCACTTCCGTATCTCCGACGGAGTCAATGACCTTTGTAGAAATTGAATGGATGGTTGATCATGTTATCAAAGAATTTTTTTCTTCAACAAATGAATTTGAAAATTAGTGTTATATTCATACGTCAATGGTTTAAAGTACAATATAAGTTATAACATGTATATTTAACACACAGTATTTGCGTGAAAACAGAATTATCGAACACGATAATGAAATTGAATTTACTTAGTGACTAGACTACTCAAAATAAACTTTCACTACCACTGACGCTATTCAAACGATTTCTACATCTACCTTTTTTATTTTTTTATGTATATGTTCATAATTTAAGGTACAAATATCATATCAACCTTAAGCAAAGTATATGTGTTTAACGTAATTTAAAAATTTAAACGATACAATCAATGACAGAACAAAATTAAGTATGAGATAGTAATTAATCGCAGATTTGACGAGAACAAGTTGCCATAGACTTATGATTGACACTTTAGAATAAAATCCCCCTTTAAAGCTCACCTGGCCCGAAGGGCCAAGTGAGCTTTTCTCATCACTTTGCGTCCGTCGTCCGTCGTCGTAATCTTTTACAAAAATCTTCTCCTCTGAAACTTCTTAGTCAAATTTAACAAAACTTGTCCACAATCATTATTAGGGTATGTAGTTTTAAAAATGTGTCCGTTGACCCGGCCAGCCAACCAAGATGGCCGCCATGGCAAAAAATAGAACATAGGGGTAAAATATAAATTTTGGCTTATAACTCTGAAACCAAAGCATTTAGTACCCCAAGGGTGACTGGGGTAAAGAAATATGGTCACTTGGTCTTCTCCCGACCGGCAGTAAAACGCTTGCTGAAGTGGGGCGTCCGTTTGGCTGTGCGGGATGTATCAAGTTCGCAGTCACCTCCGTCAGAAGGGGACGTTAAATCCGATGCCTCGTGTAAAGAGAGTGACAAGCTCTTTGCACGTTAAGAACCCTTGCAACAACTCTTTGAGGGATCCGTAGGTGACCTGTTGCAAGGCAAAATTTCTGTCCCTATCCAATATACCCTCATTTTCCAGTGGCAGTCCAAATTTCCCCGACCATCATCCTAGATGGCTTCTCTTACAACAACCTACCTATTGTATTTATTGTGAACTTGTTCTCGTCCTGAATATGCATGAAATATTTGCCACTGGACGTTAAGCAACCAACAATCAATCAATCAATCAACCAAAGCATTTAGAGCAAATTTGACATTGGATTAAAATTGTTTATCAAGTTAAGATCTAGCTGCCCTGAAATTTTCAGATGAATCTGACAACCCGTTGTTGGGTTGCTACCCCTTTATTGGTAATTTTAAGGAAATTTTGCCGTTTTTTGGTTATTATCTTGAATATTATTATAGATAGAGATAAACTGTAAACAGCAATAATGTTCAACAAAGTAAGATCTACAAATAAGTGAACCTGACCAAAATTGTAAGTTGACCCCTTAAGGAGTTATTGCCCTTTATAGTCAATTTTTAACCATTTTCATAAATTTTGTAAATTTTTGTAAATTCTTAAAAAAATATTTTCCTCTGTTACTAATGGGTCAAGTTCATTGTAGATAGAGGTAATTGTTAGTAGCAAAAATATTCAGTAAAGTAAGAACTTCTAACACATCACCATCACCAAAACACAATTTTGTCATGAATCCATATGTGTCCTATGTTTAATATGCACATAGACCGTGGTGAGCGACACAGGCTCTTAAGAGCCTCTAGTTTATATGAATCACGTGGCCCTTAAAAATATTATAGTTATTTAAGGAATATTTTTTCTGTTTAAACAGGAACGTGGAAACATTACTAAACTAACATGGTTTGATAAGGGATATAAATAACTCTAGTATCGGTCCTGTTTGGTAAACCGTTTTAAAATATCTTTGATTAGATAAAGGTATGTTTTTTTCCTGTCATCATTGCTTGAACAGGATGGATTGTGGATTGTATCTTCATTTTTTTGGATTGCTAAATATTTTTAGTTCAGTCGGTTGTCTTTTATTTGGTGCGTATATTTATAATTCATATCATTCTATAAATCAATATATTTTAGTTATTTTGCTATGTGCTTTTGGTCCGGTAAAATTTAAAACGAATGTAATACGAATTATGTCAACGCTTAAACAAACTGGTTTACACGTTTTTGGAACAACATTTTTCAATCGTAATAGTTTTTAAAATATGTCTTCATCGTTCATTTTGTACCAGTTAGTTTTGCAAAGGTACATCAATATTCATTGTTGTTATCTTATTAGTGCTTAGTTATATTTGTCGTAGAGAGAAATGTTTTTAATTCAATTTTATAAATGAAATGTCTTTTCTTATGATTAAATTAAATTAATCTATCAAGCTATTTTCAATCTTTTAACACGCATGTTCAAGAGCAGTTATCTTAGTTTAAACACTTGAGTGTTCTGAATTTGAACACATAAGTTTTCTAATACTGTGACAGGAAGTGAACTAATATTTCATAACTTTAGTCTCAACCAGCCTGTAATTCAGTGGTTGCCGTTTGTTGATGTGTAACTTTTTTTTTCGTTCATTTTTTACATAAATAAGGCGGTTAGTTTTCTCGTTTAAATTGTTTAACTTTTGTCATTTCGGGGGCTTTTATAGCTGACTATGCGGTATGGTCTTTTATCATTGTTGAAGGCCGTACGATGACCTATAATAGTTGTTAATTTCTGTGTCATATGGTCTCTTGTAGAGAGTTGTCTCATTGACAAGCATAACACATCGTCTTTTTTATAGTATATTTATGTATTTTTTAACAAGTCCAAGGAAAGGAGAACACCAAGTACATCAATAAAAATCCGCCACTTTAAAATGTATGTTCAAAATCTCGTCAGTGGTAATAAATGTTCCCTTATGGTCCTTTTTACTGTCTATTACTAATTTGGTGTTTCTGTTTCTGTAAAATTAATCGCTTATATCCTGCCCCGTTCGATATAAAGATTGTCATAAAGGTTAAAAATTAATCCACTTTCAATGAAATTACGACGATCTCAATTTATTTTACTAGCTTGTATTGTTGGGTTGCTGTCTTGTTGATGTTTATGTCTTCATGTCCCTTTAATTCGTTCAAATATACATATATATCCTATTGAACGCACATGAACAGATGAGAATTAAATCATACCAATCTTGTCCAGTATACATTTATCTAGTATGATATTGGCATGTCATACTCAACATTGAATGAGCAGCTATTATTATTACTATTATTATATTGATGTTTTGGGAGGCGACTTTCCTGGTATGGAACTTGCGCCTTTGAATGAGCGATAGGAACAAAGCTTTTAAAGCCTTTAATGCTCAATCAAATGTTAGATTATTTTGTTTTTGTTTCGATCTTTGATTTCTAGTGTGACGGTATCTTTTATACATTGTAGTTGTTTGTTTTAAAATAATTGTTTTGGCATAATAGTCGATTTCTTTGTACATTTATTGAATTTCTCATGAGTTTGCTCTTATTTCGTTTTATCTCAAATTTGCAGGGAGGTGTTGTTAATCTTGCTAAATGTTCGCATTTTCTGTGTGAAGGTTATTTGTTTTTATTGTCATGTTTTTGTCAAATTCTACTTATTTGAAAAAATATCATGATTTTTTCAATAATTTACTGTTATTTTTCTTTTGTTTGTGTTTCTTTGTAGGGATAGATTGTAAAACTTGCTACATGTACAAATTCGGATTTCGCGATCCAACGTGCATACCACAAGAATTCATGTGCGATGGACACAAGGATTGCTTTCTTGGACTGGACGAAAAAGGGTGTGGTAAGTGGGTGTCATTCTACTTTTTGTTAATTCTTCTAAAATATCACACTATTTTTTTAGTATAAAAAACTGGATACTCAGGCACGGATTCAGCTATTTTTAAAAACGGGGTTCCTAGCCCAGGATAAAAGGGGGGTTCCAACCAATTTTATTTTAAATTTTCATTTATTGTCAAAGAAGGGGCGTCAACCCCTGGCACCCCATCCCTTTGAATCAACCTTTGATACTTTAGGGGTTTACGTATCACAAGGTAACTACATATATTAACCTTACAACTATTTTTGATAATCTGTATAATTCTAAATTAATATATTTTGTGTTGAAGGACAGTTGTGGTACTAACAAATACGATCTATGTCATTTTACGCATATTACAAGAAAAACAAAGATCATGTATCCAAGATGGTTCGGTTCCATTCTCAGTTTTATCCTAAGTTCATGTAAAATAAGGACCATGCGTACAAGCCATGATTCAAGACACAGTAAGTTGTCTTTATTTAAATTAATCAGAGATAGATACTCTAAGCCACTAAAACAAGAAGTTATTTCGTGCGATTGGGTAATTTTTATGAATTCTATTTAGTCCGCCTTTTACATTGTCCCAGTTCAAAAGTTTTTTAAAAGTTAATATAACGCCTAAATATGTCCATTAATACTAACATATGTTATATATTATGATATAACGTAAAATTTGATAGAGGCTTAGGTATCAGTACACCCCAATATGTCTTTCAATATTATCAGAGATTAATATGGTTTCACCCGCAAACAATTGTCAAGCAAATTGATGGTCCTGATCGCTTAAAAACAGGTTCATCTTATACATTTCTCTTGCAAAGTGACCTCAGCAAGTTGAATATTATATCATTAAATAATGAATTGATTCATTTAATAAACAGTCTGATCAATTATACCAGGATTGAAATTTTGTGTTTGCGCCAGACGCGCGTTTCGTCTACAAAAGACTCATCAGTGACACTCGAATCCAAAAAAGATATAAAGGCCAAATAAAGTACGAAGGTGAAGAGCGTTGAGGACCAAAATCTTTCATAAAGTTTTGACAAATGCAACATGGATCGTTTAAGAAACTTTTAATGAATCTTGTTAAGGTTTATGGAGCTTCGATTATTTAGACCTTGAATATCAGTGCATTTTTTATGATTTATTGTTACAAGTTTGATTAATAGGAAAGACAGAATAACAAAAATACCGAACTTTGAGGAAAATTCAAAATGGAAAGTCTCTAATCAAACGGCAACATCAGAATCTCAAATACACCAAACTAATAAAAAAAAAACTGTCATATTCCTGACTTGGTACAAGCATTCTCTTATGGCATATGTACTATTGTTTGTCTGTTTGTCTTTTTCATTTTTAGCCACGGCGTTATTAGTTTATTTTCGATTTATGAGTTTGACTGTCCCTCTGGTATCTTTCTTCCCTCTCTTACGTAGACAATGGTTGATTAAACTTTGTTTTCAATTTATAACTCTTTGTGAAAAATTATCTTCCCGAACACTGAAACCATTTTATAGGTAAAATATAGAAAACCATAACATGTAGGGCACAGCATACTAAAGGATGTGGAATCTGTTCCTCGAGGAGAAACATCATTACACTTTTACAGTAACAGTTTGTCTAGTCTTAGCTGGGGTAGAGGTACCTCCAAACGATTTCTCGACTTCATTAATCATTAAAACTGGACAACTGCGTATTAAAGTATTCACAAAGTTAAAAAGTAAAAGATTACGGTCAGTGAGACTTGTTTTAATTTGTTTGTGTCATGTTTTAAGGGAACAGTGTTTTGGTCGAGTTTTTTTTATAGTTTTTTCATATTTCATGGCAATTTGGTGTTGTTTGAAATATGCCTCAAAAAATAGTATTCAGGAATTAGCATTTGAATCCAATTCAACTTTTAATTCCATCTGCTGTGACCATGCCTTTTATCAATATCAGTCTTCCAAAACCTATTGTTGTTTATTAAACCACGTTTGACTTAAAATCGCCATTTTGTTTTCCTTAAATATTAACAGAAAACATCCAGAAAATTTTAAATGTTCCCAAAATTAAATTATCATTAGCTAGTGTAACAATGGCCTTTGAGTTTGTGATCTCCAAACGAGGTGTTGTTTGAACTTTAAATCTTGCTAAATAAATGTTAACTTTCTTATGACCGGACGGCATTCATATTATAATCCAATTTTGACTTTGTCGTACTACCCTGACTACAAAGCAAGTATTGGGAATTGCTTTTGTCATCAAGCTATGAATTTGTTATGCTTTGACATAAAAGCTCAGTAATAAAATAAAGTTGGACTTGGTATTCTTAATGAAAATTTTATATTTTCAAATATTATCTTATCCAGTATAACGCAATACATTTATATTAAATATTATTTCTTTTCAGAACCTGAAGAATCGTCTGCATATCTAAGATCAACTATTGTCCAAAGAACAGAAAAGACACCGACCTTCCCTTTCGAAAGCACAACGAACTCAGATGTTTTCAATATTTTAACTTCCATTACTAAATCTTACAGTGATCCTTCTGTTACAGCAAATAAGTACCGATCTAAAACTGTCATCAATAATTCGTCCGTTCAAGTCTCAAACAATTCTTTAGTACATCATCATGACCCCACTGGTTCGACAAATAAAAGTCATTTAACGGCGATAATAGGTATCTATACAATATATTGCAAGTGGTTCTCAATAAATGGTATTTTAAATTGAACGAATAATTCAAGCGCTTAGTAAATGCAACATTTATTTGCAACACTTAAATTGCTACTTAAATATTTCTAAGAACAGCAGAAAAAAAATAATTTTAAAGGTTGAAGTGGTGTAATTTATGCTTACATATAGAAATAGTGTGATGTGGTGTGAGTGCCAATGAGACAACTCTCCATCCAAATAGCAATATTATTTACAAAAGTAATCAATTATAGGTCAATGTACAGCATTCAACACGGAAACAGATAATTATTAACAATATTCCACTAAAATAAACAAAAACAGGAATTTGATTAATTATAAATTTCAACATTTAAAAGGCTTTAATCAGAAAATGATTCCAACATAGTAAAATAGTATTTGATTTCAAAACCCGGACCGAAATATTGGCCCTGAGGAATAAAATCTGTTTTAACTCAAATGTAAAGTACTGATTGGAACTGTAAATAAATAAGGAATAAATCCTCGCTAAAATATTACACTGTTTACATTCATACTCACAATCAAGAAACATATACAATTTTTACCTTTTCGTTGTACTGATATGTCACCTAACATCTTGCCAATAAAACATGTCTTTTTTTTTAAATATTTATTATATTATAAGAAAGTTCTTTCATCACTACAATTATCTTTAAATGAAATACTGTAAAATGAAATCATGCATCAATTATAAACATTTTATTAACACTGAAAATGAAACTATTTTTTTAATAAAACCAATCAAGAGATCATTTGAGCCTGGAGCAATTTTACAATATTCTCTTACATATACGTATAACTCCACTAAATAAAAAAAAATCCAAGAAAGAGACGTTTCGAAAGTCAGACTGTCACTCAGATACACCTAAAGCAGCATGGAGAAAAGAACGTTTATACTGCTCAATGTGATAAAAATTATTTGTCCAACTAAAACAATTTTCATCTGTGGTCGGCACCCTTTACAACATGAACATTTCCAAAATAAGTTTTCTTTACAAATGGACCGTATACAAAATTATTATAGATAAAATTTTGTAAACAACACGCGCGTTTTGCCTACAAAAGAGATATCAGTTAACATTGCCTTCAAAAGAGATATAAGTAAACAATCTAATAAAAAAATAGAAATACAAAATAAAGTAAATAGTTGGAGAATAATGAAGACCCTTCATTCGGAAATTGTTTTCTACACAGTTAAAGTGATATATTCCTTTAGCAGAAAATCCTTAGTATATATTACTTTCATTTGTAGCAGTCGTAGCGAGTATTATCGTCATCTTTTGTATAGGTGGGTCGGTATATTTATACAAAAGGTATGTATATTTTTACATCTAGATAGCTTAAACGAAATATTTCAAGAATTTTTTCCTCAATATTGACACAGATGGATGACTTCAGACAAAAATCTATGACAAACGGGATGATTTTAACTTTCCAATTTCTAATTTCCAATTTATATAGTCACATGACCTCTGGCCTGTCGTATAGTGTTTACATATCCCAATCGATACATTAATATGCTCGTGTATGTTCACACAGGACGGACTTCATAAGACGTGGTTTGATATTTTTATATCCCGGTCATTGTGTTGTTACTTTAAATACGTGAGGGTCCGTTAGGTCATTGAGTACCGCGTTTTGTCTCTTTATTTCGTTTGTGGCTTGAATTCTGTATGTTTGGTACATTTCACATATATTTATATTTATATATTTATAAGTTTGTGTAGTATGCGTGCCAATGAGACAACTCTCCATCCAAGTCACAATTTGTAAAAGTAAATAAATTCATCATAGATACAAGGATTAAATTTTGTATTTAGGCCAGACGCGCGTTTCGTCTACAAAAAAGTCATTAGTGACGCTCGAATCCTGAAAAAGTTAAAAGGCCAAATAAAGTACAAAGTTGAGGAGCATCGAGGACAAAAATTCTTAAAAGTTTTACCAAATACAGCTGAGTTGTCTATTCCTCAGGTAGAAAAGCCTTAGTATTACAGCATTTGCATAAATCAAGTATTTGCTGGTGTATCCGTATCGACGTATCGTATAACACGTATATGAGGAAAGAATAAATTAAGGCTAGTTGGTCCCGATGAAAATATTTTATAATGCATTAAATGTTAATTGAGATCGGGGTAAAATCATTATTTTAAGCAAATATGTTCGATACGTTTACGTCGATCCGTGCACGTATCCTGATACGTGAATTATGCAAATGCTCTATTTCAAATATTTAAAAGTTTTGTAAACAGTTAATTTATAAATATGACCATATCAATGATAATTCATGTCAGCGCAGAAGTGCTGACTACTGAGCTGATGATACCCTCGGGGAATTAAACCATTATAGGTAAAGGTACGATCTTCAACACGGAGCCTTGGCGCAGAACGAACAGCAAGCTATAAAGGGCCATAAAATGGCTAGTGTGAAACCATTCAAACGGACAAACCATATATAGTCTATATATAAAATCAGAAACGAGAAAAACTTATATAAAAAAAACAAGAAATACATATGAACCACATCCACAAACGACAACCACGGACCATCAGGTTCCTGACTTAGGACAAGTGCAAACAAAGTTAGCTGGCTTTAACGTTTTAATAGTTACCGACCTTCACACGTACCTGAAACGAATAATGTAACTTCACAATATAGAACTCTATCTACAATATAAAATATCAATTGGAATTGCTTAACTCGATCAAAAAACATTTTAACACAAACATATATCTTTATATGCCATTAAAGTTAAGTTATTCGTAGACGTCTACGGTTTATTTGGTTAGTTTAAACATTTTTATTTATAGTGGAACGGGAAACAAGCTTTGCAACTTATATTAATCCCTTTCCACTTTGCGGGTGCGAGTGCTGCCTTGTAGCGGCATTAGCCTGCTCTTTTTCGAAATCTACAAGAGTGTCTTTAACATGCAAGAGATATGGCTCTCTCTTAACACGGGTCAGCCATTTATCGTCCCCTTCCGACGGACTATCATCATTTCCTCGAGACCATACTCGCAAATGGTGTCAAGGGAGAGCCGAAAATTCAGTTCCTGAAATATATCTGTTTGATGTTTTTTGTTTCCATGTGTGTTTACTGTTTGGTGTTACATGATCTTGCCTTATATACGAGTTATTTTATTTTGAAATTCAATATGTTGGTAAAAGTTGAGATGAATATGAGCTTCTGCATGTTTATCATTTTAAGTGAAAAGCAACTTTATGTAGAGGAATATTTGTTAATACTCACGTTTTAAATCAGAGGAACATTGGACATAATGATCAATGAATACAAACAAAAACACCATGATATAAATACATCAGATGAAAAAGACTGATCTCATCAGATGGGTACAATTTGAAATACGTCCATCTAATAAAAATAAAAAGTTGATGCGGAAGTGTACTTATACATCCTCACAACAAAAAGAGACTAAGTACAGATATGAGAGAAATGCATTTACATACAGATAGTTCAAAGTCAAATTCAACTAATAAAAAAAACATGTATATAAGCTAAAAGTAGCTAATAGTTTACATCAAACATCCAATTGATTCAGTGTAAAGACGACATTCATAGTCAAGAAGTTTGGTTACACGGATCTGATTTTGACAATTCAAACTTGACTTTTAAACAGCGGTGATCTATTGCTGCCTTAATTTTTTAATGCATCGCAAGGAACTATTAATAGAAGGGCTTTAGGATCGTATTCATCTTGATTAACTTCTAAATAATTTAATCGATATTGATGAATTAATAGTTATCCCACAAGGACGCGGTGTGTCAGTGTAAGATCACCCCGATGGCCGCATGCCAGAGGGTGATCTAACACTGACACACCAAGTCTGAGTGGGATAACTATTTAACATCCCAGCTGTTTTAGATTAGACGAAAAACCATTTATAATTCATAAAATCTAGTTAAGAACGCCACACAACCTTTACAATATACTTTATATATTACTATATGAAGTATATCCTTTATGCCCCCAAACACGATGAATAGATATCAAACAATGTCAACTCGCCCCACTTGCCAATCGGCCCACACTATATCGCCACTTTATAAAAAAATCGTCCCACTCTTATTTACTGACTCGCCCCACTTTTGAAAAAATGTAAAATCGAATTGAACAATCAGTCTGAAAACTCACTTATTAACGAAAAAGGTTTAAACCCCACTGAATAAAGGTCTGACAACTCGCCCCACTTATCAAAAGATCTTGCTTCCTTTAAGTATGTCAAATTACAATTAGTTTGTATCCAGTCGTCCTGATGTAGTGGTATGTGCACGTGTCGTGGCTTGATATGCTACAGGTCCTCGGTTCGAATCCCAGCATATACACTGGATTTTTTTCTACATGAATGTTTTCCGTATAATTAATTATAAGTTTTATAGTGGATTTGACATTCCCGCCAAAATGTAACAGAACAAAGGAAAGCATGCATAACAAAGAAACTCAAACTGGGGTGATCTGGTAGGGGTGATCCGGCTCAGATCACCCCTGTTAGAACAAAGGAGCTGGGATGTAATAAATATAGCATACTGCTCTTTGAATCTCTAATTACCAAAATATTGACTGTATTACTATATGATTCCAGTTTGGCAAAACGTTGAAGTTATTTTAAAATTATATTGTAACAATTTCAGGACATATAAAACAACATTAAATGCACAGTCTGAATATTTAACACCAATGTCTATGCAAGAAAGGCCTGAACAGGAAGACGAAATTTATGAATCAGTGAATGATGTACTTGTCACACATGAAACTCCTACGTTAATCAGTACTGAAATGAACACAAATAAGGACAATGATCAATCAAGACCTGACCGAAATTGTAATGCTTCTAACAAATTGCAAAACTGTTCATCGTTAAAACAAGAAAATTCCGGTAAGGAACTGAAATTGAAGGCAAATTTGGTCAAACATTTACAGGAAAGTTCAAAGTATGAAAATTCAGAAATGGATCCGATGATAGACTCTAAATCAAAACGAAATTCCGGAGACAGTCTTGCATCAAAGTTATACGAGTCCATCGATGATTACAATATTAATTCCTCATCTCAGACAGAGTCAACGACTTATGTAGAAATCGAATGAATGGTCGTTCATGTTATATCTAAAAGGGTTTTTTTTCTTTCGCAAAACTTTTCATATTAGACAAAAATGTATCAATCTGAAAAAAAAGACTTTTGAGTATAATATCCGTCTGTGTTTTTAATGATTACATGTGTGCACACAAACTATATATTCGATTACAGGTGTATAACCTGCACCGTATTTTTTTGAAACAGAGTTATCTTACCCGATAATAAAGGTAAACTTACTTAGTGACTATACTACTCGAAATAAAACGTTTACTGTCACTTAATAAACGTTATTCACATTTGTAATGTTATCTTAGTTATAACATTTTTATGTATGATATGACCGTTATATGATAACTGTGTATTTGAAATTGACTTTCCTACAACAATTTAGATAAATACTTATCATATCCATGTAAAATTGGCTATGAAAACTCATAAATAAGGGGTATGGGTATTTTAAGCCATCTTAAATTTTAAAATAGCAGAACACAATAGGTTTAAATTAAGTAAGCAAAATCTGATTCAAAAATGTGAACTTTCATCTCAAAAAGTGTGATAGAACTTAACAAATGACATCTGATGGCGATATTTGAAATTGTCGGTTTGTTTTCAATCTGTGGTTTTAGGTGTCCCCCTGGTATCTTTCGCCCCTGTTTTACATCTTCTTCTTTTTTGTCGTATTTTCTTTTGAATTAAATTTTTACTACTATCTACCTCATAAATGATTCAAAATCATGAACTTGAAAAGTCTAATAGAAATTCGACGCCAACGTCTATACAAGAGATCCCTGAACAGGAAGAAGGAATCTATGATTCAGTGAATGAGATACTTGTCACACATCATGAAACTCCTACGTTAATCAGTACTGAAATCAACATAAATAAGGACAATAAAAAATCAAGACCTGACCTCAATTGTAATGGTCCTAATACCATGCAAAAACGTTCATAACTTAAACAGGAGGATTCCGGTAACGAACTTAAATTAAATGCACATTTTGCGACATTTGGCCACATACAGGAAAGTTCAAAGTATGAAAATTCAGAAATGGATCCGATGATAGACTCTAAATCAAAAAAAAAATTCCGGAGACAGTCTTGCATCAAAGTTGTACGAGTCCATCGATGATTACAATATTAACTCCTCATCTCAGACAGAGTCAACGACTTATGTAGAAATCGAATGAATGGTCGTTCAAGTTTTTATCTAAAAGGTTTTTTTCTTTCGCAAAACTTCTCATATTAGAAAAAAATGTATCAATCTGAAAAATAGACTTTTGAGTGTAATATCCGTCTGTTATTTTATTGATTACATGTATGCACACAAACTATATACTCGATTACAGGTGTATAACCTGCACAGTATTTTTTTTAAACAGAGTTATCTTACTTAGTGACTATACTACTCGAAATAAAACGTTTACTGTCACTTAATAAACGTTATTCACATTTGTAATGTTATCTTAGTTATAACATTTTTATGTATGATATGACCGTTATATGATAACTGTGTATTTGAAATTCACTTTCATACAACAATTAATATAAATACTCATCATATCTATGTCAAATTGGCTATGCAAACTCATAACTAAGGTGGTATGGGTATTATACGCCATCTTAAATTGTAAAATAGCAAAACACAATAGGTTTAAATTGAAAGCATCTGATGCAAAAATGTGAACTTTCATCTCAAAAAGTGTGATAGAACTTAACAAATGACATCTGATGGCGATATTTGAAATTGTCGGTTTGTTTTCAATCTGTGGTTTTAGGTGTCCCCCTGGTATCTTTCGCCCCTGTTTTACATCTTCTTCTTTTTTGTCGTATTTTCTTTTGAATTAAATTTTTACTACTAGCTACCACATAAATGATTCAAAATCATGAATTTGAAAAAGTTAAGAAAAAGAAATTCAAAGGCATATATTAAAAAACTACTTTACGCACAATAATGAGTTATTTTTTTACGCTTGAGCACGTAAGCTTTGAATATATAGATATAGAAATATGTGGTATGAGTGTCAATGAGACAACTCGCCATCCAAGTAACAATTTATAAAAGTGAACCATTATAGTTCAAGGTACGGCACGTTTCCGTGTGACATGAATCGCAGGTAAAATACAACGATAGTTGATAAACAATTTTAATTTGTTTTAATTTTGAAAGACAGGCAATTGAAATTAAGGTTCAAAGTCTCTCACATTTTATGTCACACACTGAAAAGTTCAAACATAATCATTTCAAAACCAGGAATGTGTTTATACATAGAAACGGTTGGGTTAATAATCCCCAAAAGACCCCAAAAGAAAACAAACAGAAATTCATCTAGCTCAAATGTCAAATTTGCCTGAAGGAATTATAACCTTAGTTTCTTGATACATAATTTACCTATCAACAGGGATTTTTCAATAGTTATCAAAGGTACCAGGCTTATAATTTTATACGCCAGACGCGCGTTTTGTCTACATAATACTCATCAGTTACGCTCAGATCAACAAAGTTAGAAATCCAAACTAGTATAAAGTTGAAGAGCATTGAGGACCCAAAATTCCAAAAAGTTGTGTCAAATACGGCTTAGGTAATTAATGCCCGAGATTAGAAAATCCTTAGTATTTCGAATAGTTCATACTTTTGCAAACAGAATTCTTTTTTCAAATTTCAGGATGTCGGCATTTAAATTTCTTTAAATTTGGGAGCCCTAGATTTCGGGATAAGGACCCCTTGTCAAGTATTAGCCGCTGTACATTTACTAAGTTACTAACGTTACCTATTGTTTACGTTGCCTATTGTTTACGTAACGTTGCCTTGTGCGCACCGTCGCATAACTTGAATACAGTTTGATATGAACACACGCCTTTCATTACTAACCCTTAACCGAAGTACTAACCACAAGAATCACGATACACGATATTGGTGCCGTGACCCATGGAGAAGTTGAAAGCAATTCGTGGTGGTCACCGCAGTGCAGTTACAAAATTAATTAATAGAATAAAGGAAAGAATTTCGCAAGATGATATTGGTCTTGAAGAACTTTCGGCTGCCGCAGATACCCTTACAAAGAAGAGGAACCTGCTTGAATCTTTAGACTCACAGATCTTCGATGGAGCCGAACTAGAAGAGATGGAACAAGAAATTCTTGACACGGACGATTCTGCAATGAATATGGAAGTCGCCATTCGCCGATTCAAGGATATAGTTTCTGGAAACCAAACAACCTCATTTCAACAAACGGTGAGTGAATCAACTTATGTTCCAATAGCAAATACGCTTGCAAATCACAACTCAAACCATTCAGAAAATGTATTTTCCGTAGATAATAACTCCGTTTATACGAATGCAAACCCAACAACAACAACAAATTTCTATCACAAACTACCTAAGCTTGATCTACCGAACTTTACGGGAGACATATTAACATGGCAGACATTTTGGAAATCGTTTGAGACAACCATTCATCATAACCCCTCTTTGTCAAATATACAGAAGTTCAGCTATCTCAAATCTCAGGTACACAGTGAAGCCGCACAATGCATATCCGGTTTATCTCTTTCAAACGCCAACTATGAAAACGCAATGATATTGTTAAAGGAGAGGTATGGACAAACACAAACCATTATAAACGCATACATGCAGAATCTACTTGAACTTACGCATCCGTCAATTACACCGCACAGCATAAGAACATTTTACGATAAAATGGAAACGTACATAAGGGGATTAGAGTCGCTCGGACAATCGCAAGACACATTCAGATCACTTTTAGTACCAAACGTATTTTGAAAATTGCCCGACGAAATGAAAAAACTGATGACCAGAGAACACAGAAAACGGAATTGGGATATAAGGTCACTTAGAGAAGCAATCGGTAAAGAGATGTACGTACAGGAAACTGGTAATTCAGATAAATTAGACAGTTTCACTCCCACAGCATCATTTCTTACAGCAGTTGAACCCCAAATCACTGCAAGACCTCAATCTGTAATAAATCACTTTAAACCCAAACAATCGCATTCGTCCCTAGAATGTACCAATGCTGTAGACAGAGAAAAACGCTTTTCTATAATTAAACAGAAAAAAGTATGGTTGCTTTGGAAGTCATAAAGTTTCAGAATGCCGCTCGCGTTTTAGATGTAGAAAATGGGATAACAAGCACCACACTGGTCTTTGTGACAGTAATAAGAATAAAGAAAAAGAAAGCGTAAGTACAGCAAACCCCTTGCCGCAAAATGCCATAGAAAGATTAGTAGAAAGCGAAATGATGCATTAACATGTTACATGTCGACATCGACATTAAACCAAGGACAGACATTTTGTTGAAGACAGCCATCTCACCATTTTGGGTAGATGACAGGTCAGCTTCTGCTAATATTTTTTTAGATGAAGGATCTCAGAAATGGTTTATTAGCGAGGAATTAGCCGCTGAATTGCAATTGAAACCGAATGGAACCTCGTCAGTAAGCCTAGCAGCATTTGGAGATGAAAACAGAAATGTACTTAATTTGGACATTGCCGTAATAGATTTGCAAACTCAGAACGGGAAGAAAATACCGATGGAAGTATTGATTGTTCCTACTATTGCAGCACCGTTACACAATCGCACGACATATAATGCTGCTAATCTGCCTTACCTCAGTGAACTTAGATTAGCGCACCCTGTAAGCGACATGGATAAATTCAGGATTTCATTTTTAATAGGTTCTAATTACTACTGGGATATCGTAGAAGACACAGTTATCCGTGGTTACCTACTTTCTGGACCAATGAAATACTCAGCTGGACCCACATCCTCATCTTTCATGTTACAACACTATACCGAAGAAGTCGAATTGAAACTTTTTGGGAAAATCGAATCAATGGGAGAAGTATCTGACAATTCAATTGAATTAAACAAAGACTTTTGTGAGACGTATCAATCAAACAGCAACACAATGAGGAACAATGGTAGGATTCACACATTAAGCAGGGAACCAGGAATGATGAAAATCCACGGAGACAGAGCACCGCGAAAAACTGAAGCCAAGCTAAAGATTCAAACATGGACTTAATATTTTCATGACAATATACTTACCAAGTGCGCCATAATTTTGATAATAATCATAGTTCAACTATTTCTATTTTATTACATAAACTTTAAATGGTTAATTATCATTTCAAACTTTGTATGCTAATATCTTTTTCATAATTTTAGATTATTTTTCACTTTTCGGCGCCCTTAGTGTCAAGTTTTAGCCGCTGTACATTTACTAAGTTACTAGCGTCACTAACGTTGCCTATTGTTTACGTAACGTTGCCTTGTGCGCAACGTCGCATAACTTGAATACAATTTGATATGAACACACGCCTTTCATTACTTACCCTTAAGCGAAATACTAACCCCAATAATCACGATACACGATACCCCTCCCACCCCCTCATCATAAAAGATATGAAACGAACATAACCCGTATCATGCCAACAACTGCTTTTAGAATAAATTCTATTATTTTCGATGCAAAGACCATATCAGGGAATCAATATGTACCAAAATATGCCATCTTTGATTACCTGACAAAAGTATTGTAACTTTATCGTTTCTGTATAAGTTTGTTTAATTGTTTGGTCAGCTTTTGAGGTGAATGCCGACATTGTTTTGCTCTGTAAAGAATATAACCATACAAGGTGGGATGAAACATACCTGAGCGTATAAGCTGTCTGCATGTTCATTTATATTTACGTATGGTGTCCTTGTACCGATGATAATATTGAGAAAATATTTTGACTACTTTGTTTTATAGAAACCTTATTGTAATAATTTTTCAGTTATATAGAAATTTCTTTCGTTTAAATGAAATACGTTGACTTATACACGAACACGAGTGAATCAAACAGGTTGAGATGCATAAACACCAACAAATAGAACCAGGGAACGTCACCATCTGAAAATGAATAGTTAACAATATGAAATCATCTCTTTTATCATAAATGTTGGTTTTAAGCTTCCCGTTAAAGATATAGATATCAAGATTCGGGAAAGGGCAGTATTCATTGTGAGTATTACCCTTATTTAAAGTCAGTTCAGTCGGATAAATCTCTTTAGTGTAAATACTGATTGTTTTCTTCTGTTTTGTTAATTTTGCTATGACTTTGTTGGTTTCTTTTGCCCCTTTGGTATAAAAGTTTGTGAAGTCTGTGTTTGATGTAAGAACATTGTGACACGACATGATATTTGTCCTTGATTAGAAAGTTAGCTTCTTCGGAGCAATATCTATTGACAGCAGTATAAGTTTATGAGATCCCCACGGATATGTCCCAATAGTTAAATGGATTTATATCTTTACTCGTATTTTTCCCGAAACTTCATATTCCGTGTTTAAAAAAATGCTTTAAGAATGTAAGACCTTTTGTCTCAGCAAATTTGATTTCTGTGAAACAACTGTGCAATCAGTCATATGTGGACACCTTTCTAATAAAATCCACTAACAAAAAACAAATATGAAGCTAAGAAATGAAACTAGAGGCTCTAAAGAGCCTGTGTCGCTCACCTTGGTCTATGTGAATATTAAACAAAGGAAGCAGATGGATTCGTGACAAAATTGTGTTTTGGTGATCGTGATGTGTTTGTACATCTTACTTTACTAAACAGTCTTGCTGCTTACAATTATCTCTATCTATAATGAACTTGGCCCAGTAGTTTCAGTGAAAAATGTTAATAAAAATTACAAATTTTATGAAAATTGTTAAAAATTGACTATAAAGGACAATTACTCCTGGGGGTCAATTGACCATTTCGGTCATGTTGACTTATTTGTAAATCTTACTTTGCTGAACATTATTACTGTTTACAGTTTATCTCTATCTATAATAATATTCAAGATAATAACCCAAAACAGCAAAATTTCCTTAAAATTACCGATTCAGGGACAGCAACCCAACAACGGGTTGTCCGATTCATCTGAATATTTCAGGGCAAATAGATCTTGACCTGATAAACAATTTTACTACATGTCAGATTTGCTCTAAATGCTTTTTGTTTTTGAGTTATAAGCCAAAATCTACATTTTACCCATATGTTCTATTTATAGCCGTGGCGGCCATCTTGGTTGGTTGGCAGGGTCACGCCACACATTTTTTAAACTAGATACCCCAATGATAATTGTGGCCAAGTTTGGATTAATTTGGCACAGTAGTTTCAGAGGAGAAGATTTTTGTAAACGATTACTAAGATTTACGAAAAATGGTTAAAAATTAACTATAAAGGGCAATAACTCCTAAAGGGGTTAATTTACCATTTCGGTCATCTTGACTTATTTGTAAATCTTACTTTTCTGAACATTATTGCTGTTTACAGTTTATCTCTATCTATAATAATATTCAAGATAATAACCCAAAACAGCAAAATTTCCTTAAAATTACCGATTCAGGGGCAGCAACCCAAAAACGGGTTGTCCGATTCATCTGAAAATTTCAGGGCAGATAGATCGACCTGACAAACAATTTTACCCCCATGTCAGATTTGCTCTAAATGCTTTGGTTTTTGAGTTATAAGCCAAAAACTGCATTTTACCCCTATGTTCTGTTTTTAGCCATGGCGGCCATCTTTGTTGATTGGCCGGGTCACCGGACACATTTTTTAAACTAGATACCCCAAAGATGATTGTGGCCAAGTTTGGTTTAATTTGGCCTAGTAGTTTCAGAGGAGAAGATTTTTGTAAAAGTTAACGACGACGGACGACGGACGCAAAGTGATGGGAAAAGCTCACTTGGCCCTTTGGGCCAGGTGAGCTAAAAATATTAAATATCAAACTCGTTCAAGGGTATCTACACGTCTCAATCTTCAAAATCGCTTATCTAAAAATACTATGTGATGGTATAATACTAAACCCCTAACGGGGGGGGGGGGGGGGGGGGATTGTGCCTGATATTCATATGATGAAGAAATAATCTTTCAATCAGTTAATTGTGGTCTGGAGCTGGCATGTCAGTAACTGCTAGTAGTATGTTGTTATTTATGTATTATTGTCATTTTGTTTATTTTCTTTGGTTACATCTTCTGACATCGGACTCGGACTTCTCTTGAACTGAACTTTACTGTGCGTATTGTTATCCGTTTACTTTTCTTTTCTACATTGGCTAGATGTATAGGGGGAGGATTGAGATCTCCGCAGGAATTTTGCGCCTGTCCGAAGTCGGGAACCTCTCGCCTTTTAATTCTTGTATGATTTTTATTTTAGGTTCTTGTGTATAATTTGGAGTTTAGTATGACGTCCTCTATCACTGAACTAGTATATATATTTGTTAAGGGGCCAGCTGAAGGTCGACTCCTGGTGCGGGAGTTTCTCACTGCATTGAAGACCTTTTGATGACCTTCTGCTGTTGTCTGTTCTATAGTCGGGTTGTTGTCTCTTTGACACATTCCCCATTTCCATTCTCAATTTTATTTTATCAAATCTGAAGATATATTGGGGAGAACTCGACACTCTGTTCGTGTTCAACAATCAACCAAACGATAAACCGATGCATTCCATCCTTATCCCGAACTCAATTATTTCAAGTTCATTTCTGCATTAAAAGCCAAGCTTCCGTACAGCTCAATTTCTTTAATTTTCATCTTTTTTTTCACCCACAAAGAGTTATGTATATATTTTCTATCTGTTTTGATAGAGTAAATGCTGTTTTCAAAATGTACAAGAACGAATAAATTCCCCTTGCGTGCACAATGAAATTTCAGATAGCCTTTCCTAGATTGTATATTTATCCAAACTTTCACTATCATACACCCCTACAAATCCAATGACACTATGACGTTTCCTTTGAAAGAAATGTAAAGCAGTTAGCCTGGTTTTTCGAAACATGAATATAAATTTATTTTAAAATACTAAACGCATCCTAGATTCCTTTAAAAAAAAACGCTTGATCTTACTGTCCATTTTCAGAGTGTTACGGTTAATGAACAATCAATTAACTAAAAGTGTGGATGAACTCTATGTACCTAAGGTAACCTAAGAATAGATGTAACGCTCATAGTTTCTAAAGGTTAACATCATAGTTAAACTAGAGTATATAACGAAACGCACTCTTAGTATACAAATAGGTGCGCATAGTGTTTTATTGTCAATTCTGCGCGAATGAGTAATTTTAATTCGTCGTGGGTAAAATTCTTTTTTAACCAATTTATTCTTAGTGCATTTGTTTTTGTTTTTATTTTTAAAAATTGTTTTAATATTGAACATGTTTGACGAAAACAGCTTGCCATAGATTCATGAATGTTACCCTAGAATCCGCATCTTCATTTTTTTTATATAAATCAATTTTATCTTTTTTTAAGACAATAGTTTTCTATTATTATGTGAACGCGGAAAAACAATATTGACCTTTAAACATTGTTTGATAAGGGATATAGATAACAGTAGTATCAGTCTGATTTGGTATATCATTTGAAAAAAAAACTTCATCGACTATAAATAAAGATTTATATAATTTTGTCTAATCAAAATAGCTTGGGCAGGATGAATTGTGGATTATATCTTTATTATTTTGGATTGATGAATATTTTAAGTCCGGTTGGTTGTTTTTTTCTTGGTTTGTATCTTATACTATATATTATAATATTTTTTCTTAATTGATATATTTAAATATTGTGTGAAATGCTGTTGGTCACCTTCAATTTAATACAGTCTAAAATGACGCTTTAATAACCTCGATTTTGTAAAAGAAAAAAAAACAGTCCTCATTATGATATTTAAGAATTCGAAAAATTCACTCATCCAACGTGTATACTTTAACTCAAAACGATATAACTATTGGTAATTGTTTTAACCATTATCGGAAGATAATTATATGACTTTGCTTTTATGTATTATTCTAATATATATGCAGACGAAAATATTCTTAAAATTGCTTAATTTTTTTTTAAGTTCCCACTCTTCTTTATGGATCCAGATGGTAAAATTTCTAATAGAATCTTGTTTGTCAAACGGAAAGTTGTTTTTATTCTATTCCTGTGCTTCTTATAATTGCATTTCCTATCTCTTTGATGGTTAAATCGTGCGAAGATCGTAATGACTGACCACTATCAAAGAGCCTGATCTTCGAATCTATCACATGAGATGTAAATATCAGAGCTGTAAATATAAACTCCAGTACTGTCTAGCGCTTCATTTCATATTGCTTCAGAGTTTTTCTTTATAAACCGCATCCTACAGCGTCCGTTAAACTGTGAGTTTCTCTACAGTGCTAGACTTCATATTTGGAACGCTGGAGTTTACATCTTTAGCAATGTACCCTTTTTTCTTCCACAGATCGAAGCAAAATAAGGAATTCCAAGTACGCAGAAAAATTTCGTTATGGTTTTTTTACGGAAAAGGATATGGCATATCCATCCACAAAAAAAAACTATCAGTACATGCACAGCAATAAACGAAAAAAGCAAACTTTAAGAAACAATGATTTTATTACTGTTCTTCATCTGTCCCCAAGCACCGGTTTTAGAGGAATTCGTTGCAAACTGACAATCACGCTTAATTTTAAATTGAAGAATAAATCCATAAAACGATATTATTTGAAAAACCTGGCAAAACAATCACACACTTTATTGTCGTTTTTTAGCCCGATTATTCTACAAATAAAAAAAATACAAAAATTTAAACACCCACCGAGCAACAATTTTCCTTTATAAAATCTCGTGTTGTTATACATGTATGTCTGTCATTTGCAGGAAGAAGTTGTAAAACTTGCCACATATTTGGTCCTTGTATACAACAAAAACAAATGTGTGATGGATACAAAGATTGTCAAAGTGGTGCGGACGAAAGAGCGTGTGGTAAGTAGGTGTCAGTAGTTTTTTTATATTTTTCCCAACATTGTTTTGTGATAAAAAGAAAAAAATACTTGACACTGTGTTGGTTTCAAGCTATGCTATATTAACTACTGACAGATATTTTACTTACATCTATTATTGATAACGTGTACCACGAAATGTCTTATGTGTAGATTTGTACATTTCTTGTAGAGATCTTTTTGATGAGCACACTAAATATTTTATGTTATTATTCTTAATAGAATGAAATTAATTAAAGATCAAATTTCATTTTTTATTCTAAAGAAACATGATAAATGTGACCAATCCAAAAAGGCCATGATCCAATAAACTCATCATAAATACCAGGATTGAAATGTATCACGAGATGTGCGTTTCGTCATTAAGACACAGTTAGCTGTCTTCTTTTGTTATTAAGATTCGATTCTCCAAGACATTTATCTTTTTCTTTTTTTTCCACAGAGTTTTAAGCTTATTTTCGACTCATGAGTTTGAATGTCCCTTTTGTATCCTACGATTCTCTCGTAGATAAAAAAAAAAAATTGTGCGAAACTGCTATAATTTCAAGTTTGTCCTCCTTTCACTTTATCCTGATTAAAAAGTTTTGAAATATAAAAAAAGTATACATATTAAAATATGTCTGAATAATACAAGTGTTTGTAATTTTCTATCGATATTTCATCTGTGAAATTGGAAAAAAGTACATTAAACTTTTTTACTCAAAAAGACAAAAAAGACATTAGATTTTTGGTGTTACATGTATTAAACTAGATTTAATTCATTTCGTTCATTACCTAGCTCACTATTAGAAATCGGAAAATATAAAAGTATATCATTAAATATATCATTGATGAATATGTCATTTCAGTATATAACATGTATGGAGCTTCGATTATTCATACACTTTGAGGTTTAGTACAATTGTTGTTTATATATTTCGTTTAAAACAAACTGGAATCTAACATTATCATATTTTAAAGTCAGAGATACCTGGGGTAAAGAGTAAATTCTTTTGTAATCTTGTACTCTTCACCAATAATCGTTTGTTTAGGCTACAAACAGGCGTTTAATACAATAAGCAGGCTGAATTTAAGGTTGCAATAATCAAAAATTTGGTATCACTGGTAAACTTTTATCTTTTCTTAAATCGATAAATCACATGTGAAATCATATTGTACGAATTGATGATTTTTATTCTGGAAAGTTAACCAGTACAGTTGGTTTAATACAAAGGGGTTATCTCTCAAATACTCTTTCATTATACATACGTGAACGATTTTCGACTGGAATTTCGAAGTTACGGTTATGTACCGTATGAAAAACAGGAATTGTCTTTTAATTTTTTATGTATTCAAATGTTATAATTTTTTTATAAAAGATTTACAAGATACTTTAGACACACTTTTATTATAAAATCCTAAATGAGGGTTCACTGAAAACAATGCTGAAAAAAATATGGTATTTAGAAATTTAGAAAAAGTGGTTATGTGACGATAGACAAAAAGTTGTACTCTGATGGTAATGTTATTAACATTGTTGATGAAATTTGTTACTTGTGTGTATTATTGAATTATAACGATAATGTTTTTAAACTTGGAAATGATTAGCTTAGCAATTTAGGAAAGCTTTATTTGCCTTGAAATCAAAAGTATCATTCTCATTTATGAATGTTTACAGATATTTGAGTTTGTTGATACGTGTATTTTACGAGAGGTTTAGCACTATAAAACCAGTTTCAATCTACCATTTTATACATGAGAAAATGCCTGTACTAAGTCAGGAATACGACAGTTGTTATCCATTCGTTTGATGTGTTTGAGCTTTTGATTTCGCCATTTGATTAGGACTTATATTTAGAAATTGACTATGAGAGTCGGTTGAAAACAAAACTTTACGACAAAAGAGATTTTACGGACGCCATCACGATCGTTGATCTTCTTGCCGACTTGTGTCTTTATTATTATGAGGCTGACTTTATACAGGAACTTATTAGGAAGAAAGATAAGAAGTTAGCAATATCCGTTAACTCTACTTTCCGCTATAAAGATGATTTTCTTTCACTAAATAATTCAAAATTTGATGACTATGTCGAATGCATCTATCCCATTGAACTACAGATAAAGGATACAACAGATACAGTTAAGTCGGCCTCATATCTTGACTTACATCTAGAAATTGACAATGAGGGTCGATTGAAAACAAAACTTTACGACAAAAGAGATGATTTCAGCTTTCCAATTGTGAACTTTCCATTTCTAAGTAGCAAAATTCCAGCAGCACCTGCATACAGTGTACATCTCTCCCAATTGATACGATATTCCCGTGCTTGCATTTGCTATCATGATTTTCTTGATAGAGGGTTGTTGCTCACAAGGAAGCTCATAAATCAAGAGTTCCAAATGGTGAAGTTGAAATCATCTCTTCGTAAATTTTACGGATGCCATCACGAATTGGTTGACCGTTATGGAATAACCGTTTCCCAATTGATATTGGATATGTTCCTTACGTCGTAACTACAATCCCCTTACCTTTCATGAATGTGATTTACCGGATTTGTTATCTCATAAACAACACGACGGGTGCCACATGTGGAGCAGGATCTGTTTATCCTTTCGGAGCACCTGAGATCACCTCTAGGTTTTGGTGGGGTTCGTGTTGTTTATTGTTTAGTTTTGTATGTTGTGTCATGTGTACTATTGTTTGTCTGTTTGTCCTTTTCATTTTAAGCCACGGCGTTGTCAGTTTATTTTCGATTTATGAGTTTGACTGTCCCTCTGGTATCTTTCGTCCCTCTTTTGTGGAATATCCGTTATACAGATGATATCGGATATATTCCTTATTTCGTAACTACAATCCCGGTCCCTTTTAACTAATTATATATAATGTGACCTACCGAATTTGACTATTTACCGGCTTTGTAATAATATGAGCAATACGACGGGTGTCACCCCCTGTTTTTGGTCGGGTTCGTGTTATTGTTGTACCCCTATTTGTGACATTGTGTTCCCGCATCGTTGTCAATATAATAGAATTTGATGCGACCGTCGTACAAATTAGAGGTTTAGCGCTATAAAACCAGGTTCAATCAAACATTTTCTACATTTGAAATTGCCTTACCAAGTCAGGAATATGACCATTCGTTTGATGTGTTTTATGATTTGATTTTACCATTTGACTAGGGACTTTACGTTCGGTACTTTTGTGATTTTACTTTTTTTTATGCTATGGCATGGGATATGGGGATTTTATATATCTACGAATATTAAAAGTTCAGTTAGATTTTTGCAAACATATTTTGGCGCTAACAATGTACCAAGAATGTGATGGTGTATTATGATCTTGGTAGATATCTTTTGTTTAAACTTTTATAAACGAATAAATTTATTCTTAAAAATTTGTGTTATCATGTACAGGTACAGAATAAATATAATAACGGAAATAGTTTGATTAATCAGCGTACTTATTTATTGTTTTGGCTGACTTAATATGTAAGTTTTAGATTTTATATAACGATCTCGAGAATAAGATTGTTGTAACATTTGTTTGTTGTTGAAACAGGCCGGTACCACGGTTTTAATAGATCAGCAAGAAACAATCACTCTCTGAACTTTGAATATAAAAGTAAACGGGTTTTCGTTTTACAGTATGATTTTTATAGTGTACTTCGCCATATTATTATATCGTCCATTGACATTTAAGCTTGTACAGTTGTTGATCAAAGACAATGTATGAAAAAATAAAAGACCTAATGAAACCTTTGTATATTTTTATTTTCAAGCATTTAAACGTAGAACAGACCTATTAATATTCAATTATACTTAATATAGATCATTATTCTTCTCACATGTATTCATTTATCAGTTATATATGTATTATGTATTTGTTTATAGATAGTCACTTATTGTATTTGCATATTATATATGTTTTACATGACACTGTGCTACTGAGCATTTTTTGCTTACAGTTATAAAAGAATTGAAAAGAATTATCCGTAATCTTACTTTTCAAAAATGGAAAGTTGACAAAGAGAAACTGATATCTGTTTACTAAAATCTGAATTGGTATAATTAAATATGGGGATAAACAACAATGTTATTATACATTGATATTTAAACGACATCCGTCACATAAAATGTTTCTGTAGTCTGCTTTTTTTCAGGGAGTGAAAGTAAGCTTTGTGCAGTTATACATTCATATTCCCTTGGCCATATAGAATGTCGATACCAGCGAATTATTCAAATTGGCGGTGCTTGGTTTGATAGTCAAGAACATGATTGTTTAAGAACCAGCTATAGACAATCAACCTACCTTGATGCATTTCTCCTTTGCAACAACAAACATTCGTGTACACTATACTTTACAGGACAACATTCAAAGATTGCAAAAATTATTTATCATTGCAAGGGTAAGCAACAATTAAAGCCAATAAGTATTCAAAAATACAAACACACTTTCCATCAATTTAAAAAAAGGAACGAAGAGAAAGCTCGTTCGGTACCAGTTATGTATACAATATATATTTGTAGTAAAAGAACTGTGTCTAAATATAACTTTTTAAAAACAAGCTTTTAAATCAGTTAGAAACATAATGGAACACATCGCTGTCTTAAATTCTTACAATATGATTTTCCTCTTCAAGGTTTAAACGCGTTTATTTTGTACATAGGTAGGGTAAATATAAGGTTTTTTTTTTATTGGAATCTGTGATAGATAAAAATATCAAAATACTAGTTTTTATCAAATGTTTAACTGCAATTTAAATTAATCTGAGAGACAAAAATTTAAATGTTAATAAATAGCTTCATGACCATTGACATGCTGTAAAAGCAGCGATTAATGTTTATGAGAAACCGTTCAATAGAATATTAATTTGTATGACCCACCTAGGGGCATATAAATGTGTGTCGTTCTGTGCGTTCGTTCAGGTTACGGTTTTTGGTCAAGGAAGTTTTTTTTACATAGTTGAAGTCCAATCAACTTGAAACTTACATGTATTACACATGTGCTCTCTGATATGATCTTTCTACTTGGAAACTTTTGATCCCAAATTCACGGTCCACTGAAAATAGAAAATGATAGTGCGAGTGGGGCATCTTATCTTATCAGTTAGTTTCCGACTGATGAGTTTGACTGTTCGTTTGGTATCCTTCGCCTCTTTTTCTAGGTAGAGGAAGGAGTTTGATCTCTCGCCTACATATCAAATCCCTCTACACTTTGTCTAATATTGTTTCTATCTCGTGCAAGGCAAAATTAATTTCGTTGTTGTCGTTGCCTGGCATATTTTATTGCATTTTGTAGATTAAAGAAGGCATTTTGGGTTTTTATTATTAATTGGTTTATATTTTGTCCAACCGGGCTTTTTAGTGCTTATTCATTAATATATAACATGACTTTTGGTTAATCTTAAAGGCCGTTTGATAATATGTAATTGTTCACAGCCTTTTAATGTCTATACATCACCTCGTATGTTTTCTATTGAATTGAATTTCATTAAGATGTACACTGTATGTTTTCCCAGACCGGTGTATATCTACACTGTAATAAGTTTCAATGGTATATCAAAACTAGTAGAACATGAACATATGTATCTTTCAAGCTTTATTAATGGACTATTCGATCTTATAGATGTTGATAGAACGAAGCCAACGTCAGTGTTACATAGGACTACCTGGTCCAGTCCAATGATTCCAAATGCAAAGTCAACAAAACCAAAAAACCCTAAAGCGACAATAGTTTCACCTTCATCACATGTTAATGGGAACGAAGCCAATGGAAATGTTGCAAAGCTTCCCGCAACATCACGTTCTTCAATGGAATACGCAACACCAGTAAAGAGACATATAAACACAACACCAAAGATTAATGTCAGGATAAACAATACCAAAGTTTTGAAGCATACTTTTAGAACCACACACAATCAAATACATGAAACAAAAGGCAAATGCAATTGTAGTGCTTCTTATAATCCTTTTAGAGTTTCAAAAACTGTTACTAAGGATACGATTCCGACTGTTAACAACAATCACATACCTACACATGCGATGCATATCAACAAGACATTCATGCCAAGTGATAAGCGAAAACAGAAATCTCAAGGTTAGTAAATTAACATCGACTTATTGAAAACAAGTATCTTGTTCAGTTCATATTCTTTTAATTGGCAACTGCTACTAGTACTTAACTAGCTAATGATATCGTTTTGAAATTATTGCGATGTTGTGATATTTGCAATGATAAGAATATCCATAGACAAAAACAACATGGCATGGTGCTGTAATGGTCACTCTAGGTCCCAAAAACGTATAAAACCCATACCATAAAGCAATTGGTAAAATAGCTTAAAAGGATACAATGGGAAACAATTCAAAAGAGACCCAGATTTATACAATAACAACAATATTAATCGAATATAAATTAATTTCAACAGCATCAAACGACGACAATAAGATTACAGAAATGGTAATTGCTATGCGATTTCAGTTGCTTGTCCTATAGACTTCAACTAAATCTGCTAGACCGAAAGCTTGGATCAAAATTGAACACAAGTTACTTATAAATACATATATTTATACATAATTACCAAGAAAGTAAAATTAAATAATAATATTGATTCAAAAACTTTCAAAAATTGCATTTGTATCTCTTTCCGCAGTGATTTATGCAAATAAGATTGGGAGTGAAAAAAGGACCTGTTAAAAACGAAATATAATACATAAGTACGACAAAGTCAATCGATAATAGAACTTGTTATGCAGAATAAATTTTCATTTCAGTAGCCCCTATTGCAGGAAGTGTAACTGGAGTGATGTTTTTTATATGCCTTGTTGTTTTAATGATTGCTGTTAGGTATGAACTTTCTATATATTCATTACTTTTTTACATATATGTATATTAAATAAAACTATAGAAATTTAAAACCAACATGTAAGTAGAAATTATGGTACAATGGGTAATGTGTTAAAACTGTGTTTTATGCTTGCCCAATAATAAAATGGCTGGGAGAAATACAAGTATGTATCAAATAACCATTGAAGGTAAAAAAAAATGTCGATTTGAACATGTTTATGACGTCAAAATGACTTTAAAATTGAATTTTTTTTCTGAACTGAAGAATCCAGATTACGATGATCTTTGTCATTTAGTAATACAATTTCAGAGGTGAATAATGGATCGTATCACTCCTCATCCTTTCTCATCTGCACTGCCATAGTGACTGTAATAAATTATAAACAGACCTCGCTAAGTAACATGAACATGTAAGTTTGGAAACTATCCGAAGGTCGTATGACGAACGTAAAACATAGATGCAGGCACTCTTGAAAAGAAATGAATATTTAAAATAGACTTTCAATATAGATTACTTCAATGCCGCCTATCGTATATAATACCTCTCTGGTGAACAGTTGTCTCATAGGAAATGATACCATATCTCATTGTGTTTATAAAGACCTATTTTTTATTTGAATATATCAATGATTAAGTAAAAACATGTAAGAAAAGGATTATCTTTCTCAATTATCGGATAGCTCCAAATATTTCTACGTATTTATACATCCTTAGTATTCAAATGTTTAGCCTTGAGCTTTTCTGGTGAAGATCAATCCGGAAAAGCGCCTCGGACGATCAAAACTAATCAAGTGTTTATTTGTTATTAACTTTCTAGACGGCACATGGTAAGAAGGAACATCAGTAAAGGCAAAGATAGGACAACAAAGTCAACTTCAAAAAACAAGTGTCGAGAAGGTTCAAACTCTTTTGAAGGCCAGAATGATATTCCATTGTACAGTTCTGTTAACAAACTAACAAAAAGTGAACTTGGTAAAACAATGCCTCAGTCTATATCTATTTCAAACATTGGATATGATGAGGTCTGTGATTTCAATGTCCAGAATGAAGATTATGATCACATCGAACGGGTTGGACGTAGAGCAGATGTCGATATGGTGTATTCTCTAACAACGTATCAGAAAACAGAAGACGATTACGATATTTCTGGTAACTTCAATGAATCTCTGCGCAGTTACCAAGAAAACTCCATTTATGATTGATCTTATAAACAATAAAGAGCAGATTTATTTTAATATTTTCTTCTTTTCTCATACGAATCAGAATGTAAGAATGTTCCTTTGATAGCTATCACCTCTATTTCACTGATGAGTCTTATGTAGACGAAACGTGCGTCTGGCGTATTAATTTATAAGGCTTGTACCTCTGATAACTATTTCAGACATACAGCATAACTGATTATAAAAATCAAGCAACCCCACACAAAAATCTGAAAAAACGTTAAAAGAATGGCAAACTAGTAATTTGGGTTTTATTCTATCCTTTATCTTCCTGGTTAATGACTGCCTATGGTGGCAGAATAGTAGATGACAATTCATCTACTTTCATGATGTTTCTACGAACATATATTTGTACAACAAGTAATGTCTGTATTCATTTGTCACTTTTTGGGGCATTTATGTTATGATTATCTTTGAAGAAACTGGCTATTGACGTTACAATATTGCCATGATATTGAAATTATTAGGTGAAGGTGGTTATAAAAAATGAAACATATTTTATTTAATGTTAATTTTCTCCTTGATAATATTTGTGTACGTTTCGGCAACAAAGTTTATCGACAGGTTATAGGAATCCCCATTTGCACTTATTGTGCCCCTTTAATAGCAGACTTGTTTTTATACTGTTACGAATCACAGTTTATGACTAAACTCAGTAAAGACCCGTCGAAATTGCATTTAATTGATAAATTCAACAACACTTACCGTTATCTTGATGATATTTTTTCGTTAAATAATCAAGAATTTTCTCAATATATGGAGAATGCCTAAATTAAGAACGTATGTAAAAATAAAATCTGATTATTGCCAAGAACCAACACTTCTGAAAACATTATCAACAAAAAAACGTTCTGCGCTTTCAAAACTAAGAAGTGGAACTTTTCCTATAGAAATTGAGAAAGGAAGACATAGGCAACTGCCAGTAGAAAGAAGGATTTGCAAACTTTGTACCAAACAAGCAATAGAAGATGAGATTCATTTTGTAATTAAATGTCCAGCGTATGACCAAGAAAGACAAACTATGTTTAACATTGCCAATCAGAAACTTACCATTGACTTACAAGAACTAAGTGACGAAGAACAATTTAAAACCCTCTTGACATCGCCAGAATCAATATGTGCAGTTGCAAACTACCTAACAGTTTCCTTGGATGTTAGATCAGCAAAATATTAACAATATTAACTTACCTGCTGCTACAGTTATTTTTTTACTATCAATAGACTGTTGGTATGAACCTTTATTTCAATTATAAATATATGTACTTCACACATTATATCTCTATTTTTTATAAAATATTCTTTATCACTATACTATATTTTCTATATTTATTTTATTTTTTGAAGAATAAAACCCTTTACAACTTTACATGATCATGATGATATATATTTATTCGAAAAGAAACAATAATTTTTAACAGACATAAATTCATATTACATTAATAAGATAAAAATTCTTTTCCAAGTTGAAATGTTTACTAGATGAGATAATACTTTAAAACCATCATTTTGCTTTTTTAAAATATACATGTTTTGAGCTTGTAACTAAATAGAAAACTCAACTAGCATAGTTAGAAGGATAGCTTCAGAAACATATGTATATGTGTGCTCAGATAGAATGTAATACTACTATCCGTAAAATAATTCATTATTTTATCACTTGTATGATTTTTTTAATATTATTAGAATTTACTATTTTGCTTTTTGTCTAAACAATAGTACTAGTACTTGGGACAGGGGAGATAATTAGTGTTGATTGTCTCCCCTACACATGGAAAAAAAACTCACTTAAGTAAATTTCATTATTATATTTAGAACAGGAAAGGTATATCTTGAAGAATAATAACTTGCTCATGCACCTAAAAGTGAAGCATATAAGGACTCGAGTATATAAATAGTGTGGTGCACAGTGTATAGAACCAAAAGAAATTTTGAAAAACATAGCAAATAATATTTATTTTTACAATATACAATGTGTTTGTTGTGCAAACATTAAAGGTAGTGAAATAGGCATAATGATGACATCTATTAATTTATAATATACGAGCTTAGTAGAAATGCTCTGATATATTTATATCTTTTCTATATTAAGTATCATATTACTTGGAAATATTGTAAACAGCATTTATAAGAAAAGTATTACTGTATTTATATAATATAAGTTGATTGGCATATGATATCTATAGCTTTTGTATTTCGATATTTCCTGGGCTATTTTCTATATCACTAATTTGATTTTAAACATTATACACAGATGATGACAGAAAAATGCAACATAACAATAAAAAAAAAAGACAATATACGTGTATCAAAATAACATTTCTCTGTGGCTAAGGGAAGCAACTCATATTGATATGTTACATACACTTTCATATGAAAAACATCCACTTTTTATCCTTTCATTTATGATATATTCGGAAATTGATTTGATATTGATATTCGAAAAAAATTTATGCATACTTTAATTGAATTCATCATCTAAATTATTTTTGCTCTTGATTTTAAGGGAAGCAATTCCAGCTTAAAATGTTTTCAAATTATACATATTTATATTACAGATCTATTTTAAATGAGAATTTCACAATTAACATATTAAAACCACCACTTATGCAATGTTGTAAAAGAACAAACACTAAAAAAGAGAGAAATATTTTAATAAAAACTTAAAACAACCTCAGATCTCAGAATGAATAATCGAGTTAATATATATTCTTTGTATGTTTATAATCTTGTATGAATATTGTTAGTGCTTCATAAGCCTCTAAAGGCTGGCTGATATGGTATACTATTGCTAATGTATTGAAATGTAATGGAAATTCATGTATATGGTATCAGGTTGCACTTTAAATAAAATAAAATCTAAATCTATACTGCTGAGATTTACACCAAGGAACTTACTTTGAAAAAATCAAATTTATACGGTAATAACTGTCCTTTCCTGGATTAAGATATTTCGGTTTTAAACGGGAAACTCCACAATAAAATTTACGACAAAAGGGACGATTTTTCGTTCCCTATTGTTAATTGTCCATTTTTAGATGGTGATGTGTCTTTGGCACCATCTTACGGTGTTTATATTTCACAGCTCGTTCGCTATGCCCGTGTCTGTTGTGATGTTTTTGATTTTCACGAACGCAATCTATGTACTACTGGTAAATTATTAAACCAGGGATATCGTTACCATGAATACTAAATTTTTCCATAGATATAAAGATTTGGTTTTGAAGTTTGGTTGTACCTGTAGATTATTTCAGACGGGATAGCACATCCTAATTTTTACGGAAATCTTGTTTATCGTGCCTGGAAATTTAGAAATGATTCTTGTAAACTTATCGCTCCTTTAAATAAACTTATTCTAAAAGGTTACCAACTCAACACTGTAATAAGATCATTAAATATTGTTTTATTGGTATAAATATTGATTGTTATCAGTAATTTAAAAGCAAACTAAATATAACTAGTATGTTAGAAACATATACACATTCATGGATCTACAATATGTCGATACCTGTAACTTGGCATTGCACAAGGTCATGTTTTTCTCTGACTGTTTATGACGTCTTTACACTAAATCCATTGGATGCTGGATGTGTACGGATTGATAGTTTAGTCTTAGACAACAAAAAGACACTGGGAACAGATATGAGAGTACTAGCAGTTATCTGACAGCTAGTTCAAAGCCCTAACAACTAATAAAAAAAATCATGCATGTCGGGATGTACAAGTACCCGGCCACGTCCACTAGTATTTTTGTCCATCTGATGAGTTAAGCCTTTTTCAACTGATTTTTTGGAGTTCGTTCTTATGTTGTACTGTTATGCCACTGTCCCAGGTTAGGGTGAGGGTTGGGATCCCGCTAACATGTTTAACCCCGCCACATTATTTATGTATGTGCCTGTCCCAAGTCAGGAGCCTAAAATTCAGAGGTTGTCGTTTGTTTATGTATTACATATATGTTTTTCGTTCATTATTATACAAATAAGGCCGTTAGTTTTCTCGTATGAATTGTTTTACATTGTCATATCGGGGCCTTTTATAGCTGACTATGCGGTATGGGCTTTGCTCATTGTTGAAGGCCGTACGGTGACCTATAGTTGTTAATGTCTGTGTCATTTTGGTCTATTGTGGACAGTTGTCTCATTGGCAATCATACCAGATCGTCTTTTTTTATATTAATCTAGACGATAATTGTTACATCTTTCTTCCCATAAATGATACCTAAACTGATCTTTATCGAGTTAAATATTTTTTTGTGTTGAGCCACAATAATTCATATGTTTGGAAGTCTAACAAAACACACTGTTGATCACGAGGTACAAAATTCTTTTCATCATCTGATATATTAAATCTCGATTATAGATTTGGACTGAATTCCAATAGACCGAGTTTGTTATTACATTTTATCCACAACTTATCAATCATACATTTTATCTAGGAGGAAGAATATGATTAGATTACTACAATTGTAAATGTTATTATTATAAACAAATGCAATTGCAACCGGCTACATTCCTCATAAATAGCATTACAACCATGGATACAAGGACGTATTTCAGATTCGCTGCATCATATATTTTGATTAGCATTAATTCGGCGTCTATATACGGTATGTTCATGTCATTTACTTTAATCGTCCTTGGATTAAGGAAGACCTCCCTGTACCTCCCTGAAAAAATAGCTTCATATCAAAAATTATTTTCGGTTTCCACTATTGAACAAACATAAACTATTAGGATTCAATCCTGACATACCAAAATATATTTCCTTATGAAATTATTTCCCCGAAAACAGAAACAATTTTATGAGTTAAACACAAAAAAACACAAATATGACGTACGGCAAACAACAACAATCACTGAATTACATGCTCCTTATTTTTGGAAATGCACATTAGTATGCTAGTGGTGAGTATTTATCAACGATACCAGTATTATAATTTAATTCGCCAGACGCGCGTTTCGATTTACAAGACTCATCAGTGACGCTCAGATATGAATAGTTATAAAGCCAAACAAGTACAAATTTGAAAAGCATTGAGAACCCAAAATTCCAAAAAGTGAAACAGAACAACATAATAAGAGAAAACTATAAAAATTAGTTGATAAAGGTTCGGATCATCAAGCCAGTTATAAACTTTACTTTTGCATATGTGTTCTAGATAAATTACGAACATAAGTGTCGATATCCCTTGATTTGTTTTGTTTTGCCACAGTGTGCATATATGTATCATTTATATCGTCCCCAGGTGGTATCACCAGCCCAGTAGTCAGCACTACGGTGTTGACATAATTATCAATTATTTGGTCATTTTTATAAATTTCCTGTTAACAAAACTTAGATTTTTTTTTCGAAAAACTAAGGATATTCTCATCCCAGGCATTGATGACCTTAACCGTATTTGGCACAATTTTGGGGAATTTTGGATCCTCAATGCTCTTAAAATTTGTACTGTTTTGGCTCTATAACTATTTTGATATGAGCTTCACTGATGAGTCTTATGTAGACGAAACGCGCGTCTGGCGTATTAAATCAAAATTCTTGTACCTTTGATAACTTATTATTACCGTTTTTGTATTTTCAACGTGTCATTTTCATTTCCTTGTCGGTATATGATTACTTTTAATGACAGACTTATAAAGTAAAATTACAAAGATACTGAACTCCGGGGAAAATTCAAAAGGAATGATCCTAATCAAATGGCAAAATCAAAAGCTCAAACACATCAAACGAATGGATATAAGTCTAAACGGAGATGAGATATATTTCATGATTAGAAATACGGAAACCTAACGACACATACAGGACTGGTGTTTATACAATATGACAGCAAGCACTAAAACTTGATAGTTTCAAGTCTAAAAGTGTTGGGAATAAATTAATCTGAAAAAATAAAGATATCCCATAACTTATTATTTTAAACCATTATTTAAACATCAATAAACTAGGCCTTTAGTTAAGACACAAGTGAACCGCAAAGTTTATAACAAAAACATATTTTCTGTTTTCTTAAAGCGTTGGTTACTTTTATCATCTCCTTCATGGTTTGTCATACTAAGACTTTTTATAGACCACTGTATGGTGTGGGTTTTACATATTTTTGAAGGCCGTATGGTTATTAAGAATTGCCGAAATCTCTGTTATTTGGTTCTTAAGAAAAAAGTAAAATCACATAAATACTAGACAGTTCAAAACGGAAAGTCAATCAAATGATAAAACACATCACGCGAATGTACAACAACTGGAAAGTTGTCTCATTGGTAATCATGTCAAATCTCCGTTATTTACATAGGCTGCAAAACATTGTCTGTTCGTAAAAAAACCCAGTCATATTTATTATAAAATAGCAAATAACTAAAGCATAGGAAATTGCAAAGAAACATGGTTCTGTTCTGTTTGGGGATGGGGGTTGGAGGGGGTCGTGGATCCAATTGTCCTGCGTGAAAAAAAAACCCTGATAAACGTAAAGATATAATGCACCAGTTTCGCTGTTTGGGGGTCAATGATTTTCGTGGCTATGGTATTGATTATCGTTTGATTCATTAAGGTACACTCAATGTAATGTGACGAGGAATCAAAGTATGTGTATACTTTACATGAGCAAAGAAGTATTTTTAAGAGGAACGAGTTTAGATTACTTAAGCCGCTACCTTGTGTAGCAATATGCTATACAACGTTTTTGTTTTACAGAATATGAAGAAACCTCCACAAATCAAGTTTCAACAATTGGCTCAAGGACAAACAACGCATTGACCTTTCCTTTGGTAAACGCCAAGAACACGAGTATTTTGCATATTATAACATCAAGTTACGAACCTTCCAGTGTTGTATCTGTAACAATTTATCAAAACCCATCTGAGTCCAGCATCAACAATTTTTCCATTCATGTTTCAAACATAACTTTCACACATCATAATGAAACTACTGGTTCCACTAATAAAAGACATTCAACGTTGATAACAGGTATGTCTACAATAGGTGCATCATATCATATTTTTTATATATTGAACTAATAAAAAATAAAAGCACACCGATTAATACATGCAAGATATTTCTTAAAATGTTCAATGTTTTTGTGAAACTTTATAACTATTTTTATCTGAGCGTCATTAATGAGTCATTTGTAGACGAAACGCGCGTCTGTCGTATCAAATTGTAAGCCTGGTACCTTTGATAACTAATTGTAACAGTTTTATTACAAGAAAATAAAGAATTTTTTTTGATATCTAAAAAAGACAGTTAAATATGTGATGATCTAAAAATATCAACTAAATATAATGAAGTTCTTCTAAGGAAGAAGATTTTCGAAATCAATTTTGGAAACCGATCAAGATGCACTTAACTCAGTACAATTTATTTTGCTCAAAATGATTTTGTTTTTAATTTCTTTTAAAAACAACATGTTAAGTAACCTATATCCTTCGTAACATAAACATTTCTTAAACTAACTTCCATGTCATAGCTAGTGTAAATATGTTTTGAATTGTAGCAATCATAGTGAGTATTATCGCCATCCTTTGTATAGTTGGATTGGTATGTTTATACAAGAGGTATGTACATTTTTACATCTATTTGGTTCTGTAAAAACAGATGTTATTAAAATAGAGAGCTAACAAAGTATTAAATAAAGGCAACGGTAGTATACTGCTATACTGCTATAAAGAGAGCAACTTTATCAAGAAATATAAAAGAGTCAAAATTAAGAATCTGTATTATTAAGGACTTTCAATGCGTATAGAGGGAAAATATTTCTAAATAAATCATGACGTATTATTACCCTAATATTTTCGCGAGTGATTTATTTTCACTGCTTTTGCGAGTAGCAAAAAACGCGAATATATTTCGTTGACTATATATAAAACTTATTTAGTTCCTTATTTTACTATTTCAAGTTAATTTGTTAATTTTACCATTTCAAGTAAAGGATAAAATTGAGAATGGAAATGGGGAATGTGTCAAAGAGACAACAACCCGCCCAAATAAAAAACAACAGCAGAGGGTCAGAGTAGGTTCAGTAAGGCCCCTTTTTGGCCCCAAAACATAGCAGTTTTATAAAATTGTTAAAATGTAAACCTTTAGTTATTTATTGGACAGTACAATGCTCCCGCTACATAAATATGGGCTGTTTTTGACAATACAATGCACATATAAATGTACTAGCACCATTAAGTCATGCTAAATTACTGAAATCCTAATAATTCTAGCATTTTAGTTAAATTTTAGACGGTTTTCGTGTAAAACGAAAGTGGCCGCATTCGTGTTCATCCTTAATATTGAAATGTAAGTTGTATTTTATGATAATACATAACATATATAAAGGTTGAGGATGAACACGGATGCGGCCACTTTCATTTTTACCAAAAACCATCTGAAAAGTGACATATTCGGTAGATTTTTCATATTTGAGCTTGAATCGGATCACTTTTAATGACTTAATCTGTTAAAATCTTTCACATAAACTAATTAATTCAAATAAAATAGACACTTAATAGTTTAAAAAGTGGTCAAAATCTTTCGTCAGATGAACCTGAAATTTGAGGCCAAAATCGGTCCTTACCGGACCTACTCCTTTGATTATTTTACTATTTCAAGTAAATTTGAAAAACGCGAAATTACATCGCCGCGAAATGGGCTGGAAGGGCCGTAACACGAATTAAAGATTCGTGAAAAAAAGTTCTTTTTCAGTAGTCGATGGTGTTGAATAAATGTGGCATATTGATTATTGAATCTCTAGCTCCTTGTCAAACAGAAACGGAATGTTGGACATAGGAAACTTCCTGATACAGATTTAGCATTAACTTGACGTAATTTTGAAATGTTATTGTAATAATTTCAGGAAATATAATCCGACATGGTGTTCAAAGGCTGATACAAATTCAGCAATGTCTATTCAAGACAGGACTCAACAGAAAGACGAACATGACTATATGACAGTGTATGACATAGATGCCCCACAACATGAAAATCCGTCGTTTGTCATTGATCAGAACAAAGATAAAAACTATGACAAATTAAGAAGACCAGACCAAGATACTAATGACTATGACAAATTGCAAGAAAGTACATCACAAAAATACGAAAATTCGACTAAGGAACATAAATTGAATACAGATCTGGCTAACCAATTACAGGAAAGCTTAAAATATGAAAATTCAGAAACAAATGCAACGAAAGACTTTAAATCACAAAGCAATCTTGGAGAAAGTATTGCATCAAAGTTATACGAGTCGATTGACAATTGCAATTCAGATTCTTTGACGGAGTCAACGCCTTATGCATATATTGAATGAAAACTTTCAAATTGGAAACGAAATCGTCAAGGTAAAAAAGGAAAATTCGATTTGTTTGATTCGGGTTTTTTTTACTTCGTATAATGTATGTTAATACATGAATACAACCGGCACAGTATTTTCGTCAAGCAGAGTTATCTAGCCCGATAATAAAGGTCAATTTACTTAGTGACTGTATTAACAAAAATAAACTTTCGCTATTACTTTAATCGGTTATTCACACAATTATAATGTTATCTTTTTCACCAGATTATGACTTTATGTATGTTAAGTCCATAATTCAGGGAAATATATAACGAAACCCTAGGAATAATACAAGTTTTAGACTAATAAAAAAAAATCGAAAAGTTACCATCATGGAAATAACGGAATTAACCATAATTAAGAAAGAAATTTCCTTAAATTAATATTTTTACGACTTAATTTGGGAATTCTAACAATTAGGTTTAAAGAATGAAAACTAACACTTTGAACCTTGAATTTTTAAATCAATGTATTTCATTTTCCATACTAGTAACTGTTATTTAATAGTCGCAGATGATAATAACTTCTCGAACGATGTTGCCCGTTTTTTACCCTTCATAAGTCTGTGTATCTGAACACTGTAATTGAAAAAAATCAGTATTTACTCAACATATTTTCCCAAGCTGCAGGTTTTTTTACTTGTGTATTCACTGCATGTTTAAAAGATAGCAGAAAAGGTAAAATGTCATCATACTTATTCATATCTATGGTCAAATAGTATAATACAATTACTTCAGGTAAATGTTCGTGTAGGATCTGGGCCTGAGAAAGTGGTGAAAATTCTATTGTCTATGTACCATTATCCCTATGGCATAGGAAATGTGACTGTTCATTTTACTGTCTTTTTATTGCCGAAATTAGTCCATTACCTCACGGCCGACACTCGGCTAACCGAGAGTTTGGTCGGTTAATCTATATTGAGTATGCGGCTATATCGGCGGTTGGTCTGTTAATCGGGTTGGTTATACGTCTGTTAAGAGTAAAACTCACAATTTAATGTTAAACTCTGTTAAATATACAGATTTTTGCCATATTATGAGAACCACATCAAAAAAAGAAAAGTGTCTGACAAAATGATATCTATCATAGAACATTTTCCATCAGTAAAAAAAATGCATAGCCTGCGCAGTTTTAAGTAAAACGAAAAGGCGTCTCGCAAGTATGTGGTTTTTATGCTTGTACGCATAGCAATATTTTGGATAAAAGGCTAAAAAACATTTTTATATATGATTTAAAGGACACAAAATAGTACTTTGGTTCTAAAAAAATGATTGTCATTGATAAATATTTCATAATTATTATATAAGTTGAGTAATACCACATTTTAATGAATATTAGGGGAATACAGTCTGTTAATGGGTTGGACAATTTAAATCGTGTCAGTTAAGAGTTATTTAGCCACGACAATAGTCTTACTACCTTTAGTTCATATTTTCACATTGAAAAAAAATGAGATGTACTTGTGACGAAAAAATTACAATACGGTGCAACAGTATCCTTATAGAAAGAGAACTTTTATTTTAATTTTATTTCTTTGCATTTCATTGAAGGGTGTGTCACTTCAATATAGCGTTATATGGACTGATTGGCCGCTCGAATTCGCACGAATTTATTATTTACGCCAAGTTATCAATCAGCCTTATTTTTTTTTGTCTGTTCAAAGTCTGTAACATCTATGAATCTGTCATGTGTTGCAATGCAGCTGGTTAAATTCCATGCGTTTTCTTTGAAATACCTCAGGAATAGATTACCTTATGCTGGCGTCACACATTGGCGTATAGACCGGCGTCCACCAAACGTACAGAGAAAATTGACAAAGTCGGTATACGTTAGTTGCATGCCATAGGAACGCTTAGCAATCGTTCAAAGCGCGTTGCATTAGTTTGCAGTACGTCGAAATACAAAGGTAAAATTGAGAAAGGAAATGGGGAATGTTTCAAAGCGACAACAACCCGACCATAGAGCAGGCCAAGGCCACCAATGGGTCTTCAATGTAGAGAGAAACTCCCGCACCCGTAGGCGTCCTTCAGCTGGCCCCTTAAAAATATGTATACTAGATCACACAAGACTAACAAAGGCCAGAGGCTCCTGACTTGGGACAGGCGCAAAATTGCGGCGGGGATAAACATGTTTATGAGATATCAACCCTCCCCCTATTCCTCTAGCCAATGAAGGAAAGTAAATACGCTTGATGAACGCTACAATCCCAGGAAATTTGTATGCAGCATAAAAAAAACATACAACATACGCCAACATACGTTTCTAGTACGCCAAATACACGCTTAAAGCTCGTTTTGCACACGTTACAAATATGATTGACAGGTTAAATGCATCCAAAATTACTAGCGTATTGGCAGCGTAAATGATTTTGAACACGCCAGTGCTATACGCTGATGTGTGACGCCGGTTTTAGTTGTGTTTCCTCAATGCATTTCAACTTCGTATTTCATTTGGCCTTTAAATATTTATTTCGTCACTGATGAGTTTTTCGTAGACGAAACGCGTGTCTGTGGTAAATATAAGGCGTTAATATATAATTTCAATCCTGGTATCTATGAGGAGTTTATTTCCGGTATGTATTGTCTTTTGAAATTAATATTACTTTGATATTACACTTTTTGAAGCCATTTCTATCAATTTTCAGATTCCATTGTCTAAACTTATGTTTCATTGTTCATGTGTTGTTTCCATATATTCTAGCCACTAATCTTGAGTCTATCCCTTTATTCAGATAACACCCCATATAGCAATTAAATTATGCTTGTAATGTCATTCATAACTCTTAACAGACCAATTAACAGACCGAGTTTTATACATCCGACCCATTAACAGACTACATTTTTATCAAAAATTGATTTATGTCACCAAAATACAGTTTTTCGTGTAGATTTTTTAAATATTGATGTTAATATGGTAAACAAACATAATGCCTGTCTTTTTTCGATGTTCAAAATATTGCATGCAAATAAACTCAACCAACTTGTCATTTTAGTGTACATTTTGTGTGTGTAAAATGTGTATAAATTTACTGATGAGTAACTCGCCTTTTCATTTTATAGATCGTTTAATAAGCTAGAAAAAAATAATTACACCACTGGATTCAGTACTCCAAATCGTTTTGTCAGACATGAATATTTTTTATGATATAAATATAATTAAAAAGTTATACAATGAAACATACTGACCTTGCAATGACTTTCTCGATAACACCTGATTAACAGACTTTAGCCAACCCGATTAACAGACCAACCGCCGATATAGCCGCATACTCAATATAGATTAACCGACCAAACTCTCGGTTAGCCGAGTGTCGGCCGTGCACCTAACACGTGAAAAATCAAAATTCAAACAAACTAAAGAACAATAAGAAATTTATGCAATTGATTTTCATCATACATATGACATTTCGTTATAATACATTGTTATATGTTGTGCTTCAATTATGTATTCAACTCTGAATGTTAAAAAAAAATTGAACAAAGAAATTAAAAGGGAGTTGTCATCTAATTTCTAAAACAACTAAAATATGTTGCTTACGTAATATACATGCACAAAATAGACAATCAAATATTTTTGTGTTTCCAGTCTTTACAGATATGAAAATACTGCATGCTGATGTGTAAAAATAAGGTAGCATGCAGGACTCGGTTTATTTTTCATTAACACATACTGTGAACCAATTTCCATGCGAGATTGAACACTTAAAGCTTTGATGCTAACTCTTTTTTTTTCTTAAATTACAAATTAAAACAGCTTTTAACATTTTTTCATGTAAAACTTAGCAATATATTCTTAAAAAATTTTTCACGATACTAATCATTTATGTTAGTCTTTTTTTAGTTAAATGTTATTGTAGTTTTTAATTGACATTTTGCTGTATTTTACCATGCATGTAGCATTATTATGTCTAGTGTGAATGTATTGAGTATATAAATGAGTATACGTGTATATATGATGTCCTCTTGTACACGGTTTAATAATAAAGTATTGCCTATTGTCTAAATTAATGTGACAACAGCACAATTATTTTTTTATGGCCCCGCAACGAAGTTGTCGGTGCCATATGGTTTTACCCTTGTCCGAAATTCCGTAATTCCAAAATTCCGTAATTTCGAAATTCCGTCATTCCGCAACAAACCATTATACGGAGTTTTTTTCTAAAAGCCTTCAGATATTGGGCTGATTTTTGGTATGTAAGATAACCATGATGAGTTACAGATCAAGTTTAAGTTTCGTTCCGCTCCACTAATTTTTGCCGAAATTACAGGCTTTGGACTTTAAGAAATTGTTGAAAATCACAGTTATATGGATTTTTTTCTATACAGCTTCCGATATCGGGCTGATTTTTGATATGTGAGATGACCATCATGTTTGTGTCCACATGTGTAATTAAAATTGCAGATTTTTTAACTTTTTGGGACGGGGCCATTCGTGTCGCTTTGACACATCTAGCTTTAAATGTGTCCAGAGCTGATGATTTCTTAATTAACACCTCTCATATTTTATAGGGTTTATTGTTAATGGTGTAGCCCACCATTTTATTTTGAAAAATGACTGTAGCCAAGTCATGAATGTGACAGTTGTAGATTAATAAAGTCTCACGTTTGGTTTTGTTAGTTTGTTAGTTTGTTAGTTTGTTAGTTTGTTTGGGTTTCCGCTTTTTTTCTACTTTGAACTAAGGTATTTTTATCATACATTTTTACGTCAAGAAATTGAAGGGGGTGAATTAAACAAAACATTTTTTAAAATGGAGCTTCCTCCTTGGTCAAAACAAAGTTTTGGCCATTTGATAGAATGTTTTTACATACAAAAAATTATATGTGATTTAACCATCAAATAAAACACTATGTTGTACGTTTTACCGAGTTCATCATAAATAAAATACATGGATTGACTTGATTGTTTCCGGAAGACTTTTTAAAAGGTGACGAATTAGAACTTTATCATGCTTATTAAAAAGTACTTAACTGTTATGATTAATTCACAAATTAAACTAGGAGGAGGGAGTTCCTGTTTACAGGAAGATAGACATTTCAAGTTTTAATTTTTCAGTGTTATCTGCATGTTTATCCGAAATCAATACACATTTGGCATGTCCTTTGAAATTCAATATAAAACATGTATTTTGTATGCATGTAAAACACCCCTTTCATTAGTGCATCTTGCATGAGGCAACCAATGATGTGCTTACTTTAATAAAAACATCAACGGAATCAGCGGTTAGAACAACTCCCCTTTTTGTCATAGAAAGTTAGTGACATTTATGAATTGATGCTCTCTTCGTGATTTTAGAAGGTAGACATCCTTTTTTGTTGTGCGCTTCACGATTTAGAATTAAAAATTAGTTGTGTGTTCATACATTTAGGGATGGGATTCGTTATTGCTGTAATCGTGTAATTTGAAGTGGAAATCACGTATTTTCATACAAGTTCATATTTAGAGGGTATTCATTGCAGTTGTTGAAAACATATCAGTGTGTCATCTGCCCTTTTCTCTTCGTCTTTAAGAAAAATAAAATAAAAATAAAGTTTAACGTAACAAACAAAGATTTTAAAAATCAGACAAAAATGTATGTAACGGCATCAAGACTGTCGAGTGTATGCTGATAGTTATCAAAGGTACCATGCTTATAATTTAATACGCCAGACGCACATTTCGTCCACATAAGACTCATCAGTGACGCCCAGATCAAAATAGTTATAAAGCCAAACAAGTACAAAGTTGAAGAGCATTGGGGATCCAAAATTCCAAAAGGTTGAGCAAAATACAGCTAAGGTAATCTATGTATGGGAAAAGAAAATTCTTAGTATTTTCGAATCATATTTTAATAAACAGAAATTTTTTACAAATTACCATATAATTTATATTCATGTCAACACCGAAGTGCTGACTACTGGGCTGGTGATACCCTCGGGGCCGAAACGTCCACCAGCAATGGCATCGACCCAGTGGTGAAAATAGTTATCAAAGGTACCATGCTTATAATCTAATACGCCAGACGCGCGTTTCGTCTACACGTCATGACTAATTAGTGACGCTCAGATCTAAATAATTATAAAGCCAAACAAGTAGAAAGTTGAATAGTTTACTTTTTATAAATTGTTACTTGGATAGAGAGTTGTCTCATTGGCACTCATATGGTCACACCACATCTTCCTATATCTTTTTGTTAGAAATCATGCCAGTACCGGAAGGTATCAGCAGCTCAATATGTAATTAGTATCTCGGTACTGACTACGTACTGAGCTTATGATACCTGCGGGGCTGAAAGTCCACCAACAGAGGTATCGACTCAGAGCTGTAAAAAATGAAAACAGCACGTTTAATAAATTCTTGCGTCCGAAGCGCTTTTCTGGACTTACCTTAATTCATCAGGGACGCTCAAAGCCAAATATGTGAAAGCCGAGGATGTACAAGTACCGAAACAGTTGAAAAGCTATTATACAAAAAATACCTGAAAAATGCCAAATCAATTTAAGGTCAACTTTGCCAGAGGGAGAGTTGAAACCTTAGTTTCTTGATAATTTCAAAATTTCGCAACAGACAATTATAGAAAGGTTTGTTATAAATCATGTCAGTAAAAGTCACAATAGTGATTAATAGTGTTGATGGAGTTTATAAAAGATTAATTTAATTGACTAAGGTTTTAAAATTGATCTAATACAATTGCAATACTATATCATGTATCGTCGGCTGTTCTCTGCTCTTTAGTCGGGTTTGTTGTCTCTTTGACATCACATTCCCCGTTTCTATTTCAATTTTATCTGAGATATGTATTATGTGTATTATACCATTTCGCCTTCTTGCCTAAGAAAATAATATTTTGATGAACCATATGCAGGATATAACTGGTTTCAAGATTGAAATACATGATTCTGTGTCTTTTCCATGCAAAACAAATTAGCAAGACTAACAGCAGTTGGAAATGAATAACCTGATCACCTGAAATCCTCCTGTAACACCCTCCCTTTGTTTGAGTTAATAAGATAGACCTACGTACAGGGTTCTTGAAATACTTCCCTGGGATCAGATCGTATAAACAGGCAGAAAAGGTTATTTTTTATATTTCTTTAAGGCCAAACATTCGAGGTCACGAGATTAAGAAATCGGTTAAAGATGTACGTAATAGCTTATTTACACAAACCTCCCTTTCCCTCCATTTTTTTATTTATTCGTCCTCGTAATCGATTCGCAAAAGCATATAATTATAGGTAATTATTTTTACAGTTACATTGTACATCAGTTCAACAAGATGGTCTTTCATACATATTTTTTTCTTATTGCTAAAATCTAACCCGTGAAAAAGAACGTTAATTCAATGGTTTAAATTTTCGGTCTCTAGATATATCTTTTAACAATGTTTAAAGTGAAAGTGAAAGTACGTAGCGCATGCTGATAAGAAATAAAATCGATCTGTTGTGAAAAATACAGTCCATAATCATAATGCTTTGAAGGGCATCTTTAAAAAAAGATTGTACGACACCATGAATTTCTAGAGAAAAATTGTTGGTGTGTACTGGACGTATTTTTTCGTATGATTTATAGAGACAAACTTTGATCTAGTGGGCGGATAAATAAAAACAAACACTGTGATTTCCAACCCTGAACTGATATGGTAAGAATTTGTGTTTGTGTAGTTTATCTGACATTTGACATTATATGTTTGATATATCATGTTGATATGTGTATTTGCTTACTACATTACGTTTGAAGACTTAATTTATTGTTTATGCATTAATAATTCTTTGGCCAGAATATGTTGCTTGCTATTCTAGTCTGCTTACTGTATATTGATGTTTCTGTTCTTTATTTCTTGAATATCTTACTCGACATGTGTAGCAACGTGCTTTGTATTTTTGTAATTTCCTTATGTTGTGTGTCGTGTGCTGTCTTAAATGTACTGTAATATTTTATGTACATGTATAGCTAGTATTGTATCTATAATTTACAATCCTGACAACGCTAGGTAGGTGATACATATAAATACGACGGCAACACTCCTTTTGCGCCAATTACCGTTTTTCAGGGGTATCATTTGCGCCAATATTTTGTTTTCCAAATGTATCAATTGCGCCAATATTCGGAACTCATTTGCGCCACTTTACATGTACACATGTATATCATAAATATTAATGATTAATATTTATTCTTATGTTTGGCTTAAAAAGTATTATATGTTCGGAGATATATTTCACCATGAAAATGAGCTTCTGGAGACTTGAAGTGCATTTCACAGTCCATGTACAGAGAGATAAGAAACATTATTGCTTTGCTGAATATTTAATACAAGATATGCCAAAAAAGAGAAGAAAATAGAAGCTTTTGCTGATAATTCTTTTAGCCATGCACATATGTTGATGACACAGTGCTGTGATCCCACCATGCGTTTGGGCTGAAACTCTATCTATCAGTAATAGAACAGAAGTATTCCACAGGAATTATTATGAACTGTTTTATGTATTTCATCTTTAAATGTTTGTCTTTTTGGACAATAAAGTGAAGTTACAAGCTACTACATACATTAAATTGGGAAGTAGTAAGGCGGTAAGAAGAAAGTATGTTTCAGAAAAGGAAATATTTGCCGTGAAAACTGCCGGTTCCAAATCCGAATAAAGGAGGAGGGAAGTGATTTTTCTTCTATAAATGGCGCAATCGTATGTTTTATTTTTGGCGCAAATGATACCATGTAATTTTAAAACAGGTGGCGCAAACGTAGCATTGGACAAAAAAAGTTGTGGCGCAAACGCAAAAGGACGCATTTTTGGCGCAAACGGATCTCTCCCAATACGACAAGACGACTATTAAACATATTTCACCATCTGACTTTTTTAACATATACATAGGAACTTATCCAAAATATGAAGTTTTTTCTTTTTACTCATCCATCAAAGTATCATACATAATTGTGCTTTATAGAAGTTTTCTGGTTCTAGCATTTCCAACTTAAATTGTTTCCGCCTAAAACGCTAAGGAATATCTAAGATAAAAAAAAATGGCATAGAAAAAAAAACCACGCGATTACTATCAAATGATGTTTTAACAAAATGTAATATGCATTATAATTGGGTTGAATAATGATCTTATTATTTAAATGCCCGGTAGCGCTTTTCATTTCAACTTGGGGTCCTCCGAGTTGTCTCTTTCAAAAAATGACTAATCGTTCTGAAAGAAATTAACTTCATTTAGGTATATAATTTATCTTAATGATACCATATCCATGTGTAGATGTTTTGATAAGAGAAATTTCGTACTGAATATATAAAACATGATCGTATCGTTCGATGTATTCAATTTTTATTGTGACAAAGAGGCAACCCGATCAAATTAGAGAAAACAGCCCAAGGCCACCTATCATTATGGTTCTTCAACACAGCGAGAATTTCTGAACTCGGAGGTTGTGTCATTTTTCATTGTTGAGAAAAACAGGAATACCCAAAATGAACCACCAATCTCAGGCAGGAAAACACGAAATCCAGTTTTCAACATATCTAGTCCATTCGTAACGTAAACGAACGCACGTATCACTAACTGGTGAAGTTCGAAACTCCGGTCGGGTGAAAACCAAGGATTGATCTATCCTTCAGCCAATCCTTGGGGTACTAACCTCAGTGTTGAAAAAGGTATTGGTCACTTTATGTAGATGGACAACGTAGACCACATGGAAACCGTATACTACTTAAATATTATAGAAGAAAAGTCTGACGCATCGCAGCCTATGTAGTAGTTTGTTTGGTTTTTTTTTAATCAGGGCATTCATTTTCCTTGTAAAACCAGAACGAAATATAAGCAAGACAACCTTTATTTTGAGGGGGAAAGTACATGCTAACTGTCAGTTTTGCTTTTTCAACTCACGTGTTCAAAAAATGTGGTGAACTTGTATATTGGATTTGATACATCAACATCAAAATAGCTTCGTGTATTATTTCACATTTTGAATCACTTCAAAATAGATTTGTTTTCTTCGTCCTTTATAAAAGTACAATTTGAATTCTTATTATACTTTTATGTATGAAATAATAAAGAATCGTTCTTCTTCATGTATGTGTTGCCCCGCTGCTGCGGATGCGGAGAGTGCATTTTGCGTTTCCGTCGTACTTACGTTTTAAAATTAGTTTTCGTTCTTTAAGTAATAACATTGATTTGGCTCAACTAACTTGATGTTATGAAACCTATACACAATGCTATAAACATAAAACACAGATTTATCTAGCATGTATGTCCCTTTATAACGGTATATATGCAAGCGAGATAATCATATGTGACCCATGGCACATTCTCTTTTTATGTTAATTAAAGATTGATTTCTTTGATTCATAAATCCTAACCTCAGAATGTGTGACTAAAGTCTTATTTGTTTGTACACATGCAATACACGATATTTTTTATTTTTATTTATTTTATTTTTTAACGATAACAAATATTTTATTCAATCATTTCCCTGAGTATTTCAGGTCGTATACTTATACACGATAAACTTTGTTTATAATAAAATATTTGAAATCTACATGCAAACAAAACACTAAAAAGAAATCGAAAACAAGGTGATTACAGGCAAAGGAACACTTGTAAGTGTTTTGTTTGTTTCCGAGTATACTTGGTGCAAGATTCCCGCTTCACACGTCGTGTATTAACATACATTTGTATGGTGATAACAAAGTATCAGTAATGTTTCACCAGATTTACATTTTACCTTGTAGCGGCATACTCTAAAATGTGTATAAACAGTTTTTTGACAAGGTTTATCGCAATTTTAAAAACTTAACGAGTTCAAATAGATAAGTTGTTGTAAGTTTATTGATCTGTAATAGCATCAAAATCTGAAAGAATTTATTGGATTGAATTCAATAATCTCGTTTCTTGATAGTAAAATACTGAAATGAATTCAAATTTAAATATTTTATTTGATAAACCAGTCCACATGATAAATATGACATTGCGTATTCCAAGTGTACAAACTACAGGACATATAAAACATGACAAATAATGTAAATAACCTATAATAGTACAACGGTAAATCGATTACAAGTGTGTATAGTGACAATATATAGGACATCAACTACTTGACAAAGTCTAAGGCTTTTGTGCGGCCTCAACAATGTTGTCACATTGAGGTATAATGTCTATTTTAAGATAAAAATTTATCGATTGTTGTTGGAGAAATAAATGTCCATTGGCAAATATTTCACGCGTATTTAAGACAAGAACAGTTAGAAAGTAACATAAAAAAGCAGGTAGTCCAGAGGAAGTGAATCGTTGATAAGGTTGAAAAGGGTGTGTGTCCCATTTGAGAGGTTTTCCAAGGGTTCTTGAACATACACCAATGTGTTCTTCTCTAATAACCAGAAAGAGGATTTTAACAAAAGTGACGTCGTATTTACAAAACGGACACATTGTGAAGAGTCGTCTCATTGGAAATCATACCACATCTTCTTTTTTATATATACCCTTTCAATATGGGTCTTTTTGTCGGAGAGCATAGTTAAATGTTCTTGTTCACCTTGAACAGCAAAAAGTACACATCATCTGCTTGCTTACCAGACAGGAGATTTCAAGGTGACAAAATGTGTACAATAATCACGGTTAAGGGAGCTCGCGGGTCTAAATCAATTTTTTTTATTTAATATAGGATTTCGCTATATTTTTTCTATAAATGAACTTTATCTTATATTTTATAGAAAAAATGAAATTGAAAGATGGGGTCGCCGTTCATTTACGCTCACAATCTGCCTTCGAAAGAAGCATACATTTTTGTTAATGTCCTTTTTTCAGTTGAACTAATAGCAGAAATAGCGGTAATATCGAAATAAAAAAAGAACTAAATTACAGAAATCGCTTAAATTTTACAATTATTAAGTTTATGTACAGCTTGTTCGAAAACAACAATAAAAAGTATAGGTCACCGATGAGTTAAAAAAAAGTTACTTCAATTTTATTTTAATGGCATTTTTGCACCAAAGGGAGATAATTTGGAGCTTTTTCAATGATATCTACATTCTAAAAGTCACCACCAGGGGCCAACACGAATTGATTTTTTTGGAATGATTTTTGTACCATATGATAAATTAATAACTACTAAAGGTAATTAATAAAATTTGTAATGAAAAATAAATGTTTAATTTTTTTCTGAAAATCTTATACCCGCGAGCCTTCTTAATAAAAACAGAAAATTCGACAAATTATTATATGAATAAGTATGATAAATGTGACATTGCGTAATCCAAGTGTACAGTATAAACTAACGCAGATATTAAATAAACATGTTTTACTTGGATTAATATTTAAAATTAACTTTCAAACATCAAAATAGGGACAGCCGATCCTATTTTCTCCTCCATAAGGTTAGACTAGGCTTAATAAATATGATAAGAAAAATCTTCGTAGATTCACTTTTTCAAAAGAAAACTTTCATTTTTTTTTTTAGTTTTAAATGGTCTTCTGAATCACATCAGTTATCCAGCTGGACTAAAAATGCAACACAAATTAAATTCGATGAAAATAAAATGAAGTACACACTGCAACGTTAATGCTCAGCAATTAAAACAGCAGTGTCAAGTGGCGGATCCAGACGGGGTTCCGGGGTGGGAACCCATCCTTTTTTTTTTCTTGGCGATCAATGCATTTGAATGGGGACATATAGTTGAACACCCCCTTTTATCCTGGGTTTGGAACCCCCTTTTAAAAATGACTGCATCCGCCCCTGGTGTCTCTATACGAATGTATCTATCTTGTGGTAAAAAAAGGGTACACGTCGGTTGTACGCTGTGGGATTGATTGGAAGAGAAAAATCCATTAATTTAACGAATAGTCAATTCACTTGTAGAGCAACCCAATTAGTGTGTCCATTCTATTATCACATCCATATTTTAGCAACGACTATTGTAAATAAAGACGAGTTCAAATCTGAGGACGCTTTATACATGTATACACATATATTGATTCCGTCAGTTTTTGGTGATTATTAAGAAAGAAGGTAAATTCAGGTAAGGTTACATTTTTGCAAATGGATTTTTTTTATAAGCTATCTGTAGGCAGTCTTGATGATTTTATTCGGTAATTTTGTTAAAAGTCTCATGGTGTAGGAATGCTTCATATAAATAAAGAGTTCAAATCTGAGGACGCTTTATATACATATGATTATTCAGTCAGTTTGTGTAATTATTAAGAAAGAAGGTAAGTTCAGGTAAGGCTACATTTTTTTCAAATAGAAATATTTCATAATTTATCTATATATACCAGTCTTGATAATTTGGATTGGTAATTGCAATAGATTTTAATTTCAATTTCATTAAAACAAGTCCTCACTAAATGCGAGTGGATAGAGGGAGATGTTTTAATCAAATTGAATGGATCTGACAGATATTCAAATTGCAAGTCGATCAAATTAGACCCAAGGTCTTCTGGTTCGTATTTTAATACGTCAAAATTAAGCTTGGTCTAAAACAATAATTTTTGAATGACTAATTCTAGAAATCAAATATTAACCATAGTAAATAATAATTATTATGCAGAACAACTAGCAATACTAATATAACTTGATGTTTTGCTAAATGCCTCTTGGGGTAGGGAAGTTGTTTCATTGAAGAGTCCGATTCTGAGTCCCCCAAAATATTATTTTACTCACAGGAAGCTCGCATGCGGTATACAGTGATGATCAAACTTAAACAAATTAAAAAATTAATCAGAATATCAACATTTAATTTCAGGTTATGAAAAGGTGCCAAAAGAACAAAATGAACGTTTTTATATTTACTGTTTTTATGACACTGGTATGTGCGGATATTGCACTTGCTGATTTTACACTCGTCAACTCTGAATGTGGTCCAATTAAAGGACTAAAGACACAGAATAAACAAACAGGAAAGGACGTATATGAATTCCGTGGAATTCCCTTTGGGAAACCCCCCATTGGTCCATTGAGATTCACAAAACCACAACCGGTCGATAAATGGACGGACACATTGGATGCAACAGAATTTGGAGCAGCATGTTCACAGTCCGTCACACCATGGATGCCAGATTTTAAGCCGTCTAAAATGTCAGAGGACTGTTTATTCTTGAACGTGTATGTCCCAAACCATGTTGACAAAAACAGAAAATTGCCAGTTATGGTGTGGATATATGGTGGTGGTTTAGTCATGGGCTTTTCAAATCAATACGATGGAGGATGGATTGCCACGCAAGGAGATGTTATAGTAGTGACTATAAATTATAGATTGGATGTATTTGGTTTCTTGACAGTTGACCACCCAGCTTCCAAGGGAAACTACGGTCTATGGGACCAAAAGCTTGCACTACAATGGGTACACGACAACATTGCATCTTTTGGAGGGGACCCTGATCTGTTACTATATTCGGAGAATCAGCAGGGGGTTGGAGTGTATCATTTCAATCTTTGATACCACAGAATAAAGGGCTTTTCCAGAGAGTAATAGCCCAAAGTGGTGTAGTCAATGAGTTAAATATGTTAACTAAGAAGCAAATAAATGAAAGGACCATTCACCTTGCAAAGAAAACCTCCTGTCCAATCAACGACATGTATAAATTTACGGACTGCCTTCGTGACATCGATGTAAGTGAGCTTTTAAAGGCCACCGATATGTTTAGTTTAATGCCCGATGACAGACTTGAAGTTTTTCAACCGCAATATATTCCAGTTGTGGATGGTGAATTATATCTGGATCACCCCCTGCGAAGTTTAAAGGATGAAAAGTCGGATGTTGCCCAATTTTACGGGTCTTTGGACCTAATCGCAGGTTTTACCTCAAACGAGGGTCTAATGATGGCAATGGGAATACTCCCAAAACTTCAAGAAAACTTTGGTTTCAATGTTTCTGAAAGTATCCCACTCAAATTTATTTGTAAGGGAATGATTGAGCCTTTCGTAGAAAAATTTTACAATAACGATTCTGATGTTAAAGACAAGATTTGTAAATTTTACACATCAGAGACGACTTCTACTGATGAACAGAGTCAGAAAGCAAGCGAATTCATTGCCGATTCCTGTTTTGGATATTTTATCAAAAGAATGCTTGATTATCATGTATCCTTTGAAGGCAGGACATATCAGTATCTTTTTTCGAAAGAAAAACCCATAATGGGGTTTGCACCGAAATGGGGTAAGGGATCTGGCCATGGAGAAGAAATACAGTTCATGTTTGATCTTAAAGTATTATTGCCGTCTATGAATATTACTGCATTTACGCCAGAAGAACAGCAAATCGCTAATGCGATAATTGAATATTGGACATCCTTCGCCAGAAAAGGGTAAGATAATAACGCCTCATGGTCGTACATAACACCAAAGGGAAATAAATTTTGTAAATTCAGCTGAACGTTTCACATTCTATTGTTGAGGACAATTTTAAGTTTCTTTATGATAAAAAATAGTGTTTGTCAAACTGCAATATGTATCAAATTAAAACTATCTGATAAAGTGTGTAGTTACTTTATCGGAAAATGTTTCATGTGATATTTATAAAGTAGTTTGACAAAAGTTTATATTTGTGTCAAAGGATCAAAGTGAATATTGCGTCAAAATTTTATGAAAATTAAACGAGCCAAATTATTTTAGTCGAGGTGTTTTGTACCACCTTTATGATCTACATAGTGTTTACTCTTCGTCGTTTTATAGTGTTTACAAAACAATAAACGAAACTAAACTATTCATATTTGTATTTGCACGTGACGCGCGTTCTTATCAACAAAAGTTAAAAAGACCCAAAAATGTAAGATGTTCACGAGCATTAACATGATGAAGGATTTCATAGACCCCTCTTTTTTTTAAATGACATTTGCCATGATTACGCACGAAGGTATAATAACCAAATATATCTAATCTATAATTTATTTGTTTACACCAATTAGTCTAGTGCTGATTGGTGTAAACAAAATTCGCCGATGATTTTTTTAATTGGAAAATTTTACAGAAAAAAAGTCGTTCTATGACTAAAATCATGAAAATGCGATAAAAATTAATAAATTCAAAAGAATTGTTACACAAATTTCAAAGCATACTTATGGAGGGAAGATATTCTATATTATTTACAAAAATCCGCCAGCGTTTAGGTGTCAGACCACCAATTAAAAATCCCTATCTGTTCAACCAAATTTTGCTATTTTCACAGCTTTCTAAATATTTAACTTCAAGGAAACCAGGTATATTCTGAATTGTACATGTATCACCTTCCTACATGCCAATTTTCAACCAATGTTTAAAGTCTTGTAACAAATTTCTGATTTTGAAAAGACAGGTACTACCAAAATAACTCCCGGTTTTCTGGAAATCTTAAATTAGTGTACTATGTAGTGCATTAATCCTGAATTTTTAATGCAAACTCATAGACAAGTGAGTTTTGGCTCAAAATGGTCTATAATATATTTCCCTTTCACCAAAAGTTTCATTTCTGCAAATTTGTTGGTTAGTTTAAGTAAACAATGACATCAAAAGCACTATTTTGTGTCAAAGTAGGACTACTTTTACGTTCTAAATTGGAGGGAGTAATTGGTGGTCTGACACCTTTATCTTTTGTAGCAAAAAAGTTGAGAACGTCTTTCAAAAGGATTGATATGTCCCAGAAACCGAAATTTTAAGTAAATGTCTAAAATGTCTACCCAATTTTTTCAAAAAGTAGCACGTGAAGGAAATATATAGTTTTATTACATACATATTTTAATTGACTTGGTGAAAAATAGATTGCATGTAAACTTTCGTGAAAAGTTCACTGTGGAATAAAAACTGTATCATTTGCCGACCTGGTCTCTTGGTGTCCGTCGTCGTAATTCGTCTGTTCCGGTAAATTTTACAAACAATTCCGAAACTACGATACCAAATTCAACCAAAATTCATCGCTGGGACATTTAATTTTCTTAAATTTCCGATGACCTAGTAAAAAATTATTACCAAGATAAGATCCACACATCGGGGCGGATATCTTATATTAATAAGTCACCTCAGTGTTAGGGTTACTGCTCTTTTATGATAATTTTGTCTTTTTTGCATTTTCCTCTATTAATTTGTAAGCTATAAAAGATCATAAACAATAAAAACAAAAAGTAATATGATCAACAGGAGAAGATTTCCAAGACTTTTAACATCACTAAAATGTAAGTTTATTCTCTTAATGCATGTTATTCCGCTTTCATAAAGGTTTTTACCAAAATGTGTCAATTGTGAAAAGACGGCAGGAGATTAAAACCTTCAGACATCTTATAAGAGCCTCTAAGTGCTCAATTGTGAGAATTGCAATCACCAAGGACGCTCAAAACTTTACATTTGAAAGTCAAGAATGAAAAAGTATGTAGAAACTTATAAACAAACAAAAAAGCAACCATTTGCCAAATTAATTGATAAATATTTGTTTTGTAGTGTTCCTGAGGGACCAGTCGAATGGAAACCGTTTGACACAACGTCGAAGTATTACTTGGACATTGATACAATCACAACACTGAAGAAAGATCTAAGACCAGAAGTGATGAATTTTTGGTTGAAAGACATACCATCAATAGAATTAGATCCAGTTGATGATAGAAAAGTACACGACGAATTATAATGTATTTCCTTTTTTTTTTTCTTCTTTTTTAATATCTATGTAACATTTAACGTCCATGAGTGTATTTTTCTTAAAATTAATACAAAAACGAATCTAATGAGAAATGGATGCTTCATCTTACTCAGTTTGGGCGAACAAAATGAATATACTGCAAACTTCATGAGATAAAAATCAAAATCAGTAGATATTCGCGAATACCTGAATACTACCCAGTTTTTCGACAATACTCAAAAGGTCTTTGAGCAGTTTTCATGGAACTTTGGTATATCTACGAAAATATGACCTCTGTTTAGTTGGTTTTTTTATATATAAACTTCTGATATGACATAGAGGAGTTATGGAACTTTGTCTTTGAAAAAGACTACTTTTAAAAGATCTGCATTTTTAAGATTACCTTGTAAATCTGTCGTTTTGTGCTTTTTATTAATTTGTATTAAACATTTGTTTTTTCAAACACAACTTATCTATTGCCATGACTCATAACAAAGGAATTTCACTTGACCCACATATTCTATTTTATATTTTGATACTGTGAATTTTTTTTATGTTACTATATCAAAATGTAGCCTAAATTTATTGAAATAACAGAATCTGAACCGAGATGATGTATCAAATAGTGTTGCTTTACACGTTTTTAAGACGAAATAGTCCAATTCAAGCACGCCTGAAAATAGAACAAAATGTACACCACTCTCTCTTTTTGATCAAAATATTGCCTTATTTTATGATTGTTCCCAAATAACTATTGCCAGAAGCAAGAATGCAAATGAATGCTTTAAAAAGGTCAGTTTTTATCTTTCTGTCGTCTTTTTTCGGCGGAATTTATGCTTTTAAAAAATAAAGAAACCACATGTATTTGTTTACAAATATATCGAAACCCCATACTATATATTACATTTTGTAAGTATAAGCATGTAAATAAGATGCAAAAAGTCATTAATTAAGCACATCAATAAACTTTTAAAGCCCATAGAAGCATAATAACCAAAAACTAATTTGAGTTTTCCAACTATTGATATTTTTACCTTCTATAATAAAGAGTTCATCCTTTGTTTCAACTTGATATCAGCCTTCTGTTTCAAAAACTACAACTCATGATTGGTAGTACCAGGAGTGTAGAAACATCGGACAAATGCGTATTGGTTTACAAGTTCAGTTGGCATTTTATTGGTCTATTAACTAGAGACCGTTTAGCTAAGGATTTTGAGAAATACCTACCATACAAATCTTTTCGTGGTCTCGCATTTTCCTTAAAAGGTTTTTGCAGATTGGGAAAATCCGTTTCACCAGATAAGATTTTTTTTTGTTGGCATAGAGTAAATTATTATCGCCATCCATTGATACAACTGTTCTTTAATTGTTCTTGGTTGTGACAGAGTAAGGTGTGCCATCCATGGACCGGTAACAAAGATAGGCTAATTGAGTTAAAACAAGGTTCCGTTGTTGTTCTTGGTTGTAAACAACGAAAAGGTGCGCCATCCATGGACCTTAGGTAACCGAAGGATAGGCTAATTGCGGCCCGCTAATTTGGGTTAAAACAATGGCTCGTTGTTGTTCTTGGTTGAAACAAAGTTAAGGTGCGCGAACTTCAGTCACTTTCTTGACTATAGAATTTTGGCTGTCAAGTCGTCGTCGGTCAGGCAAGGATTTTATTGTTGGTTAATCGATGCAACTTGCAATGTGAAGCAAACTTGGCTCATACTCCGCATCTCAGCTGGGTTGAGAGATGATTTGCAAGTATTGTCATCATTTTGAACGAGTATAACGGAATTTTTTTGATGCTTTATCGGTTATTGGATATAAACGAGGCAAACGAGTTTTCCACTGATAGTCCTTTGTTGGAAATATTTATGAAAGAAGGTATACATGTTTAGTTTAATCATCTCAAAAGACAATCTTCAGTTTTCAACCAAGATCCCTGAAACTAAACAGGAAGATTGCACATTGGTTCAAGTTGTGCATCTACTATGATGGAATTGTTGGAGATTTTTTTCTATTTTTTTTATAGACTTTCGGAACTCACAAGTATTGCAACCTTTCCAGTTGAGACTCAAGACTTATTTGTAGAAAATAAGTTTTTTGTTTAATATATACGGCGTATTTAATTATAATCCTGGCACCTTTGATAACTATATACAAGTAGTTATTTGAAACAATTATAAAAGTCCCCAAATCTTCTAAAGTATAATTTTTTAAGAAAAAAAATATTTATTTCTAGATATATATATAATAATAAAAATATTTTGATAAAGGCACGGCCAATATCTGGTAGTCGTAATGTAATTGCTGACGCTTTGCCTCGTTGTCATTGGCAGCTCTTCAGGCAGTTAGCACCAAAGGCAGACAAAGAACCAACACCAATGGCAAGCTTACTCTGGAAAATCTAGACATGGAAGTAGAAAATTATTATTGTTTTCTATACTAAAACAAATCTATGAAAAACTTACAAATAAGTAGAAGAAAAGTTGCTGCTATCCAGTTGCTCATTTTATAAAAAAAAATCTTGTATCTTTGCTTTAGCGTTTAGTTATCTTTTGTTTTGCGTTTTTTTCAGTCTGTCACAAACATGTTTTTATTTGTTTATATGACGATAAAGATTATTATTAGAATAAATCAGTTCACGGTCGAGACTAAAACATATCGGAGTTCTTTTTTAAATGATTTATCCAAGAAACTTTCACATAGTAAAAACGAAATTCATTTGAAAAAACGAATTTATACCCAAAGGTAGACAGATCTTTGTACTGTGAGCATGCTATGTGCTGTTTTAAAAAATAGATACCTTTAATTTACATTTTTATTGTCTCATTTGAATCGGGTTCATGTTATTTCTTTACGTTACAAAACTTTCATGGTTTTTTTTTAAAAGACCTCGTCATATGAAGCATTGCATTAGAGCAGAATTTGGGTTTCGGCGACAGGCATTTAAAATTTGATGCGATAGGTGTCATATGCATACACCTTCATATGCGTTTGGTAGTTTCGAATGGATATGAATAGCGTGCGTTGTAAGATACATGATTTTAAATGTACAAGTTTAAACAGAACTGCAGTTTTTACCATTTTTGTCATTGTAGAACCCCCGTCAAGAACGGGTAATTGGATAATATATGATTGTTTATCGGGGAACCATAATTTATTGTTTATTGGGCGACCAAAAGTTCTAAGAGAAGAGAACTTCAAGGAATCAAAACGTTTGATTACAACAAGGGTATGTTTTTCATTGGTATGGCCAGCCAGGGATAAACTGGAAAAACCCACAGTCGAATAGAATCTAAGATATTATCTATCTCTTCAAATTTGAACATTATTTTGGTTAAAACGATTAGGGAGCTACCATTTGATTTTTATGGGGGGGGGGCTAGGATGAAAAATTTTGTCCTGCATTTTTTTTTAGTTGTAATCTCTGTCCTGCCTTTTATTTTTCACTCTATTCGGTCCTGTTTTTTTTTTTTTAGTTTATCCTGACTTTTTTTTACATAAATTGTCATCCTGACTTTTTTTTTTTTGCAAGTGTCTCATCCTGCCTTTTTTTTTACTCAAAACTCCTGTCCTGCCTATTTTTTTCAAATTTCATCCTAGCCCCCCCCCCCCCCCCCCCCCCCCCCCCCATAAAAATCAAATGGTAGCTCCCTAGCTCCCTTATAGGGTGTAATAAAAAAAATGGAGCTTATTGAACAAATAAGGTAATAGCTCATTCGTTTGCATTTGTTAAAGCAAAACCTCTCATTGGTATGGAGAGGAACTTTGTCACGTGACAAATGGCACTTTACTATCATTTCTACGCGTAAACGAGATATTTCAGGTGTACGTAATATCTTCAAAAGTCATGGCCTTGTAATTGCAATTCTAATATAACAACTTAAGAAAAGAGATTAGTGCATGCAGTCAAGATAGAATTCACTTGTCGTTTTCTTGAACAATATGAAAAGAGCTGAAATTCGTCTGAAAGTTATTTCCTGGTGATATCCGCTTTGTTCTGTTTCAGAATCCAGAAGTAACTCGTTTTGTTCGGGAAGAGAGTGTTATAGACATATTCATTTGGCGGGATCTGGCAAGGTGACAAGATGGCAAGTAGCAAGATGACACTTTTGCTAGGTTACCTTAAGAACACATAAATGTCAATGTGTTTATCGTCTTGCCAGGACTCTTTTATTTGTTTTCCCAGCGGCCGATACCATTCCATACAGAATTTCTTGAGTTGAAATCTTAAATTAAATTCAAACCTCATATTGAAGTATCAATTCGGATTTGATATATCAATCAATCAATATAAATATAAAACTTAATTTCACATTTTTTTTATTAAAATGTTTAAAAAAAAACAAGGTTCTTGTTTTCTGTTTAAAATCAAGTTATCAATATATACAATACTTTATACAACAAAGTAAACTTAAAGTGAAAGTATAAAAAGCAAATTATATTATGGGACTTTTGTATCATATTATACAACTATGGTTTTTTTCATTCTCTCTGCTCATATATTCTGTATATACTATGTACCGATACTCCATGGCTAGTCTTTTGATTTAACTCTATGCGATATACTTGGTACTTTCCGTTCTTGTTTTAAATTTATTTTTTCTTTCCGATTGGAACCTGTGGCCCACCTTGTATACCTCCTGGAAGTATACCTCCGACCTGACCAGGCACACCACCAATGGCACCAGGTATACCACCAATAGCACCAGGAATACCTCCCTGAATAGCCCCTGGGACAACACCTGGAATCGTGCCAATAGTTTGTGGTTGTGTTCCAGGGCTGGCTTGATTACAAGCAATCTGTGTACACGACGCCTGAAATAAGAAACGAAGTATTAATAAACATGAACATGTGTAGGCTATCTATATGTAACGTATCTCTAAGTCATTATTTTGTTTGGGTATGAGTGGGTTTTTTTTAATTCAAAGTTAATTTCAAATTATTTTTTGGAAAACCAATTTGGTTCGGAAAAGAAGTGCACAAAATAGTTTGTTTCCTTGAAAATGATTAAATAAAAATAAGTTCAAGTATATAGTTTTAAAAAGTTTTTGCTCCCTTATTTTTTTGAAAAAGATAGGGTTTTTTTTTTTATCAAAGAAGAAATAAAAGTGTTTTCCAGGGAAAACAAACAATAAATCATTTTCGTCCATTGATCTCAAAATGCTTATTTTACCCACGACTTGTTGTTATTTTATTGGGGAGTAATATACACTTTCTATCATTACAAAAAAAAAAATTTATACATTCTTAGATTAGAAACAAAAAAAATCTTAAATAAGAATTTTGAAATGAAATTTTAACTATGTTTATAGCATGTCGTTTGAATTTTCTAAGTGTTACACTCATTCCAAGCTGTACTTTTGACCTGACAAAATTGATTGATTTATTATGAACCTACCTGTCCATTTTGTGTATTACAAGTACATCTATTACCGCAGGTGTCGATCTGTTTTGTTTGTCCAACTTGTATAAACTGATTCTGGGCCCTGCAGCCTGTTAAAAATGAGGAACATTGGTGAAATGGATAATTTCATAAACCAGTAGAATGAATAATCATATGTATGTCTTCAGAAAAGTGTTATTATATTCATGTTCAAAATAGTCTTAACATCTTATATAAAAGAAAAAAAGGATAAGTAGAAAGACATTTCAATTTCAACGTAACATTATTCAAATTGAAATTATTTTTAAAAAATGGTGTAACCGAGACCGTAAGATTCGTGTCCAACATAATAATTTATGGAATAAATACATGGAGATACAGTATTTACGTCAATGGTACAGTTCTGTACAAAACATTGCATACAGAAGGCAACATACAGTTCTTCACCATTTTTTTTAATTTGTAATAACAGTGTTCTTGACAATTCAAATATTTATAACAATTGTGACCTTCACATAAACTGTGGCATTATTTCGTCTTTAATAGTAAAAAATCAGCTTATCCACTTCTACGACGTAATATTGATCAACAATTCATTGTTTTTGGTTTTATAGATATCATTATAGTGAATTTGGGGGAGGGGGTCTAGGAAAAGTTGACAAAAAGGTAGGACAGGAAATTTTCGTAAAAAAAGGCGATGACACACTTGCACAAAAAAGAAAAGACGAAACTTTATGTAAAAAAAGTCTGGATAAACAAATAACTAAAAAACAGGCAACTGAAAAATAAATATCTAAGCAAAACGAACTTACCAAATAACATGGCGGTGATCTCATGTAGGACTCTGAAGTGTACGCAGATCCTGCTCACATGTGGAACCCGTCGTGTTGATCATAACAAAATAGTGAATAAATCTGACTTACCAGGAATACATTGACATGGGAGGACTGGAATCCATGTAGGACATATATAAGGCAGACCCACGTTACTTCTGTAAACACATTGTTGTCCTATTCCACATCCTCTGTAATGAAACAATACATTTAAATCTATTCATTTATATTTTCGTTTCTTTCGTTATCATTTAGTTTAGTTTTTTTAAATGATATCCCATCCACGTAATCGAGCTTCCTAACCCCGTAGAATGCTTAAGGAGTAATGGTAGATCAGCGGAATATAACGACGGAATTATTCGGTTATGATAGTAATCTTGTTTGGGTATCGCTTTTTTAGCCCCCTCCTGACACATTTATTTCCTTTTAAATTAATAAGAAACAAATGAAGATAAAAAATAACCTTCCTCCTGACAAAAATAGTTATAAAATTGTAAAAGGTACTACTATTTAACAATAATTATAATAAATCAACTATGACTAAACTACAATTATACTGGTAATAAACAAACCATGTCTTTAATCTTTTTCCATTCTTTTGAATGTTTTTTGGAAGAACAGCAGAAAATATTTTTTTAAAACAGATTCTATATTTTCTATGAATTATAAATTAAACTAAGAATATATTAGCCTTGAAATGGCATTTAGACATTGTGGCAATTCTTATGCTGTTATAATTACTATTTATGTATCAACGGAGATGTGAAAAACATCTAAGGGTCAAAATACTATTTTGTATGTGTATTGATGACAGAATTAAAACCAAATGGGTGCATACAGAACCTTGGATTTAAAATTAAGTATAAGGTTATATAAGTGTTATCAGTTTTCAAAAGAAAGACAAAAATCGAAAGATAAGTTTAGGGTAGTCCGTCATAAAATCAATTAAAAGAAAAAAATATTTTACTAGGGAAACTTAAATCGTTAATTTCTTTTTAATCATTTTTCACTTTCGCGTTATCCTTTTGATGGAAGCATTTATGTTGCAAAAATAAAGTTCCCAAATTTGTATATCTTATAACCAACAGTATCATAAAAAAGATGGACTTCGTCCGCTTTTACATGACCACGAATACTATAATGATAGGTTACGTACCTTACATGACAACTGTTTGGATTACCAACACTTTGTGAATAAACTGTTGATTTTGTGCAAAATTATTTACCCATTAAATCCTTGCTGACCAAACTGTCCGGGAATTTGATTCTGAAATCCATTTTGGCCTATTATTCCTTGCTGGCCAAATTGATTAGGAAACTGTCCTTGTTGACCAAATTGCTGGCCAGGAAATTGTCCTTGCTGTCCAAATTGCTGGTTTTGAAATTGACCTTGTTGTCCAAATTGTTGACCTGGAAATTGTCCTTGTTGGCCTGGAAACTGTCCTTGTTGTCCAAATTGCTGTGCATTTAAGCCACTAATGCAATAGACAAAAACGAAAATGGGTATCATGTTTCTACGAAAATTGAAAATGAATGAAGAAATACCTTGATTAGCTTATATACCGATTTTGGGTTAAAATGATGTGTAACATGTTTGTATGGGAAGAAACACGTCACAACTGTCAGAAAATGTGACAATTTGATGATTTGAGATATGGACAGTTAACGATATGTACAAGATTTTTATCGCCAATAGCATTCAATTAATCATAGATTTTCTCCGGGTATGTTTTTTCGTCATCTTCAATTATATAAATATTAACACCTTCTTATAAAATATTAGGTCAGGTCGTTAGTAATTAGTAATGCATTACGAATTATTTACCCCCTAAATATGCAGTCTAATCAGTATTGAAATGCAAACTTAAAGATGTTTTGTACGTGTTTTTCTAGTCTAAACATTTTTTTTTAAATAAGGGGATAACAAACACCTTGACTCAGATTAATTTGGCTGTTTGATTTTCATAAAATTTTGACAAAATATTTGCTTTGACCCTTTGGCAAACAAAGAAAAATTTCATAATACTTTAACCACAAACTTGATCGAAAAATGTCATTAGATATATAGCTGTTTGGCAAACACTAATTTTGACCATTGAGAAGCTGAGTATTTCTTTAACAAAAGAACAGGATTTAAACATTCATCGAACTTTGATAGAGTTATCTCCCTGTAGTGTTATGTATCTAAATTAATAATGCTGATGGCTCTTTCATATGAAAAGGAAGTGCAAACCGTTCTATTAATCGTTAAGAATGTTGTTCTTTAGTCTGCATTCCTACGCCGGGGCATGTTTTCTTTTAAGTTCAGTTCAGTTTCAAACATATCATAACAAGCATTTGTTTATGTAGTTCACATTGGCACTAATATTGATATTGTCATTAGCAAATTAAAACATAACTAAATTTCATTATCTTTTGATGCGAGATGTATAGAGACACAGACACGTTAACTTTTATTTCTATAGAATTCGCTCTTCACTATACTACTACCTGTCTATACATTTATTTTTGGCATTGCACAGGTCATGTCTTCTTTGACTATTAATGACGTTAAAATACTAAATCCCTGTGATGTGTTTTAGTCGATTTTAGTCTCTGATGCATGATTTTTTATTATTTATTGGTTTTGGCTTTTAACTAGCTGTCAGTAACTGCGAGTACTCTCAAATCGTATTTTCTTGTTAATTCGACCTGTTGATACTGTTTATAATGCTTTTTTGTTATTTTTTATTTATATAGATCTTGTCTGTACACCAGCTTTCATTATTTGTAATATCTTCAATTTTTCACTTATTCTTACAACATTTGTATAAACTTCAAGATTATAAAAAAAACGGTTTTTTTCTAAAGTGAACATTGATTGGTTAAATATTTCTCAGTCATGTCCTGTGTTTGAATTTGTTTGTTAGCTTTTTGGTCATGAATGTTTGTCTCTAATATTTAATTAACTGTGCATTTGTATTCAGATATCGCAGATCAAATTTATTCGTTCATTGTTTAATCATACGTTTTTTGATTGAGTTAAGTCTGCCAATTGATATTTTATCGTATGTTTTTCTTTGTTGTGATGTTATGCTATTGTTTCAGAAAAAGGGAGAAGGTTTGGATCCATTAAAACGTTTAATCCCGCTGCAAATGTTTGCACCTGTCCTAAGTCAGGAATCTGATGTACAGTAGTTGTCGTTTGTTTGTGTAATATATACGTGTTTCTCGTTTCTCGTTTTGTTTATATAGATTAGACCGTTGGTTTTCCCGTTTGAATGGTTTTACACTAGTAATTTTGGGGCCCTTTATAGCTTGTTGTTCGGTGTGAGCCAAGGCTCCGTGTTGACGGCCGTACTTTAACCTATACTGGTTTACTTTTTAAATTGTTATTTGTATGGAGAGTTGTCTCATTGGCACTCACACCACATCTTCCTATATCTATTTAGAAAATCACGTGTTTATGCTATGAAATTGGAAAGAGTCCTTTTATTAAGTTACAGTGCTTATATGACAACATTGTGTACCCTTTAAATGTGTGTATTGAATAAAATCACGTATTTAATATGAAGCGTAGTTTAGTTAAAATAAATATTTTCAAATGAACTGAACTCAAATGTATTTCCAAAAACAAAAAATCCGGAATGACTGACAAATCAAGAAAGCATTCAGGTATATATATACATTCATTTTTATGGTAAAATTCTTTACAAAGCACTAACATGTCGGCATTCACCTCAAAAGCTAAACAAAACTTTAAACAGACTTATTAAGAAGGGATATAGTTACAATACTGTTATCAGGTCATTAAAGATGGCATATTTTGGCTTTAATATTGATTCACTTATAGGGTCTATGCATCTGAAATAAGCATAGCATTCTAAAACCAGTTGTTGGCATGATACGGGTTATATTATTCTCATATATTTCATGATGGCAGGATACTAACCCCTAACGGAAAGGATTGTGCTTGAAATTCATATGACAGAACATAATATTCCAATCAGTTTATTTTAAGTAATTGAGTTACTAAGTAATGGAGCTGGCATGTCAGTAACTGCTAGTAGTCCTTTGTTAATTTATGTATTATTGTCATTTTGTTTAGTTCCTTTTGATACCTATTCTTACATTGGACTTGGACTTCTTTTAAACTGAGTTTTACTGTGCGTATTGTTTCTACATTGGCTAGAGGTTTAGAGGAGGGTTGTGAACTTAAAAAAAATGTTTATCCCCGCCGCATTTTTGCGCTGTATTGAAGACCCATTGGTGGTGTTCGGCTGTTTTCTGCTCTTTGGCTGGGTTGTTGTGTCTTTGACATATTACCCATTTACATTCTCAATTTTATTTATCGAATCAACTAAGGGAACAAAGTGACTTAACAGCTCACATTATTGACTTGGTAGTAATTTAATTGTTGACGAACTACTTTCAAAATTTACAAACACTATAAATACAAACTTTAAAAAATGAATAAAAAAGAAGTACGTTATGTACTCTAGTATCTGACATTCCCTTGTATATGAAATAAAAGATATGTCAAGTTGTCTTATTCTGTATGTATGTGCCTATCCCATGTCAGGAGCATGTAATTCAGTGTTTGTCGTTGTTTCCGTGTTACATATTTGTTTTTCGTTCATTTAATTTTGTACATTAACTAGGCCGGCGTTTTTTTCGTTTCTATTTTTATTTCGGGTCTTTTTATAGCTGACTTTGCGGTATTGGATTTTTTCATTGTTGAAGGCCGTATGGTGACCTATAGCTGTTAATTTCTGTGTCATTTGGTCTCTAATCATGAGTTGTCTCATTGGCAACCATACCACATCTTCTTTTTAAAATTATTAACGCATATCTTTATAATGAATCTACTGTTGTAGTCCCCCTTTTATCAATTGTGTCTTTATGCTGAAGCGCAGTTAGATAAGCGGGCGTATTGCATTTCCGCTAATTTTTCAAAGTCCCAATGCTACATTTCCGGAAATTTAAAGTATACGTTTCCGCAATTTGTATTTATTACTTTTCCGGAAATTTACCTGGTAAATTATATAAATATTTGAATATATATTGACTTGAAAAAATGTTGCTATGTCCTTATACAGAGACAGGCGGAAGCAGTTTTCAAAATTACCTAAATGTAGATTAGAAATTCACGAGACATTAAGACAAATAGATTTGAACACTAACAAAACTGAAACTTATTTTCACTTTTAATTAGTCAATGGTTTTGATTCGGGAATCGTTATACTATTATGTTTCACCAACTTGGTATGTCTATGTAATGAAATGACTGATATTTTCATAGATTGCCCTTTTAAATCCTGTCCGAAATTCTTCTACCAACTCAGTTTATTCGATACACGGATGTAAAAATGGTAACTACATTCGTCTTGTATTTGCGTTACTTCCACTCAAATCCGAGGAATGTTACACGAAACTGTTGGATCGGCTTGTTGATGTGTGCACTACCCGAAGAATAACTCTCCAGCCCAAGGGAGTTCATAATGACTTTGAATGTGTAATGCATACTGCTGTTACGAAAACATGAATAGTGCCGAGTCTTTTCATGCCCACTTGAACGAGCAGATTTACGCTAGCCATCCTAACATTTTTGTTTTTATCGAGCGTTATTGAAACTGCAAACAACATCTTACATAATGATGAGAACTCTAACTGTAAAAGCACCCGTTTGGAAATGTGAAAAGGAGAAGATGGACTTCCTTCTTGAACAAAATACAAAACTTGTAAACGGTGAATGTACTACTGTCGACTTTGTACGGCGTGTTAGCTACAAATATTCTGCCAGAACTGACTTATGAACTCATATCAAGATATTTCTGATTAGTGCTGACTTTTGAACATACGTTTTCATAGATTTAAATGATGAATTTTACTTGCATGTTATAATGACCTTTGACTTACTTAATATTTATTTTATATCATGGATTAGCTTTCGATCAACAGATATTCCTCAATTAGTTGCTGTAAAGCAATAGTTTTTTTTTCTCCGGAATAGTTACTTTTTTTCCGGAAAAGTAAAATATTTATTTGCGGAAACGTAAACTTTTTTTTCCGGAAACGTCATCTTTTTTTTCCGGAAAAGTAATGCCAATTTGCGGAAACGTAAAACGCCGAGATAAGCTGTATTCAGCATATAGACCTGCGTTTCAGATCTAAATTCCATAACGGGGTTCACGATTTAACTACTTTTAGTTTTTGATATTTGTGAGATCGGATTTATGGTTTTCCTTATGCTGCTTTCTATTTAAGCTATTTGTTTATCCTTTAGTTCGACTATCGAGTTTTGTTTGAAATTCGCTATTTTTACCCTTTTCTTTTAAATAAATTTACACAATTTTAAAATATATTATTATTTTCAATATGAACAATAGAAAAAGTCTAATATGACAAGGATGTTCTTTATTCTCTTACGTGTATGCACTTTTAGCTAGCTATAAAACCAGGTTTATATTTTAACCAACAATTTGCTGCAGAAAAGAAGATGATGGTTCATTGTAGTTCAATGAGACAGCAAGCCAACGACACTCGAAACACAAAAGTCAACAAAAGGACAATCTAAGTTGATTTTCATCAAAAAGGCAAGCATAATTACAATTTGTCCTCTCTTAATAATCTCTCCGAAAATAAAAATGTAAATAAATTAAACAAAAAAGGTTTGTCATCAAAATCAGATTTCTTTTATGACAATATTGTTTGCCATACGAACACAACACATTTAAAAATCTGTTTTCGTTCATTATTTTAGCATAATTCCGGCTACTGAACCGTTTTCATTTTTCATTCTGGGGCCTTTGAATATAAGCTGGCTATTCAGTACCGGCTTGCTCATTGTTGAAGGCAGCTAGGTAGCAAAGATACACATGACAAAAAGAAAACAATAGCTACAAAACAGGCGAAAGAGCAATGAATTTTAATATGAAAAAAAAACTTACAACAATATATTTATACTTGTCATAAAACACTAAAAGTTTTTTCGTTTGAATTGTTCCACATTTTATCCGGTCGAGACATTTTGGTATACTAGTTGAAAATTTTGTATTGGACTTGCTCATTGTTGACGGTCGCTTGCTGACCTATCGTGTCTTACTTTTTTGTCATTTGGGCTCTGGCGCATTGTTGTCTATACTTGGTATGCAATCATACTAGTATTGCCATACGATTTTATGTTTATGAAAATAGTTTTTAAACACAGAAATGTACCCTGAAATATCCATGTTAAGTATCACCTGAATATGACAAAATCCTTGCGGGTAATACAAATATAACAATTTAAGATGTCAATATTAAAGAAACACTAATAACTTGTAAATGTGTGGAGATTATGTAAATTCGATGCTAACTTACAAGATACTAGAATAAATTCGAGGCACCTAACATAATAAGCGGTTGAAAAATCTAAAATGATATTAAGAAAAATTGATCCATTGAAATAAAATATGAGGAGCTACATGAAGGCAGCAAGGTATTAACAACAATTGTAGTGAAGTAATACAAGGACTTTTAAATGTGTAGATATATCATAAATTAGATTAAAAAAAAACCTACAAGATACTAACTTGAAGTCGATGCACCTTAGAATATTAAACGATTAAACTAAAACAATGAATTTGAATTTCAGGAACTAAAGCAGTAATGCAACAATAAATTTTGTGATATACATATATACTGAAAACTCGTGAGTGTGTGAGTATTACATAAATTCAAAGGAAAATTACAAGATACTAAAATCAATTTGATGCAACTTGCAATATAAGCAATAGAAAAAAATAATTTAGGAATAAATTGCATTTTCCATTGAAATAAAATTTGATGATCTAAGCGGAAAGTCAACCTTAATTGCGTGATATTAAAACTAAAACATGTTTATGTGTGGACATGACGTAAATTCCAATTGTAAATTATACACGAGACTAATTTCAATTCGATACACCTAAAAATACATTTTTACCAGTTGAAAATCTAAAATGATTTAAATTACACATTCTGTGAAAGTAATACTGAAAATTTGCAAATATGTGGATGTTACATATTCGATTCAAAACTACAAGATACTAAATTTAATTTGCGGCACCTTAAGGTATAAACCATAGACAAAAATGTAAAATGATTTAAGAATAAATTGTGCCATTAAAATTTAATTTGATTCGAGGAGCTGAACAGTAAGGCAACGATAAATATATCTAAAACAGTAATATAATGATATGTGATGTCTGCTATATATCCAGTAGCAAATATTTCATGCATTTTCAGGATGATAACACATGAACAATTCATACAATAAATAGGTTATGTAATAATGTGGACCTGGATGAAGGTCTGGAAGTTTGGACTGCCACTGGAAAATAATGGTTTATGGAGAGGAAAAGAATTTCAGTCTTTCCACTACGCCAAAAACAGACCCCTAAATAGTTGTTACAATGGTTCTTAAGTCGTACAGAGAGCGTGACACCCTATACACCAGTTATACCATTTAACGAGCCCCATTCTGATCGAGAATGATAATTGTGTATTTATACATCCTACAAAACCATTGGACACCCGCCTTTGACAAAGGTTTTACTCTACCGGTCGGAAGAAGACCTAAAGGTACCACATTTCTATTCACCAGTCACCTTTTATGTGTTAAAACATCTGCTGAATCACGAATGGTCTGTAAAATCATAGAAAATAGCATAACATTTGGATTTAATTATAAAAAAATAGCAATGCATATGTAGATTTAAAATTTTAATAACATAAAAATGATCAATGTTTTGATTGAATGACATACTATTAGATGTTCAACCGTTTTGTATATATACAGTTTAGTTTTGTAAATCACGTGATTTATGACACCAACAAAAACAAATTAGTCAAATTAATGAATCATTTTCTGAAATTCTTCATCGATTTATAAAAATTTTGTCGTTGTTTATTTATTTCTAGCATCACTGTGTAAGTAGATTATTTTCAGCCTTTCGATGATTAAAATATATTTGAATGACAGGTTTTGATAAAACGACAGCATAAAATACGAAGAACATGCTTAATGACATCACCAAGAAAGAGCACATAATTTTCAGATAACTAAAAGCGGGAATTGAAAATTTTGGCTACAAAAAAAAAATCACAAGTGAGACTAATTTTCATTTGATATAATATTTTGATCGGCAGTAAAATTTTAGAATAATCAAGGAATTGTATATACGGCGGCGGGTTTCGAGAAATCGCCACTTATAGTATTTAAAACAAATACTTTAGCGCCGCTTTTTACGTGCAATCAGATACATTCATAGTTCCAAGACTCAAATTGATTGCATCGATGGAAATAAAATTGAAAATGCTACTATAACATTAACGGTACCAATTTTCCTGCACCAGATGCGCATTTCGACAATACATGTCTCTTCAGTGATGCTCGTGGCCAAAATATTTGATATCCAAAGCTTGTATAAAAGATGAAGAGCTATAATCCAAAAGGTCCAAAAAGTATAGCCAAATCCGTGAAAGGAATCAGAGCTTTGCATGAGGGGGATGCATTCCTTAATTTATAATAATTTCTAACATTTTGTAACAGCAAATTTTAATAACACAAAAAATCCGTATTTTCATGCCAGTACCGAAGTACTGGCTACTGGGCTGGTGATACCCTCGGGGACTAACAGTCCACCAGCAGAGGCATCGACCCAGTGGTACTAATAACATTAACGGTACCAATTTTCCTGCACCAGATGCGCATTTCGACAATACATGTCTCTTCAGTGATGCTCGTGGCCAGAATACTTGAAATCCAAAGCTTATATAAAAGATGAAGAGCTAAAGGTCCAAAAAGTATAGCTAAATCCGTGAAAGGAATCAGAGCTTTGCATGAGGGAGAAACATTCTTTAATTTATAATAATTTCTAACATTTTGTAACAGCATATTTTAATAACACAAAAAATCCGTATTTTCATGCCAGTACCGAAGTACTGGTTACTGGGCTGGTGATACCCTCGGGACTAACAGTCCACCTGGAGAGGCATCGACCCAGCGGTAGTAATAACATTAACGGTACCAATTTTCCTGCACCAAATGCGCATTTCGACAATACATGTCTCTTCAGTGATGCTCGTGGCCAAAATATTTGAAATCCAAAGCTTATATAAAAGATGAAGAGCTATAATCCAAAAGGTCCAAAAAGTATAGCCAAATCCACGAAAGGAATCAGAGCTTTGCATGAGGGAGATACATTCCTTAATTTATAATAATTTCTAACATTTTGTAACAGCAAATTTTAATAACACAAAAAATCCGTATTTTCATGCCAGTACCGAAGTACAAATGTACAAATGCTACAAAAGTCACTTAGTCGATATTCAGATTTTGTTGAACGAGTTCTAAATGGCTTCAAAGCCGAAATTATGCAAAACTTCAGCATGATATAGGCCTATGTCATGCAGTAATTCCTTTTTTTTAATGTATACTGTTGATAATTTTATGTCTCTCCTTTTGTTATATTTCAAATTTGTCATACATATAGATAAAATATAGAGACTATAAAGGCTAAGAGAGGCAACTCTTACTACTTTTATACCTGTTTTGTAATTGTGTATATTATTAAACAGAATGTTACATTTATATATGCCGATACAAATTGTCTTTCAGTAATAATTTTAACGTGACAATCGGGAATGAATAGTAAACATAGTTTCCAACCTTCCTGTAAGAAATATTTGCCACTGGCATATAGACCAAACATATTAACAAAAAATAAAGACAAGAAATACACAAATGTGCCATTGTACAATAACACAATGCCGGGATGTATAAGTACAGAGCCACGTCATATATGTATCAAAGAACCATAAAAAGGCATATAGTAAACGAAGATTAGCAAAAATGAAAGACACGAATACAAAATTGTTTCACAATAGCAAAATAACGCCGGGATGTACAAGTACAGAGCCAAGTCATATGTTTCAAGAAAACACCAAAAAGCATACAGACACCAAACATGCCAAAAGGCAGTATATTATTTTCATTTTTTTTTTGTATTGGTTATAACGAGGTTATAACAACAACCATAGTATTAAAGCATAAATATTACAGCTTTTACCAAGACTTCTTGAGTTCTGCAGCTTTGTTCGACAAATATCAATTTAAACAACTAAAACTGACGAAAAATGAACTATCGCAGTTGTCTTTTTATTACTATTTTCGTTAACTCAACCGCCTTAACTTATCTTTACATAACTGGTAATGCTATCAGATCATGATACAACATTCATTATGAACGATGTTTCTTTTCTTGAGCTGCAATGGAAATCCCTGGAAATTTAAACCAAACACACGCACATCGGTAAAAAGATAAGATACAAATTCTTATTGAAATGCCGTAACTTATATAATAGAAAACACAAGATTGAAAAACGAAATTTATTAACAAGACAAACAAGAACATGGAGAGCTTTTTAAAACAAACAATAAGGCCAAAACAGCACCAAAACAGTGTTTACAGACAAATTGCCTGGCGGAGTTGCATCATTGGTACACAAGTTATAAGTTAAGTAGAATTATCGCGCTTGGTCCTTTTTTTGGTTAACGATTATGTCGTTAAATTATCTTCACTTAGAAAACCCAAATAAAATGAGTGATTGATCGATTGATTGTTGGTTGCTGGACGTCCATTGGCAAAAGTTTCTTGGATGCTCAGGACGAGAAAAAAATCATCAATACATACAATAGATAGGTCATGTAATAAGGACCGCCCGAGATGAAGGCAAGATGTTTGGTTTGCCACGGGCAAATGAGGGTATATTTTATAAGCAAGTGGTTGCGTATCTATACATCCCGTACAGCGAACGAAGACGCTCTTTGTCATGTCCTTGTTAGTATAATTTCGACTTAAGAGCTTAAATATCCCTTCGGTATGTTTCGCCTCTACTTGACAAAATTGTTTCTGCCGGTTAACAGATCGATGCTGGATCGATGCGAATCACATAACAAAAACAATGCACAATTTTCGATATTTGTCACGTTGACAAGATAGTTTGAATTGCGCAATCCAAAATATTTAAATGACGAATTGATTCTCCATGCCAGTTAACTAGTTTATTTTTTAACTTTTATTTATACAAAACTTTTGGTCCAAAGCATAACAGTCGATGGTTTACTTAACCCATAAACACGTGATGTGCACAAGGATGTCGCTTCATAAGGTTTTTTTTAATCACAAGAAGTTATGCGAGATAAGTGGTTTCAGAATACCTATGTTCTAAATTGTTACAATAAGATTGATTGATTAGTGTTTGTCTTACGCCGCCTTAGCATAAAAAGGCTTGTATATTGCGGCGAGAGCTAATTCATTTGAAATAAGAGACAATTATGTGATGATATAATCATTTATAACAGAATAAAAAAAGCGGTTTACCGAATCAAAGGTATAGTTTTCTTCTCTATACTTTCACGGTCTTTACTTTTGTAAATTATGTATTTGTCCTCTGATATCTAAATGGATTAAGTGATGATTCTTAAATTTTTAGAATTGCTTTGTTACATAACTTAACAAAGTGTTCCGACTGTAAACGAGCCGCTCCTTCGAAGCGTTGCATCTTTATTTATTTCTGGTGCAAATTTAAATTAGAATATAAATCAGTAAGTTTTTTCGGTATAACAGGAAAAACTTCTAACCTTTGAAAAGTCAGTATTGTTAAAAGAACGCACATTTCGAAAAATTTAGAGCCCGGATATCTCGGTTCATAGTAAAACATATTTGAGCCATATACAAATATTTTTTACCAGATGGTTATTTTTCATTTCCGTATTTAATCTGTTGAATCATTTGTGCAACTTTTATCAAACTTGGTGTTATAATGCCTTTGTGATAAAGATGACCTCTTATGATTAGAAGTCACTGTAAAGGGTAAAGGTCACATCAGCACATGCTTTGAGTTACTGCAATTTGTGTGATATACTTTGAACCATATATTCAACTATAACCAAATGTACACAGAGAATAAATCTTGATAAAATAAGACCATTTATAAAATTGGTTAGTAGGTCAAAGGTCAAAATCACAGTACCTATGAAGTGACTTAAAATTTTCAATCTTATTTCTCTCAAGACAATGGCATTTTAGCCGTTAATCAGATCTCAACTACTTTGTTTGGTGGATCGATAAGGTGTGTCCCTAAAATTTGGAAAGTTGCTCGATAAAAGGTCTAGGTCAAGGTCAAAGAACCAATTGAGACTTAACTTTTGTAATAATATTAAACATCGACTTTAGACTTTAGAAATAAAAAAAAATATCTGTTGTACTTCGGTTAATGTACCAATGGTGCTTCTGTAAAAATGCATTTATAATGATAATCAGAAAATGGAGGAATAAAAGTGTAAGCTTGTTTTACTTATCTTCTTTTCAATAAATTCATAACGTTTATATATATGTACATTCAAACATTTACACAAAGTTACTTTGCTATAACAGAAATACAGTATATAATATAGCTATGCGTTTGCTATAATTGTACTAATGTGTAGGTTGTATATTAAGGCAATATACTTAAGTAACTTCAAATCGCATAATAGTCCTGAACATGCATGAAATATTCGCAACTGGACATTAAGCAACCAAATATTAATCAAATCGCCTAGCTTCAGGTTCTACGCATAAATAAAGGCTTTAAAATGAATGCTTTGTAAGAAGGTCTCTTGATTTTGTGATGTAAGTACAGTTTTCTTAAGTTAAACGATTTATCAATTTAGCAATAAAGGTGTAGGTCACTGAGAAAAAATATAAAAAAAAAATTGTACTTATATTTTTGTTTATACACTTGTTCTTGATGTATGTCTTATACCCAAAGCCTTTTTCAGCCTTATCATTAAAAAGTATTGACTATAAATTATAAACTGCACCAGGTAATAGAATAAGGAATGCCATATATGGTAATATCGGTAGGAAGTAAAAAAAAGTGACAAAGAAAGGCATGAGGTCATACCACAAGTGACAATCGTCGTAATGAATGACAAGATACTTGTCATTTCATTGTAAAACAGGTATGTTTATGAGGACAAACAATGCCTAGGTGTTCAAACAAGAGGTTTGATATGGGGACATTTCTTTTGAAAATTGTCAAATGGACGATAAAGTTTTTAAAACATATATTTCTATTATCAATGTAACCTCATTTAAACATTTAAAGTATTGGGTTTTTATAAAATATCTTGAATGATGGGCAAACAAACGAACGAGTTGAAGATATCCCAATTGGTGTCTGACATCCATTATCAAGCTTGAACAATCCTAATTCTTGTGTATTACCTATCATATATGAACAACTGGGTTGCGTATGCGTTAACTCAGGATGTGACGTCTATTCTCAGAAACATGATTCTAATTTTACGTATACAGTATTGAGGCTTTATAAATAAAAAGTAAGCAAGATCAATATCATTATCAAAAGTACAAACACACAACTAACATGGCAAAACTTTTTCTTTTACCAATAATTGCCAGTGTTTTAGGACTTTGTTCGGGAACATTTTTCTTTCATCGTCATCAGTACCAGTATCGGAGGCAATATCATATGGGAACCAAAGTCTACACGCCTCCAGCAAGATTTTATCCGGGTCGTCTGCCACCAACTTTTATACACACTCGTATTTTGATACCGTATGATTCTCATAGTTTTGAAGAAAGAAATCCTGTCCCTACAGCTATATTTCCAGTCGGTACCGTGTATCCATCTTCCTATCGCCAGTTTCCAAATCCACTTGCAAATCTGAATACGTATGATCTACCACCATGGAAACCAACAGCTCCAGTTTTCAATCATGGCATTGCAGGTCTAGATGTAGATAATGTTATTCCGCAATTTACACCAAATCTTAATCAAGATCCACAGATACCAACACGAGAATGGATAGCAGAAGTTCCAACTATTCAACAAGTTCCAACTATTCAACAAGTTCCAACAATTCAAGAAGTTCCAACTTTTCCAGACACCAACAATGAAAATAACTTTCTTCCTGATGTTCCATCATTTGTAGTACCTGTTGTAGTACCAGACCCCCCACAAGTTCCTATCTTTCCTGGAGCAGACATCAATAATAACCAGAACGGAGACGTCTACATCGAACAGCCAACAACAACTCAGCTTCCACCAATTATTGTAGAAAGACCAAAGCCATGTCAGGAAACGTAAGATTCTTCCTCTATTTCTTTTATACTTTTTTATTGTTGAAACATTTTACATGTGCTAACAGTTTTTCAATCAGTTAAATAAATTCTACATATAAGGAAAGTTAAAGATTATATCAATTACAATAATTCCAATAATTACAAATAAAGGCCTAGCTGTTTATTTGTAAATAACCAATAGTTCCATGTGTTGGTGCACATTGTGTTCCTGAAGTCAACATCTGCATAGAAGTTATGGTATCATATATGTATGTTTTACTCATTGTTGACGGCCGTACAGTGACCTATAGTTCTTACAATATCTGTGCTTTTTTGGTCTTTTGTGAAGAGTTGTCTCATTGGCAATCATATCACATCTTCTTATTCTTATATGATATACCATTAAATCGGCGTCTTCATCCTTTGCCTACATATGATAAAATCATATCCAACGTAGTATGCCAAGATTCACATTACTCGGTTTGGGCTTTTCTGTCATAAAATATCTAATGGCTTTTATGCTCACTAACGCTGCTATGTAGTTATCGTTTTGAGAGGATCTTACAAAGATTATTTTATAATTACATTGCATTACTGTCAAACGTACGCAGTTTTATTCAATAGTTGTTGACTTTTAATTTTGAAATTTCAGAGGATGTGGCCTTGGAAGTGAATGTGTATATAATAACAGCTATATCTGCCCTAAAGATGTCAAAGATATCCGATGTCGCTGCCAAAGAGGTAAACACATTATACAATAGAATGCATTCTTATATGACAAAATGTGTATTTTAAATTACAATTAGCATTAGCATTATAACGCTGACTATAACTGCCAAATTATGACAGTAGAATCAAATTCCAATATACGAACTAGTTACACTAGAAGTTTTAAAACGGAATTTTGTATTTACAGTTTTCATTTTAACAATCAACGCAATCGCATTTTATCGAAAAGTAAAAAGGTATTCGCGGTTTATTTTGTGTATATGATAAAATAAAAATGAGATTGTGTAAATTAACTGTTTTGTGGCTATTTTTCTGCAGCTTTCATATTGAGTTGTTTTTCTTATATTCCGTTTTTTCTTGCAGGTTGTCGCTTACAGCATACCTTTATACCACTTGGTGTTGCAACGATTGTTGATCCATGTGGAAATATGTGTACATGCAACAGTTTATTTGGAGGGGTAAGTTTCCATTTTAATGGTTTTCATTCACCGAAATTTGCACTCGAGAGGTCGCTGTTGTCTTTAATAACGGTGATTAGCGAAACGCTTTATTATATCGTTTTGACGCTTGTAACAAAATATATAATAAACAGAATTAAATTAAAATGTTCAAGACGGTTAAAAGACGACGTTAGTCAATGTGCAAATGCAAAAATTCTTTACCGCTATTTGTGAAAATAATTAATGATGAAATAAGATAATGCTGATATTATTTATTTATTTATTTATAGAGTGCTGATTATAAAAATCGTACATTGAAAACACAGTACATGGAAACACAAACAGACAGCGTATTTCAAATTAATTCAAAAAAAACAAAATATCGTGTTAGACACTGCATGGATAATAATAAGCCAACTTTTCACTAGTCAAAAAGAAAAGAAAATAACAAAACTGTCTTGACTTATTGGTATCTATCGTTCATAAGTCTTAATAATTTTTCTGTTTTTTTTTTAATTATATCTATTACAATTTATAAATATTTCAATAATTGTTTTCAGGCTAATTGCACAGATATTCCATGCAATCCAAAACAACCATCTATTAACAACCCTACAACTGGCTTAATACTAGAGCCTGTACCGACTGGACCATCAGATGCTGGTCCCCTGCGCGGGGATTTCCCTGGATATTTACAACGTATGGAATTTCCTCTACCAATGCCAGGTCAACAAGGAGAAATTTCCCTGTTAAAGTACCCAGATTAGAGCCGAATTTTCCAGAAGAAACTTTTGTTCCGCCAATTCCATTTTTAACTGAAAACAAATTTCCAGGATTTAAAGGAAATCAAGATTTACCAATAGATTCTAAAATCAGACTTTCAGAAATGAGCCTCGTATTAGACAAGTCAAAAACTGATTCCATGGTATCTCCAGTGGCTAGTTAACAAACACTTCTCAAAATCCCAACAATGAATGATCTATGTAATCCATTATTTATAGTATTCGTGCCTTTATTTATTTATTTCTCGTTCAACTTACAATTGATCGAAATGTGCTTTCACAATTGTCTCTAATTTTATTTATGTTTTACATTAAATCTATTGTCTTTTATAGCAAATGTTCTTGGTATGTTCTTTTATTTTCTTCTTGTAACAACAGGCCCGAGAAAACAATTATTTATTCAGACAATTAATCTAATTCCTAAAAAAAATCGACCAGCTCTTTCTCAATAACATTTTAAAAGTGTTATAAAGTTACAATTGAGACAAAATATATCATTATTATAGAAAACTTTATCAGCTTTAACTCAAAATATGGTGAATTTCATGTTAAGATGGTCTTCAATTCAGTTTGACAGCTTCAGACATACTTATGGTTGACCTTTTCAACTAGATCAAATCACTTTTTACCTTGAAATTCAGAACCATATTTTTTGTACAATGTTATTTCACCCTTGTTTGCTATTTGATGCATGAAAAATGAAGCGTTCAGTTCGGAAAGGTGTTTGGGTAAAATTGAAAGTAAAAGTGCACTGTCCACTCGAATGATTGTTTTTGTAGTTAACGAAAATCGCACCATGTGCCCAGAATACGGTGCACCTGCTTCTTGAATAGGCAGTTCCAGGGTGAACTAGAGGCCCGAGTCCCCCTTTCGTTGGGAAATTTGGTTGAATATATATTGTATCACTGAAGCATGACACTGTATACGTAGCGGGCCCCCCTCTAATTACAGTCATCCCCCCTTTTTATAAACAGTTCTGGATTCACCACTGACTTGTTTAATAGTGTTCAAATTACATTTGCATTAAAGTTATCTATTCAGTTGTGCATGTCTGTTGTAATGTGTTGTTATTGTATATTTTGTCCACATAAGTTGTTTCCCCTTTATCGTTGTGTTTTTATTTTATTTTTTATATCTTGTTTAAGTCTTATTTAGGAGTTTAGTTTTTAGTTCTTATTTTAGTATAAAATACAATAGACAGTTTATCTAACTACGTAAGGAGGATTTCAACGATATATTTCATTCAGTTAAAACTCGAAAAGCGTTCCACGGATATCTTGGATTCAAAAACACTCATAACAGTTTCAATCGACAGCACGGGGAGATTGACTTCCATTGATAATATTTTTGTAACATAATACTAATGTTTTAATAGTCTGTTCATCGCTTTTTCAAACACATCGATATCGATTTTTATTTATTTATTTGTGGTATTATATTAGAAGCTGAAACTGGTCCGCCTTCCAGAGAATCCGAATTAGCCGTGGTTTGTCATGTTTGTATAGCAGTCGTTCTCGCGAAACGTTCACATCTTCTTCAGTACACGCAACCTTTATACATTTAGTAAGATGCTAAAACTTCATATCGGCAAGGATGTATAAAAGTGTACATCTTTTAAGCTGTAAATTAAATGTACATTTGCTGAGATGCATATAAACTATTTGTTGAATGCATATAAACTGTGCATTTGTGAAAATTAATTTAAATTGTATACATGTATCTGTAAAGGTGTATATTCTCAGTATATATATATATTCACAAATGTAAAATGTATATGCATCTTTACAAATGTACATTTTATATGCATTTCTAAAGATATACATTTAACAGATGAACGGTCATTTTATATGCATTTGAAAAATGTACAGTTTGCATGCATCTCAACAAATGTACAGTTTACATGCATCTGGACAAATTACAGTTTATATGCATCTTTCCAAAATTTTATATACAGTATTTATATACAGTTTATATGAATCTGAACACATGTACAGTGTATATGCATCTGAACACATGTACAGTGTATATGCATCTGAACAAATATACTACAGTATATGGATCTGAACAAATGTACAGTTTATATGCATCTGAACAAATGTACAGTTTATATGCATTTCACCAAATGTACAGTTTATAAGCATCTCACCAAATGTATAGTTTGTAAGCATTAAACCAAATTTACAGTTTATAAGCATCTCACCTAATGTACAGTTTATAAGCATCTCACCAACTGTACAGTTTATAAGCATTATAAACAATGTACAGTTTAATTGCATCTGAACAAATGTGCTGTTTATATGCATCTGAACAAATGTACAGTTTATAAGCATCTCACCAAATGTACAGTTTATAAGCATCTCACCAAATGTACATTTTGTTAGCATTTAACCAAATTAACAGTTTATAAGCGTCTCACCAAATGTACAGTTTATAAGCATCCAACACAATGTACAGTTTTTAAGCACCTCACAAAATGTACTGTTTGTAAGCATCTCACTTAATTTACAGTTTATAAGCATCCAACACGATGTACTGTATGTAAGCACCTCACCAAATGTACAGTTTGCAAGCATCTTACAAAATGTGCAGTTTGTAAGCATCTAACCAAATGTATTGTTTGTTAGCATATCACAAAATGTACATATTGTAAGAAACTTACCAAATGTGCAGTTTGTAAGCAACTAACTAAATGTACAATTTATAAGCATCTCATAAAAAGTACAGTTTATATGGATCTTAACAGATGTACAACAAGATTGCCTATACTAAAGTAGCTGTGTTTTATATGATTTACCTGATAGCAGGTTAATGAAATTATGATGATGGTTGACTGAGATGGCGAACATCAATATTATTTTAATATCCGAATTATTTTGTGTCTGGACGACAATTGCTATTAGTCTAGTTTTGTGTTTTGTTTGCTGTATTTGTTGTTGCTTTTTTGAGCGAGTAAGTTACTGGTGCTTTGTGCAGATTGCGGTGTTGTTCAATACTTTTAGTGCTTTTTTGAAAAAGTAATATATATATATGTGATAAAAATGAACCTACCCCTTTTTGACAGAGTTCCGAACAGAAGGCTTTTCCATTTGATTTAGACTGTCTTGTTTATGTTTATATTCTAACGCTTCACTGATTACACGTGAACTGTTTTGAACTGTCTCAACAATATATTCTTATGAAAACCACAGTTAGCCCCCTTTATGTTACCGCGATAAATTATTCTTTAAAGAGAATAATTAAAATTACTTCTTGGCTTCATAAAAGACTGTAATAATAATATAAATTTATTTGGCCGAAAACATAAATCTTTACATACATGAATTACAATAATATAAAGAACAATTACCAATACATATACAAATATTAATACTTATTCAGTTAAACTAGAATAATATAAATTAAGGCGGGCCAAAAATTAAATATCCGCCACATAAGTTACCGATGCATAAAATGCAAAAATAAAATAAAATAAATAACCTAGAAATTTGACAAAAATAAAAAAAAAAAGGAGAGGGTGGGTGGGTAAATTTCGATCTGATTACTCTAACGTATTCTAATGTAATGACTAGGAAAAAGAATTCACTTTAAAACTAAAGGTGGAGTGAACACAATTCGAAATCAGTTAAGCGAGAATATCAAATGATCGGCCAAAGGGGGGTAACTAGAACATATTTCGCATCGTAATTACTAGTTTTTTAGAAAAAACAAACCAATTACTTCTTGGCTTCATAAAAGACTGTAATAATAATATAAATTTATTTGGCCGAAAACATAAATCTTTACATACATGAATTACAATAATATAAAGAACAATTACCAATACATATACAAATATTAATACTTATTCAGTTAAACTAGAATAATATAAATTAAGGCGGGCCACAAAAATTAAATATCCGCCAAACTAGCCCGCCAAACAAAACCAAACAAGTTACAGATGTGGTTAAACCCAAGAGATGTAACACTCTCTTGAAAGTTCAACTCCAAGCAGGAAGAATAAAACACTTCTTCAGCTGCTAGATCTACTTAGGAGATACTCACGGAAATCTCTCCTAAAAGTAGAGTACCTTAAAGAGACATATATACACTAATGAATCCAAAGGATGAAACACTCTCTTGAAAATTCAAACACCTAAGGAATGAAACACTCCCTTTAGGCTAGCCTATAAAAACTAAATAATAATAATGACATACATGAAGACAAAATACAAAATACTAAATTATTTACATATGATTAATAGCATGCTGGAAACACTGGCGCAATTCATATTGCCCAGCTTCATTAAGGTGAAGCCCACCATCTTTAAAAGCAAATAATGACCTTACTGGAATGCCTTTATGAAAAAATCTTTTAAAAGACCTAATATAGCTTAAATTACTCTTAGAACACATCCTGCTCAATTCTAAATTAACACTTTTACACTTATTACCTGTATAAGAAAAATCAACAGGCCTTGGCAGAATAGAAGATATAAAAATTTTAATACTAGATGAATAAGATTTGATAGTAACAATAAGTTCCCTAAAATCAGCAATAATTTTGTCAACAGAGTTATTAACTATATCATTCGTACCTAAGTGAATAATAATATGAGAATAGTTAGCTAAACATATATCTCTACCCTTAATCATGTTTCTTAAAGAATGTATCCTGGCTCCTCTGACCGCGACCAAATCCATGCAATTTATGTCATCCAAATATTTCCCTATAGAATCTGTAAAAACCAAAACCTTCTTACTGGTCACAACTTCTGAAAGACAATCAAACAAATTTTGCCATATTTCTAACTACAGAAATTTTATCCTTCATAGAAAATTCTAAATATATTTTATAGGCATCGCTTGCCCAGTCCCCGTGTAATTGAATAAGATCACTAGGTACATGTGAACTAAATGCAAAAGTGGCACCACCTCTCCTAAAACTATGTGATGAATATAGATTAGGATCTCTCCCTTTCTTCAGAATAACAGATTTCAGCTTTCTCTGGAACTGACCATAAGTGACTGGTGTCAACTTCGAATTCTTATTTATAACAAAGGCAGGGGAATCATGAGATGCCGGAACTTTACTACACATATGATTATACGCAGAAACCGGACAAAGGACAGAGCCAGGGATTTTAACCAACGGAATCTTTAATCTTCTTTCCCCATGTTGAATAGTCTTAGTCCATTCAAAAACAACTATAGCAATATCGTTAACAACAAAGACTTTACCTCTGGTCAATTGCTTATTCTTGTCAAATTGAGAACAAGAATCTGGAACTAAGTTAGGTTTCCTGGACATCAAGAAAAAGGCAAACAAAAAAAGACACCAATATACACAATCAGAACCATTTTCTAAATTAAAATGTACCACCATCTCTAATAAAATATCTGGTGAAATGGGTAAAGCTCTACGTGGCATATGTGACTTGGTTCGTGACAATCCTTTAAGCAGTAATTTATAAACAAAACTGTCTAAGTGTGGAAAAGAGCAATCCAACATTAAATGCATAACTTTTACACCATTAATATAATTCTTAATAGATTCTACAGATTTAAAAGACCGACTGAGAAATTGTGCATAACAACAAATAGTATCCAAATTTGCAGGAATAAAACTCATATTAAAGTACGTGCAAAATAGTAAAAAGGCTCTCCATTGGACTAATAAGTTTTTCTTCGATCCTAGCGCATATGCTGCTCTAGTAGAAACTTTAACATCCTCTTTTAACTGTAATAATTCTAAATCTGAAAAGCATTCAAAAATTTTTTTTTTATTGGCTGTCCAATGCTTGTTCAAATATAAACTTTATCAACGTAATTACCACTTATGCGAAAATTTAAACAAATGTTCTTCCGCACTAAACTCTTCTAATGAACCTGATACCGCATTATAGAACAATGCAGCAAATTTATCCGAAGTATGCCATCTCGATAAATAATCAGGTAACCTATTGTCAGTTCCTGCTAAATGAACAGCCCTAATCTCAAATTCGTATATAGCAGCAATGTAGAAAAGTTCTCTCAGACAACACTGTAAAAAGGTATCTCTGGACTTACCAGTGTTAATTACAGTAACAGAAGTAATGTTATCGCACAAAATACGAATTCTCTTTCCCCTGAAGCACTGCGCCCACAACTTTAAACATACTATAATAGATAATAACTCGAGACAGTTTATATGTAGATTAGACTCCATAATAAATTCTGGAAAAACTTGATGAAAGAATTTTCCACCAAACCAACCACCGCAACCCGACAAGCAAGCGTCAGAAGAAAAAACTTCGTCCGGTATCGACCATTCCTCTATCATCATCATTGATATGCCGTTGTAATGAGGTAGAAAATTGACCCACCACAATATATCATTTTGAACATAACTAGGCACTACAATATAACCAGTTTGATCGTAAGCTGATCTAAGCCAATTGAGCAACCTGCTCATAAATATACGTCCAGGTCTAACACAGCTCGCCATAAAATTTAATTTCCCTACCAACGATTGAATATCGCGTAATTTGGCAGATCTCTTGTTTGTCCAAAAAAGTAAAATTTCCTGAATATCTTTTAATTTATCGTCAGGAATTTGTAACAAAAGTTTACTAGTATCACATATTATCCCCAGAAACTCCATCCTAGTACTAGGAGAAACTGCCTTATGAGACGATTCTTCTAAACCACAGGAATCAAGTAAACGCTTTAATTCAATATATGCCTTATCGGCTCTGTCAACTGATTCCACCCCCGCAAAATCATCTAAATAGTTTACTATATCAAATCCCATTTGCCGATACATGAAAGCAACTGCATTTGTAACACGCTGGCAAATATGAGCAGCTGATCGCAAACCCATGCTGAGGACTCTATCGAAATATAAATGATCATTCCATTTGTATCCAACTAAGTGCACATCGTGTAAGTCAATGAAAATTTGTCTGTAAGCCCTACTCAAGTCCCGTTTGAAAATAAAACAGTTCCGACCATGCTTTTTAATAAGCTCTACTAATGCATCAACATTTGGATATTTTAAATGAACCTCATTTCCTAAATAGCTGTCTTTGTCAATATAACCGTTGACAGCACCCCCTCCTTTTACACTTAAGTCTAAGATGATCCTCCGTTCCTGAGAACCTTTTTTGGGAACACTATTCAGCGGCGAAATGACAATATCATGAGAAAACGGATTTACGTGAAACGGTCCTAATACTGCTTTCTTCTCGATTTCTTTTTTCAAATATTTCTCTAAATCATCCGGGAACTCGACCGCTCCCTTGTGATTTTGAACGATCTTCTCAGAAGAAAATTCAGTACAATTTTCACAACCAATAGGAAAACCGAATTCCAAAAATTGACAAATGTTCCTATCAAAATAATCTGTTAACATGAATTTGAAGAAGTCTATATTCAAATGCGAAACCACTGGGATTTTACTATCCTCAAAATTATACTTCTGCGAACTCATAATAAGTTCGTGATCCGACACAGATCTTTCTAAAAACTCAAACCAATGTTTATCTAAATTGTGTACTTCTTTGCAAACTGAACAATTTGAAAAATCTCTATTACCTTCATATACTACCGTATTGGAACTAGAAAACATTTTACGTGCTTGATTTCGTTTCAAATATTCAGGATAAAAAATTTCAGCGTCAGGATTCATCGGAGAAAAAGATATATCTAGTCATCCAGACTTTGGAAAATTAGGACAGGAGTTAGCACATTCAGGATGACTTAGTTTGCTTTTATCTTTTTTCCAGCATACTGCACAAATGTGCTGAACTACTCTCTGCTGACCTTTAATGAAAGTTGTATGTGACCCTTTGTGCGTACAACGGTTCCTATTAAAAAGAGTACAAAACCAAACCTGGTCATCCTTATTTTCCGACGACTTAGCGGGAAAACTCGATGTTTTTGCTTTAGGCACAATATACTGAGTAAGAATAGGAACTTCGATAGACGATGGATCATCATCCCAGGACTTCTGACCTAACTCAATTTTGCGTAACCACGCAGCATAAAAAGATAGCAGACCTTTCCAAGAATAAATATTGCTATAATATGTTATCTTCTTTAGTAGATTTAAACGACCTGACCTCTCTTTTTCTGAAATGCTTTTACTTGTAATTATCTCCAGCTCACCTGCAGTAAAAAGTTTAGGATCTAAATCGTTAAAGGACACAGACTCGTTAACGAATTCATATTGAAGAGCAGATTGGGGCCAGAGCAATTGAGTTTTGACTTTGTCGGAAGCCTTTGCTTTAATTCCGGACTTGGTTTTCTTGTTTTTCTTCTTTTTCTTTTCGTCACAATCTGACTCTGAATCGGAACTATCCGAAACCCTGATACAATCTACTTTCTTTTTTCCCTTCTTAACAGTGACAGAGTGAGATTTTTCAGATGAAGTACTAGAAGACGAATCAGAATCAATTGTTTGCTCAAGAAGACCTAGCTTTGATAACTTCTTGTCTACTATTTCGTTTAATTTTTCAAATTGCCTAAGTTCATTTAGTGATTAGTAAATTTCGATCTGATTACTCTAACGTATTCTAATGTAATGACTAGGAAAAAGAATTCACTTTAAAACTAAAGGTGGAGTGAACACAATTCGAAATCAGTTAAGCGAGAATATCAAATGATCGGCCAAAGGGGGTAACTAGAACATATTTCGCATCGTAATTACTAGTTTTTTAGAAAAAACAAACCGAAAGAGATATTAAACTAGCTGACCTAAAAAGTAATAGAATATTCAAAAAGCAAAGCGCCAATGGAAACAAAATAAATAAGATTCTTTATTTCAAATAAAATTGCCAAAATAAAAAAAATTAAATACCAGTAAAATATCTACTCTGTATTGTAATAATAAATCTACTATTTTTTTTATTACAAACTTTGTACTTATATCTAATGAAGGTAACTGAAGGTATGAGTACCAAACTCTCCCATTTAATGGCAGACACTGGTGTTGTCCCTGATGGATTGTGGTTTCCACAGCCCTGAAGGAGTAGAACTTTTGCAGTGTCGTAGGCATTAAGATACTCCATTTATCACTGATAGATAGTATAGTAATATGGGAGTATACTGGGAGAGGCGAAAGAAAGACTGCGCGAGGGAGACTGTGCGCAAACTGACGAGTCTGAATAGTATGCGCAATACCGAACGAGTGAGAGCGACAGTAGACGATGATGGACGAGTGAGAGCAAGAGTGGACAAATGCGAGCGACAGTAGACGAGTTAGAGCTAAAGCAGACGATAGTGGACGTGAGAATGTCAGCAGACGAGTGTGAGCGACAGCAGACGAGCGAGTGTGTAGGAGTGAGAGCGACAGCGGACAAGTAAGTGCGACAGTCGATGAGTGAGAGCGACAAGCAGACGAATGAGAGTGACCAGTAGACGAGCGATAGTGGACGGGTGACAGCGACAGCAGACGAACAAGTGCTGTCAGCAGACGAGCGGGACGGCAGCAGACGAGTGGGAGCGGCAGTAGCAGCACGACCGAGAGTGGACGAGCGAGAGCAACAGCAGACGAGTGAGAAAGAAATAATGAAATTGCAAGAGTGGGAGAGAGAGAGAGAAAAAAACTGTGTGCGCGAGAATGGGCGAGAGTAGACGAGTAAGAAAGATAGAGTGTGTGCGTCAAAGTTGATTACTGAGTGAGTGGATAATGAGTATGTGGATGATAAGAGAGGAGAAATTCATATATATATATATGAGGATCATATATATATGTAAATGAATTTAACATGTGTCGAAAAGGATGAACATTAATTTACAGATTTGCTGTTTATCTGTTTACAGTCTACATACATTTTACTATTAAAATGTACAGATTTCGTGTACACATGTGTATGTTTTACATTTTTTCGAAAAAAATATCACTGTTAGAGTAAATAAAAAACAAACACAATGCAAATCGAAAATTACACACTGAGATTGAAAGAAAACACACAATAAGATTTAAAATAAAACATTGAGATTTCAAGTTTTAACATATCAAATTATCATAGGTTTTTTTTTTGGACATGCAAAGTAAAGTTACCTATAACGACCAATACGACAAGAAGTATGATTGAAATTTGTGAAATATACATCTGGCTATAGGTAACCTTCTGTATCAAGACGTCACAAAAACATTTCATGAAATATAAAAGAAGAAAAAACACGTTTAAAGTCATATGGAACTAGTTTCTGGTTATTTTTTGTTTAAGGAAACTATAACCGGATTGAAAGAATAACATTTACATGGGTGAAACGTTTTTGGTAGCAAATTATTTGGGAAAACGTCCACACCTGGCGTGTTCAAAAACAAATATTAGTTTACTATATATGCAATATTGAAAGCAGTCATAACTTGTATTCAACTCATTATTTGTCTAGTAAATTTCCTAATTCAAATATGTTTAAAACCAGACTAATGTTCATTATCGTCCTCCAAGACAACTTTTTCTTCCATTTATGGGACGTAACTTTTTAGCTCTGGTTGTCTTCATTACCAATATACAAATATAATAACACAAAGAGATAAAGATAAAGTGTAAATGGGATTGGTTACGTATATCCCGTATTAAATGAACTTGGAGTGTGGGCGAATTCGTGGTAAAAAATGTCAACTATGAGAATCTTTATCTCCCACAATTTTTAACAAATGTTCCCTAAGGTACACAAGGGCCACAAAAAAAAAGACTCAACATAGGTAACCGTATGTGCATAGACAAACGCACCCGAAGTATATTTTGATATTATTGTATCTATTGATTACCTTTATTTCTAATGTACTTTACAATTAACTTTCCATTATTTTCAATTTTTTAGATATTTTTTCACGGTCTGGCGCAAACTATAATTGCTTGAAATCAGAATGGTTTCCATGGCACCAACGAGTTAAAAAGAATAGATATAGAAACTAAATTTATTACCTTACCTTTTCCATTAACAAATTATATTTGACATTCGAAGGTTATTTTTTTTCTGAATTAGAGCATGTAGATGTCTGTGTGTTTCTTTAATTTTTATCTTAAATCACAGTTTGTGATTTCTAATTCTCAGTTCTTGTGTAATTTAGAATTCCGAATTTTAATCTTTTTTTCGGTTTTTTTTATTAAATCTTAGTATGTACACTTTTCGAGAGAAAAAAAAATCATAAGCATAGTTTTGACGTGAACGGATAACAATCATTTTTCTCTCGTCTCTTTGTTTGTCTGCCTGTCGATTTCATTGGTCTGTATACATGTATAAAAGTATAAACTGCAGATGAATAAAACTGTACAAAATTTGCGTCAAATCTTAAGATGACAAAAAAAAATCAAATATGTGTATACATAAACTCAATCACGATATTGTAATTAATATGTAATTAATGTTTTGACAGAAATGAGCGATACTAGTACATGTACGTTTACATTGGCGCCACAATTGCAACACGTTCTAGGGGGAAATGTCAGAAATAAAAATGTCCAACGTAACAAAAAAAGATAGCGGCACATTTTTATTATTGTTTTTGGCATTACGTGACAACTTTGTGAATCGTTGACGCGTGCAGGACCTTAAATGACTTATGTCCAAAAATACAAACTTCATTGATATATTATTGATACTTAAATAATCATTAATGAAATATAATTATTAATGACCGGAAGGAAAAAGATGTTCATGCAGTATACGGATTGCTTACGTCAATGAACAGTCCTTGTTATTTAAGTACCTTGTGTGTAAGTTTTTGTCCGTTTTAGAACCGGAACTTTTGTTTTAGACAGCAAAACAATGTGACAAAGACTTCCTAAAAAAAACCCAACTAAAATAGATTCCTTGGAAATATATTACGATCTGAACATGTTTTAAGATATTATTATAAATGCGTTCATTGCTGCAAAAATGAGCTTCGTTTTTTTAAATATACATTTAATTGAAAGAGCCAATTCATAACATGTTAAAGAACTTGCACAATGATATATATAAGTCTATTGCCATTAGACATATTTGATTTTATAATTCATTATAAATATATATAATGAATTGTTGCTTGATTCAACGTTTGTTGCAAAGAGCACATGCATTGCTATATATTTAGTTTTTTTGTTTACAGTAGGTGTGAAAACTTATACACATCAAACAAATGTTCTTCTTCAGTTTAACCCTGCTTTATTTCAGATTCTTCGCTAAAACTTTCAGTGCTATACATCCGATAACAGTATGTTTCTTTCAGGGAGAAAGTAAGATAATAAGAGGCAAATTTGACCATTATATTTCATAATTGTTCGTAATTTGCATATTCCAATTTGAGTGTTACGCAATGATAACAGAAAGTACATCAGAACTGCGACATTACATTAAACCTTTTACCCTCACAAATGCGAAGACCTAGACACAAAACTTGTCAATAATTGTTTTTTTTTTTTAAATGTTCATGAATACACATCTTTTTGGCATCCACTAATGTAGATATAAGCGAAATGCTCCTAAAACCTTATATTTCATCTGCTCGTCTAAATAGCATTGCATTACCGTCTTATACATCAGGAATATGGCCATTGTTATATTATAGTTCGTTTCTGTGTGTGTTACAATTTAACGTTGCGTCGTTTGTTTTCTCTTATTTTTGAGTGTATATTGACATTGCGATAAGACGTGTCACGGTACTTGTCTCTCCCAAATTCATGTATTTGGTTTTGATGTTATATTTGTTATTCTCGTGGGATTTTGTCTGATGTTTGGTCCGTTTCTGTGTGTGTTAGTTACATTGTAGTGTTGTGTCGTTGTTCTCCTCTTATATTTATGCGTTTCCCTCAGTTTTAGTTTGTTACCCCGATTTTGTTTTTTGTCCATGGATTTATGAGTTTGAACAGCGGTATACTACTGTTGCCTTTATTTAAAATAACTCATATATGCCTAAATAGAACTGCAAAAATAGTCTAATTAGAAAAGCAGACACAAATATACCATAAAGTCACATGATTATATTTCTATTTTTTTTACAGCTAATGACATCATACATTTTTAACGGTAAGCCACCAGTGGTGATATCATACATTTAAAAAATATATTTTCAATAAAATCATTAAGTCAATTGACCTTGAGCTGCCTTATTATGACAAAGAGTGACTGCGCAAAGATTTGTTTTCGCTAAATAATTATGACATCGATGTGATTATTTTTAATTTGTTTTTAAATTTATTTACATCTGTCTTTCCTAAATGTACTTTGTATCAATCATATGCGCGAATTATTTTGTAGTTTTTATTTATTGCCCGTTTTGAGTACCTATATAACTTCTGCTTTAAGATATCGATTCCGAAAATCATTAAATAAAAACCACAAAAAACATCCAAGGACTCGTCAGTTATGTTTTGAACGATTATCTAGATGACCAATCACTGGACCTTATGACTTTTGTTATACCTACAAGTATATGACCGGTAACAACAGAGCTTGTTTCTGATTGTCGGTTTTATTGCTAACTTTGACAGTTTAGTTGTCCCCTAGAGGAAACCATCAAAAGGAACTAGATACACACAGGTGCTAAAACAGGGAAAATGTCATAAAATTACTCATCAAATGTAGAAGATATTCATGCCATTTGGTTTGCGCGACGTCATTCTTGTTCGTTCTCATAATAGTTATATTTTTTTCTCAAACAAAGCTGTTGGTAAAAGTGAGCCTTCAATTTTATAATTTTTCTTTGGGATTTTTTAATTGGAACTACTTACTTTTGTTATACGTGTTATATTTCAAATATTTTCGAGTTATTACAACAGTAATATTTAAAAGTCGAATTGCCGCTTTTTCTTGACGGGAATAAGTTCACACATTTATCAATCAAAATCGGTCATTCATTGCCGAGACATCGTGCGATTATTCCTGCACCAATCCTCACATAAACAATACGCATTGACACTTCGGTTACCAAATATCAACAGTGATGGGGGACGCTCACTATCATAACAAACAAAAATGAACAGGTATTCGACCAAACGATGTGTAAAGCTATTGTTTTTAAATTTGAAATGCTGTGTGGATATTATGACTAAATAATACAAGTCAGAAAAGGATATTCAGTTCTATGAGAAGGAGTTAACTTCACTATGAAATTTTATTTTGTTTCGTGTTTTGTTTTTGTGTTTTTATCAGTGTTGTGTGATGGTAAAGGACGAAATGAAATCCAGAGGAAAAAACGAGTCAAACATATTAGTACAAAAGTATATAGACCTTCAAAGGATATGTATGCGAAATATCTTAACATGAATCCACCTAGGTTTCCACCTACGATTATCCATACACGATTACGTGTACCGTTTGACGGGCCACCACCAAAGTACAAATGGAAACCAAAATCCTTACACGTGAATAGGGATAAAATGCGGAGTAAAATGTTGAACTCTTTGGGTAGAAATACAAAAAATGTAAAATGGTATCCGTCTACAAATCCAGTTTTAACCGGTAAAAAATTTGGCATAGGAAATCCAACGAAACATGTAAAGAGGAAAACATACCGAACAACAAAACAATTCAATCCGTCAACTAAATCAGTATATAGATACACTGTTGCTCCAAGAAAACCTCATCCAATCAGAGCAAGGATTACTTATCCAGCAAAGGTAATGCCAATTCGTACAACAACAACAAAACCACCAAGATCAAAGTCAATAAATCTGTTTAATCCTATAGGTGACTATGTTCTTTCTACAGAACCTACAACAACAAAAGCATCTGCTTTTATTCCTGTGCCTATTTTGAATGAGGTTATCATTAATTTTGCAAAACCAGTGTCGCAAACAACTACTATGAAACCTATTCCAATTGCCAAGAACAAACCAGTACATTCAGTATTTGAAAGTACAACACCAATACCATGGCCAAGAGTTTTCACGCGTAGACCAACATCTAGAAGACAACCTCCACCGTCGATAGTCTTAATAAGACCTAGACCTAGACCGAAGCCTAAAACTACCTTTTCACCAATTATTTTACACCAGACTACAATGCCGCAAATTATTGTCCCTCCCGTTTTTCCTGCTTTTTTTGAACAAGCACCAAGGTTACCAACTTTGAAAAACAACGACGTGAAGCGCGTTCGCATACTTAAAACAACACAATCTCCAATTACTACCCAGAAAACAACCAGCACTGGTTTACCTCAGACAACTTTTCAACCTACCGTAGTACCACACACCACTACTCAAAAGTCAGGTCAAATGAAATGGCGCGAAACTGACGACAACGATTCGTTAAATATTAAACCTCTGCAAGAATCTTCAACAAAATCATTTGAGCCTATAACAAGATATGTGTCTGTTGAGAAAACAAGCACACAAGGTACACTAACGTCTGTTTCAATGGAGGATTTAACACATAACATTACAACAATGATCTTGGATGAACTTGCAAAATCTTACACGAAGTTTCCAACATATACTGTTCAAGATAACATGATTAGTTCTACTGAATCATCACAGGGAATATCTACGGAATTACCTACTACGACATTCAAACCTATTGTGACAACGGTAAAACCTATTGTGACAAACTTTAAACCCATTGTAACAACGGTTAAACCTATAGTGACAACAGAAATGCCAACATCAAGACACATTTCAATACCATCTGGACTACCAATAGATTACAGCCATCTTGAAGTGAAAGAGGAAAAAACTACTACGAAAACATCAATATCTGAACATTCAACACAAACACCTACCAGCTCAACAAAAAGTCCTTTGGTAATGTCTAAAATATCTCCAACAACAATAACAAAAGTAATTACAACCACAGCAACGGAGGTTCCTACTACCACAACAACGGAGGTACCAACTACCACAACAAAAGAAGTACCAACAACAACAACAGACGTACCTACAACAACGGAGGTACCTACAACCACATCAACGGAATTATCTACAACAGCAACAACGGAAATACCTACAACAACAACGGAAGTACCTACAACAACAACGGAAGTACTTACAACAACAGCGGAAGTACCTATAACAACCATCACAGAAGTACCTACAACAACCACCACAGAAGGACCTACAACAACAACAACGGTACCTACAACAACAACCACAGAAGTACCTACAACAACGGAAGTACTCAAAACAACAACGGAAGTACTACAACAACAGATCAACAACAACGGAGGCACCTACAACCACAACAACAACAGAAGTACCATTAACAACAAAGAACGTACAATCAACAACAACGGATATACCTTTAACCACACCAACGGAAGTATCTACAACATCAACAGAAGTACCAAAAACCTCAACAACAGAAGTACCTATTACAACAACGGAGGTACCTTCAACATCAACGGAAGTACCTTCAACAACAACAACAACAACGGATGCACCTACAACAACCACAACAACATATTCACCTACAACAGCAACAACAATAACGAAAGCACATACAGCCGCAATAACAGAAAAACCAACAACCACATTTTCGCAAATACTAATGTCTTCTACTTCGAACTTACCTACCACCACACATATTTCCAAAGGACCAGAAATTGTTAAAAGGGGGGATAACATTCCTACAACTACTGAAGCAATAGATATGAAACATGGTTTGAAAATTATGGGAATACCACTATATCTACCTATGATACGTGAGGATCAATCGACAACACCAGAAACCAGAACAATAAAAGGTATATTCGTTCATATTCCGGTCACAACAGAAGCAATATCAGATCAAAATGAGACTAATTACATAAACAGTACCCTTTCAACAAATAATAATACAGAATTTTCTACAACAATGTCAATGATTGAAAATGACGAACAAACTTCAACGGTTTTGACATCAAACGAGTCAACTACAATGTTATCAACTTCATCCCAGAAGAGTTGACAACCGAAAAAACAAATTCAGAGGCGTCTACAATAATATCCACTACCACAGAAAACCAAACAGAAATACTACCAACTTCACCTTTGGAAGAGTCTACCACAGAAAACCAAACAGAAATACTACCAACTTCACCTTTGGAAGAGTCTACCACAGAAAACCAAACAGAAATACTACCAACTTCACCTTTGGAAGAGTCAACCACAATATCACCAACTCCATATTCAAATGAACCAACAGAAATACGAGAAATATACACTACAGAGAAAGCTGAACTGATCCCATCAACAACTACATTACCTTCTAGCACAACCTTGAAAAGTACTACAGTTTCGTCAACTACTTTAAGTACTACCAATTTGCCAACGACTGAAAGTACAACAATGGATAGTACCACAACGCCAATAACTAACACTACCTCGACGCAGTCCTTAACAACAGAAAAAGTCTTGAATAACTCTACATCTCCCTCAAATAGTTCTACAGAATTGTTCAACATTAATTCGGAAGCGATTACGAATGAAACAACACAAGAACTATTTTCTACAACCCGTATCGCTTCCAGTACTCCGACAACGACTGGTTTCGAAATGATTACGCCTCCAACGACAAATATTTCGACAACGAATGATTCTGAAATAATTACGACTTCTACGATCGCGGCACCTACAAAAAAACCAACTGATTCCGAAATAAGTAAAACTTCAACAATAGCCACGACGACAACTAGTTCAACAACGACTGATTCCGAAATAATTACATACTCCAACGATAGCTCCAATGAAAAGTACTTCGACGACGAATGATTCCGAAATGATTACGACTCCAACAAAAGCCACAACGACAACTATGCCAGCAAAGACTGATTCCGAAATTATTACCACTCCAATGATAGCTTCAACTACAAATACTTCAATAAGGAACGATTCCGAAACTAGTACGACTCCAACAACAGTGGCAACGACAACAACTAGTAGGGAGCCAACTACAGAGGTGAAAATTACTTTTCCAGAACACATGATTGGAAGGTTTCCATCTTCTACAATGAAACCTGCGGTCAGGGTACCACACAATTGCATCACTATGTAAGTAACTTTTGCTTCGAGAAAAAATCATGTCCTATCTTAAATAGGCAATAAATAAAAAAAACAATCATGACTGTTTACAAATCTTTAGATGTTTCGGAATACTAGGGATTACCTTTTGGAGTTTTTCAATGCTCTCTAACTTCGTACTTTATTTGGTATCTATGTTGAATTTATTGTTGCAATAGATGTATCTATATGTCTGAAGCAGGATGAAAGGTATCGTATGTCAACAGTGTTGCAACTATTACGAATTCACTTTTATTTCATATATTAATACATTAGTTTTCATTATGTATGTTTTGTCTATGTATTTGCTATAACCAAAATTTTTGTTTTTGTTTCACAAATTAAGAATTCTTATTTATAAAACATTTTCAAAACTACTTTTGGGTCCGATTATGATGATAATTTTATGTTTAATGCTAGACTCACAAATGTGTACAGTTTTTATGGTTATAATGAAATATGTTTATAATCAGCCATTACTGAGAAAATCATAATTATGTCAGTACAATATCGAAATTAAGTGTCATTTATTCCTATATAGATTTGTCATGTATGTAATTTTTTTCAGGGCAGAAATTCATATTTGTATTTACGCGATGATAATTATAAATTATAGATAAATTAAATGACAATGCAAGTAACTGTAAACAGTTCTGTGTTTAATGGTAAACAATCATTCAATTTGGACAGTAGAATGCTTTAAAGAAAAGTGTTTTTATATCAAATAATAGGAGAATTTCCAATATGTTAAACACTATTTACCTAAGACTGTATATTTATGATAATTTGTTAACCACAAATATCGTCCAAATTACAGCTACATTCGATATCTTTCTACTCAAAAAGTATAACAATATTATTGTCAAAAATTAATCATCAATACTATATATTCAGTAAATTTTTATTTCAAAGAAAACATATACTTTATACAGCCAGGACGATATCCTAAAAGAAAATATAAAGTTGAAGATGGTTATGTGTTTTTTATAGTCTATATATAGGTCTTAAAATTAACATGTATTTATCATTTTCCAATTTTCTATTTAAGGGGGTGTCCGCAAGGCAGAGTGTGTTTATCAGATCAAAACGATATTTGTTTTAAAGGCGAAAAAGCAGGTGCATGTTTTTGCAAACCTGGTAAGTATAATTGGTTGGTTTTTTTGTTGTTTGATCTTTTGTAAACAAATCTTTATCAAAGTATAAATAATATGGTTGATTGGTTGTTGGTTGCTTAGCGTCCAGTGGCAAATATTTCATGCATAATCATGGAGATACATAAATAAGAAGATGTGGTATGTATGCCAATGAGACAACTCTCCTTCCAAGTCACAATGTATAAAAAAAATTATAACAATTATAAGACGAAGTATGGTCTTCAACACGGAACCTTGACTCACCCCAAACAGCAAGCTATAAAGGGCCAACATGTTTTCATTCTTTCACCGTAAACATTTGTCTCGAAAATTCAACGAGAGCTGGCACAAACTCAAATGTAGAACGTATGTGTTGGAATGTTCCTTTGATATCTTTCGTCTCTTTTTTATATTTTTATGAACATTCAAATAATGGAGATCGTAAAATATTAATAACACATCTTTTTAATGAAATTACATGTATCACCTTATGACATGAAAACGAATAACATTTAGGGTTTTAATCTACTAAATTTATTTTTATAGGATGTAAGCATGAGAATATGTTAATTGAATTAGGACAGCCTGTTGTTATGGACCGATGTGGCAATTTGTGTTACTGTGGCTCAGGCGGATTGGTAAGTACATAAACACATTATTTTAATATGATATAACTTCTTACTAAACAAGAAATGTCAAAACCTACTTTTGGGAAATAAATTAAAACACATTTTTTAACCACATCATTGTTTTAAAAATAAGACAAATCCATTTATTTATAAAATTGCAATGCATAAGTTAATACATTTGTAAATGTTTTAATATGGTATAGAGCGATTTCAACAATAAAAATCAAACATTCTTGGTTTTTTAAAATAAATTTGATATGATAATTATTCCAAACAAATGAATTGATATATGATTTGTAAATGCCAGTTACGAATGTCTTATCAATGAATACCCGGTCCATTCTACCAAACCTCGGTAATTTCGTGTACTTGCAATGAAAGGAAATTTTACATCATCAAGATCAATGCTTACACTACAACTACAATATGCGATTAGGAATTGTTTTTTTTTTACGTTTTAATTAAACCGATGATTGAGTGGGTAAGAATACCAATCCAAATTAAATCCATTTAGTGGTAGCTAGATTTATATTTTAAATAAGGAAACTAAACTTGAATTATAAGCCATAGGTCTGTACTTCCGTTTACTAAGTACTCAGAGTACAAAACTTGTATTCGAAACCCCAAATCCAGTGTTTTGATTGGTTGATTTCTGAGTTTAAGTGCGATAGCCATAATCTTAACTTTTATGACCTCGAGAGCTAGTACTGTGGATTCATTTTTATTCGTGGTATACCAATTTTCGTGGGTTTCGTGGGTCACAGCGAACCACGAATTTAAGAATTCAACGAAGAATAATCCCGAGAAATGTGTATGGAGTTGGATGTTTATTTCCGGTTATGTTATGCAGTTCTAGTATAGTGCTGACCAGCGATAAACATTGTAACATAACACGTGATTTTTATTGAAAGAAGATACAAGTATTTTGATTAAATTCTATAATAAAAATATCGAATATCAGTGATAATTTACTTTTAAAAATTGATCAAAACTGTTCATGGAAAATAACTGCAAGTTGTTAATTACCGTGTCATAGTTTGGTTTACCTGTGATTAAAAATCAATAGGATTAAGTACGGGGATATTGCCCGTAGGTATTACCAATGTTATTTTAACTGATCGGGCGGAGCTAATGATTTAATTTGCATAAGGACAGTCTATTTGAAGATGTGTGTGATAAGGATGATTTCCGTTATAATTATTAATGAATTCTAATCACCTATCAGTGTCACCAAACGTATATACAAAAGAACTGAGTGTATGATATTGGACGAATAACTGGACATTTCATTGATGAGTTTATCCCAAAAGTCCTGTCTACAGATGGACTGGTCTTAAATACGCGAACTTCCTAAACCCCGCCCAGTCAAGTGAAATAAATCTAGTAATAATATTGTTTATGACAGGAACATTTATTTTCACACCTTATACTTATATCACTGTTTATTATATCGTGATTAGGGAAATTAGTTTTCAATCATAAAGTTTTGAATGCCTTATAGAATTTAGACAAGAATTTATAAATTGTAAAACAAACAAATAATTAGTTGTCTCTGCCCATTATTGTAATCGAAGTTATCAATGAACACTTTAACCTAGAATGACCAATTAAGCGAGGATTTTGACAATTCAAAACTTTTTCAATGAATTCCTTCTTTTTGTTTTGTTTTATTATTGATCGAACCAAGGATGTTATATGATCTCCTAAATCAAAAAGAAATCCACGAATTACGTATCTAATGTTTTGTTGTTGTAATCAGCGATCCACGAATTTACGTATACCACGAAACGTCTTTTTTTCTCTTTCCACGAAAATTGATACCCACGAATATAAATGAATCCACAGTATGCGTATACTATCTCCATATTTTCGTGTTTAATATGAAAAAAGTATGAAACATATTGAAAATCACAAAAACACTGAACTCCGATGAAAATTCAAAACTGAAAGTCCCTTATCAAATGGCAATTTCAAAAGATAAAACACGTCAAACAAATTGACAACAACTGGCATATTCCTGACTTGGTACAGGCATTTTCTTATGCGCTAAACCTCTCACTTGTATGACAGTCATATCAAATTCCATCGCCCTATAAATAGAAACCTGAATATTCTAGCATCGCAAAGGGTTTGCATTTAAGTTAAAATTTTAATGTCTCCTTCATAAGTTAATACTTGAATGTCTACAGTTTTCAGTTATTTGGATTAAACCTCTTTGTACATACATAACTTGTATAACACTACATCATCAAAGTTCTGAATATTATTGGAGGGTAATAAAGTTTTGTAACACTTTTATGATAAACAACATATGAAACGTATGACACACGTCAAAATTGAATGACATTTGACAAAAACCTTTGATCTAAAAAAAATCTTAATGGTCTAGCCCATATGGGGTGAAAAGTAGAATAACAAAAATATCGAACTGCAAGGAAAATTCAAATCGCGAAAATTAATGGCAAATTCTAAAGCTCAAACACACAAAACGAATGGAAAACAACTGTCGTATTCATGGCTTGGTACAGGCATTTCCTTATTTATAAAATCAATTATGGTCATGGTTTACTTTTCTTCTTTTTCCTGACCAGTTTGTTTGAGTGTTGATATTTTGTTTCACTTTATGTGTTGCGTAAGTTTATTAAGACTAAGTCAGTACCTTTTATTATTCTTTTTCAGACTGCATGTACGAAAATACCATGTGAAAAGAGCAGATATGTAATAACAACACCAAACCCTTTTAAACCAGTCGAGTTTAAACCTGATGTTAAGGATAGAGGACCGACTAGGGGAGACTCGCCTTATTTCTATGTTGACAATACGAAGTCAAAGTCAATAAAAGTTCATGGATTACATTTCCCGGATCAATTGTTGGCGTGGTTGTCGCCGTTTTCGTCAGAATTCAGGGAAAGTCTTCCTTCTTCTGGAATAAAGGCAATTTCGATTGAAAATCTATTCAAAACTTGAAACCTCAGTGTGAAAAAAAAGTTTGAAAACAGATTAAGTTTCAGATTCAAGTTTATATGGTTTATCTACCGCTTTAAAACCATCGTTAGCTTGCGAAGCAGTGTTTTGTAAAGATAGACCTGTTGTTAGCGGATGGGCTGCTGGATCCCTATCTTTGTAACGTTTTAATGTTCGTGGCTCTATGAAGGAGAACCATGTGTTGCTTTCTGTCTTGTTAAACGTTTACTTGTGTAATTCTCGTTTCATGAAATGAAGTTATTTATTGTTTGAACAAATTAGCAGGATAATTTAATTTCATTGTTGACAAGCAGATGACAATAGTCCCATTTTATTATCGTTGTAAGATATTAATAAAATTATTAACAATATTTAGTGTATATGATTATGTTGTTTATCATGAAGATTGAAAATTAAATGACACTCAGTTTTACCGCATATCATACAATTCAAAATATACTCCTCCTATTGAAATATAACCAAGAATACAGTGGATTAAGCGAAAGGCTTGAAAGCCTATATAATATCTTATCATGAAGTCCATACACATTATCGTCATCATGGCTATTGTACTGCGATCTTTTTTATAACCTTTTTCGTGTGCTCAAAATAGTTACTCTAAAATTATTGTATTGTTTGTAATATTACTGCATGTTCATACAAACATTATATTGTTGTTTAACTCGATAAAGAGTAAATATAGATATGATTTACTAGTGTCCAATCCTTTTATACTTTTAGTCAATAAAATGCTAAACCCTAATAAGAATTTGGTTTGCTTTTTTTGGTCGTGTAGACAACTACTAGTATATGTGCCCTACTAGATATTCTAATCGACGAGACTCGTGTTGTCATTTTATTAAAAATAATTCAAGGAACCAAATAGATTTTAATAAGATGGCACGATATTAAAAGTCTGTTTCAAAAGAAATAAAAAGGACCAATAACAGAACCAACAAGAATGTATCACCAGTACACGAATGCCCCACTCGCACTATCATTTTCTATGTTCAGTGGACCGTGAAATTGGGGTAAACCCTCTAATTTGGCATTAAAATTTAAAAGATCATATCATAGGGAACATGTATACTAAGTTTCAAGTCGATTGGACTTCAACTTCATCAAAAACTACCTCGACCAAAAACTTTAACCTGAAGCGGGACAGACGGACGAACGAACGGACGCACAGACCAGAAAACATAATGCCCCTCTACTATCGTAGGTGGGGCATAAAAACTGGATAGGAAACAGGACTGTGTCACGTTGGGGTCACAATGACAAAAATTGTAACTGTAACAACAGATTAAAAATCTCAAGAATTCTTCATTAAATGAAAAGAACTTGTTCATAAATTCCAAAGCACTACAATACATGTACCGGTAATAACCAGTTATGCATGTTCTTATAATAAAAAAAAAGAACAAGAAGTAAACAAAGCAATAAAATATTTGTATTTTCATAATACATTAACACCATATCAGACGTGTTCCCGAAAGTGATTAATGTACAACTATAAAACATGCATAATTTTACAAACGTACAATCAAGAAAAAATTAGCATTGAATAAAAAGCAAACCAATAAACATTACACACCATACTAATAAAAATACCAATACATAAACAAAGAAACAAAACAAAATAAAACAAATCAATTGATAAATATAAGGAATAAAAAAAATGTAGTTGTAGTTTAAAAGTGTGATTTCTTATTTGTGTAACTGGCATTTACAGATCATATGTCAATTCATTTGTTTGGAATAATTATCATATCAAATGTATTTAAAAAAAACAAAACAGAATGTTTGATTTTTGATCTTGAAATCGATTTATACCATATTAAAACATTTACAAATGTATTAACTTATGCATTGCAAATTTATAAATAAATGGATTTGTCTTATTTTTAAAACAATGATGTGGTTAAACAATGTGTTTTTAATTTATTTCCCAGAAGTAGAATTTTGACATTTCTTGCTTAGTAAGAAGTTATATCATATTAAAATAATTTGTTTATGTACTTACCAATCTGCCTGAGCCACAGTAACACAAATTGCCACATCGGTCCATATCATTATACTATCCAAGAAAGATGAGTTTTGAGAAATTCACTCTCCTCTCATTTGGTATTATCATAAAAAAAAAAAGGGGGGGACGATGAAAACATACCATCTTTATGCTGGATATTTTATTTTCACAAAAACGTTATCAAGAACTGTATATCTTATTGTCAACATAGTTTTGGTGGATTGGTATTTTACCAGAAAGTCGGGATCTTAATGGATATTAATTGTGCACCGCTACTGGCCGACTTTTACTCATTTGAAGCTAAATTCATACGACGATTTTTCAAAGACACAAAATAAGAAGCATCTTTTTCGAAGTTTCGTGTATAAGCTCGTTTGAGGTGAATCTCATGTGGAATTTTTTTCACGAGAATTTCGAGTGAGATTCATGTGAAAATAATGTGAGCAAAATTTGCCTGTGTATTGTGTTTATCAAAGTGTTCAGATTGTAATAACTTCATATGGTGATGCAAAGGAGCTACTCATTTTTAAGGTCAGACTGAATTCACATTGTATCACACAGTGCTGAAAAACCGCTTCTCATTATCAAGTTCAGATTGACCTCAAATTTCAAATAGTGATCAAATATCTGTCGCTACTCATTATCAAGATAATATTTAATTCACATGGTGATAGAATGTCTCTGCTCTATTTGAGGGCCTCAATGAAATTTATACTAGTTCTAATTGAGTTACCCTCTTTAAATAAAGAATTTATTATTATTATTATTATTATTATTATTATTATTATTATTATTATTATTATTATTATTATTATTATTATTATTATTATTACTCATTATCAAGGTCATCTTGACTTCACATGGTGAAAGAACGTCGCTACTCATTATCAAGGTCAGATTGACTTCACATTGTGGTAGAATGTCTCTACTCATTATCAAGGTCAGATTGACTTCACATTGTGATAGAATGTCTCTACTCATTATCAAGGTCAGATTGACTTCACATTGTGATAGAATGTCTCTACTCATTATCAAGGTCAGAGTGACTTCACATTGTGGTAGAATGTCTCTACTCATTATCAAGGTCAGATTGACTTCACATTGTGGTAGAATGTCTCTACTCATTATCAAGGTCAGATTGACTTCACATTGTGATAGAATGTCTCTACTCATTATCAAGGTCAGATTGGCTTTCATGGTAATAGACTGATACTACTTATTATCAAGGTCAGATTGACTTCACATTGTGATAGAATGTCTCTACTCATTATCAAGGTCAGAGTGACTTCACATGGTGATAGAACGTCGCTACTCATTATGAAGCTCAGATTGTCTTTCATGGTGATAGAATGTCACTACTTATTGTCAAGGTCAGATTGACTTCACATGGTGATAGAATGTCGCTACACATTATCAAGGTCAGAGTGACTTGACATGATGATAGAACGTCGCTACTCATTATGAAGCTCAGATTGTCTTTCATGGTGATAGAATGTCACTTCTTATTATCAAGGTCAGATTGACTATACATGGTGATAGAATGTCGCTACTCATTGCAAGGTCAGATTGACTTCAAATGGTGATAGAATGTCTCTACTCATTATCTTGGTCAGATTGACTTTAAATGGTGATAGAATATCGCTACTCATTATCAAGGTCAGATTGGCTTCACATGGTGATAGAATGTCGCTACTAATTATCAAGGTCAGATTGTCTTTCATGGTGATAGACTGATACTACTTATTATCAAGGTCAGATTGACTATACATGGTGATAAAACGTTGCTACTCATTATGAAGCTCAGATTGTATTTCATGGTGATAGATTGTCACTACTTATTATCAAGGTCAGACTGACTATACATGGTGATAGAATGTCGCTACTAATTGCAAGGTCAGATTGACTTCAAATGGTGATAAAATGTCTCTACTCATTATCATGGTCAGATTGACTTCAAATGGTGATAGAATGTCGCTACTCATTATCAAGGTCATATTGGCTTCACATGGTGATAGAATGATGCTACTAATTATCAAGGTCAGATTGGCTTTCATGGTAATAGACTGATACTACTTATTATCAAGGTCAGATTGACTATACATGGTGATAGAACGTTACTACTCATTATGAAGCTCAGATTATATTTCATGGTGATAGATTGTCACTACTAACTATCAAGGTCAGATTGACTTCACATGGTGATAGAATGTCGCTACTCATTGCAAGGTCAGATAGACTTCAAATGGTGATAGAATGTCGCTACTCATTATCAAGGTCAGATTGGCTTCACATGTGATAGAATGTCCCTACTAGTTATCAAGGTCAGATTGGCTTTCATGGTGATAGACTGGTGCTACTTATTATCAAGGTCAGATTGACTATACATGGTGATAGAACGTTGCTTCTCCTTATCAATATCAGATTGACTTCACATGGTGATAGAATGTCGCTACTTATTGCAAGGTCAGATTGACTTCAAATGGTGATAGAATGCCGCTACTCATTATCAAGGTCAGATTGGCTTCCCATGGTGATAGAATGTCGCTACTAATTATCAAGGTCAGATTGGCTTTCATGGTGATAGACGGATGCTACTTATTATCAAGGTCAGATTGACTATACATGGTGATAGAACGTTGCTTCTCCTTATCAAGGTCAGAGTGACTTCACATGGTGATAGAATGTCGCTATTTATTATCAAGGTCAGACTGGCTTCACATGGTGATAGAATGTTGCTACTCATTGCAAGTACAGATTGACTTCAAATGGTGATAGAATGTCGCTACTCATTATCAAGGTCAGATTGGCTTGACATGGTGATAGAATATCGCTACTTATTATCAAGGTCAGATTGACTTCAAATGGTGATAGAATGTCGCCTGCTTATTATCAAGGTCAGATTGGCTTTCATGGTGATACACTTATGCTACTAATTATCAAGGTCAGATTGGCTTCCATGGTGATAGACTGTTGCTACTTTTTATGAAGCTCAGATTGGCTTTCATGGTGATAGACTGTTACTACGTATTATCCAGGTCAGATTGCCTTTCATGGTGATAGATTGTTGCTGCTTATTATCAAGGTCAGATTGGCTTTCATGGTGATAGAATGTCACTACTAATTATCAAGGTCAGATTGGCTTTCATGGTAATAGACTGATGCTACTTATTATCAAGGTCAGTTTGACTATACATGGTGACAGAACGTTGCTTCTCATTATCAAGGTCAGAGTGACTTCACATGGTGAACGAACGTCATTTCTCATTATTAAAATCAGATTTACCTCAAATCGTGATAGAATGTCGCTACTCATTATTTAGTATAGATTAACTTCATGGCAATGCTAAGTAGCTACTCGTTTTAGAGGTCATATTGAATCCACATTGTGATGGAACGTTGCTGCTCGTTATAAAGATCAACTTACGGAAAGAGAGACTTCAGCCAATCTTTGAGAGCAAGTGCCATAGAGTTATATATTGTAAATATGGTTATCACGATCTTATATCAAATAATGATGGTGTGTTGGATATATAAATACGCAGATATGTCCCTTCATAATTTTGGCGTTTTATTCTGTGTATCGTGAAGGGTGGGTGTTCCGAGCAAACTGCACGCTAAACATTCTTTGTAACTACTTTTGGAGGGTATGTAGGGTACCTAGCTGTTTCAAGACAAAAATGTTTGATCCTTATTTTACACATTCTCATTTTACATGAGACAGTCCGAATTTTCCAAGTCTCCTCCCACATATTTTGCATAGCCTTTATGGTTAATTTGTTCTCTTGTTAAAAATGCTTGAAGTATTAGCCAAAGAACACTGGAGAAACAACAAATATAACATCAATTAGTGGATATAAATTTTGGAAGTCAGGAGTCTGTAATTTAGTGGTTGTCGTTTGCTGCTGTGTATCATATTTGTTTCAGTTTTTGTTCATCCTTTTCTACCGAAATCAGACCGTTAGTTTTCTCGTTTGAATTGTTTTATATTTATCATTTCGAAGCCTGTTATAGCTGACTATGCGGTATGTGTTTTATTCATTGTTGAAGGCCGTACGGTGACCTTTAATTGTTAATTTTTATGTCATTTGGTCTCTTGTGGAGTGACGTCTCAAAGGCAATCATACCACGTCTTCTTATTTTTATATTTCAATCGATATCAAAGGACAGAATGTCATACTTTGGGGTTTGAACACAAGATGCTGTCTCACAAGGTTTTGGTTCATGAATCTTCAATTACTAGCATTCCTTGTGCAAGTCGTGTTATTTTGGATATGTATTGTATAACATCAGAAAAAGGAATTAATTACTACTCAAGAACAAATAACAAGGACCTTTTAGGTCTTAACATTCTTAAAATTCAATCGATCTGTGAATCAAGATGAGAAATTGTATATTATGCATATTTTTACAGCTTGTATTTAGTATTTGGTTAAATTTTATAAGGTGTTTTTCTTTAATAGAAATAAGTTTAAAAAAAAAGTTGGAATGATAACATTTTTGCATGTGTTAACGACATTTTGATCTAAGACTTCGACGATATATATTTATGTACTAGTAGTAGGTGTGTATTCTTTTCGAAGAATATTATAAAAAAAAACCAATGATAACGTTCTCAGCTATTATCTTGTTAACGCACTGTTAGTAAGATATAGTAACATATACTTATAGTGTACTAATATCAACATGTTTAATGTTTATATTTTTAAGGAATGCATATTTATATTAAAATTCTTGGAATACTTCATATTTGTTTATCCAGTTGCCGATGTCACTTTATACAATAATAAACACTTTTGACCTGACAAGATACATCTTTTAGGTTCCTATTATAAAACGCAACCAATGTAACGTCACTTGTTTTTTGGGGTAGATGTACACCTGCATGCTTTTTATTGTATATTTATATGTTTACATGTATTATGTAACCATGGTCTGCAATACATGCAAGGTTATTTGTTTTTAATGTTTATTACTATAAATAGAAGTCCCGTGAAAACATAAACAAACATCCATACTATAAAATAAGAACGAGTAGGCACTATTCTATGTTGGAATGACGTCATTGCATGCAGCGTGGGAGAACGAAAATTGACATATATACAAAGTTCCTGCAATACACAAACTTAGAAAATAAAAGGACTAGAACACTTAGTTAGTTAGGAAAAGAACTTCTACGTGAAACTTACTATAATGTTGGGATATATTTTTGTTCTCGTGATTGAATTACTTACAGTATGCAACGGAAGAATTTGGTCCGGAAGACCTTTGTATGTTATTGAACGCTTTGCTCTGCCAGATATCACTAAAAGTGCCCAGTTTCCTCTGAAAGGAGCTGGAGCAGGTGTTCCATTTAAAATCACACCACTGGTGTCATTATTAAACACAAAACCATCGGAAAGAGCAGCACTTTTGGCTAAATCTGAGGATCCAAAATTAGGGGTTACGGAACCATTACCAAGACTAGTGAAGGCAATACCAACAGAACATAAAGTGAAGATCAAGTCACTTCACAAGCCTTGTCATAAAACGTAAGTTGTCTATAAGTTAAAATACAAAAAAGTCTTTGGAAACAAATATTTATCCTGTAAATATAAGCCCTGCATCAGATTGAATTCATGCATAAAAATATCTGAACTTCGTTTTATAATAAGAGGAAAACATACGAAGATACAATTAAAGATCAGAAATCGACGAAGGGCATAAACTTAGGTATAGAAGCAATTTACATGCGAGCTTATATGTATTAAACAGTTGCGTTTCATTCTCTATATTAAGCATTTTGTTTAACATGTTTTGTATTGTATTTTTTTTTTTATTCAACATGAACATCATCGATAATTTATGTATATCAACTTGCTTTAGTAAGTATAGCACAACATAAACTTACAAGTATAGTAACAGTTTTGTAATTTGTTCGCTTTCTCGACATATTAATATGAGCTTTGTAGCAACGAAGGGATATGCTTATTCCCATACTAGTTAACAAGAATCTGATTTTTGATAACCATTGTATGTTTTCTTCACCAGGGTTGTTCGAAAGGTTCACAGTGTGTTTACGAAAGAGTGTGGATGTGCCCTACTTATATCCCAGATCTTAACTGTTATTGTCGACCAGGTAATAATTTATATTACAATAGGTATTGAAAAAATCAGTCTTTTTTACTTTTTTCTGCGTCTGTTTATCGTACTGTTTTTTTTTTAATGTGTTATTCGATTTTATAAATTTTTATTTTTTTATTTTTCACTTTTTCAATTTAACCTTTAGATGTATTTACACTCGTTATTCTATTTCATAAAAATAGTATATGTATAGCAAATTTTAAACAAAGCATACATCCTCAGCCTTTAGGGGAGTTCACTTCTCAGTTTCAAAGTAATTAACTTTTCAAAACACTAGTTTATATTGATAGGGAATTAATTAAGGAATCCAAAGAGCAAAAAAAATATGTAGGTCACCGTGCTTGTTTTTGAGATATGAGCCATTGAAATTTTGGCGGGAACATATTCTCTCTTGACTTTTCATAGCTTTATCACTGACAAGTTGAAGTTCTCAAAAACTTTTAAAAAGTAATTAAAATTTTATAAGACTTTTACAGATGGCTTATCATTATGCATGTAAAAGTGGGGGTCACCGGGCAAATTTTTTCAATGCATTCAAATGGATAAAACCAGAGGATTCCGAAAATCTGACAAAAATCCAAAACATGACAAGCTAGCTTCCTTAATTTGCTTTCTGGTGGGTAGTTATGCCACATCTAATTATTTTTCAAACGTTTTTTAAGCAATACCATGTCTGACTTTAGACAGTTGAAGAGATGTCATGACCATGGTCTTTAACGATAGATGACAGGCATTTTTCGGCTTAATATCAAATTAAGACGAAAACAGAAGACAACATATCTACCAATCTAATTAAAAACCAATCTCTCATAGCTCCCGTTTTCTGATATGTCGCGTGGGAGATCTAACGAAACCCGCTTTGAGGTCACATGTGAGTGACCTCGAAGTTGTGTCTTTTTCGACCAATGAAATTGAGTCTTCCACGATCTTGGAAGTTTAACGTAAGGTAAAGGGATGTAACTCATTTTATTTACGACAAAATCGTCAGTCAAAATAATTCATAAACTTTTTTGATTAGCTTATCAATAGGTCGTAAACTCATTTGCATATCATTATAAATTCATAACTTTTAGTTCACTCACATGTGACCTCAAAGCCGGTTTCGTTAGATCTCCCACGCAACATATCAGAAACCGGAGCGATGAGAGATCGGTTTTTAATTAGATTGCATATCTACCAGACTCGCACAAAACACCATAATATAAAATACTAATCTAATTCATCTCTGACGTTTTTAATTCATTGGCGTTTTTTTTAAACTCTTTATAGGTTGTGCTGTTGGTAACACCTTTATACCAATGGGAAAGGCTCTGACCATAGACGATTGTGGAAACAGGTGTGCTTGTCAAGATCAAAGTGGCGAGGTACTATCTTAGAATGTGCTGTGTCTTGTCTGCATGTTGTGTGTTTTAGTGTTGTGTTTATGTTATTTTATATTCGATAAAAAGCTCTTAAGAGCTTATGTTTGTATTGTTATTTGTGAACCGAATCAAAATAAAACTTTCATATTCGTATATTCGTTTTAAGGAATTATCAAAGATCCATCAATTTCAATTAACTAATATGCATTAAAATGTATATGTATAGACATTAAACAGTACTATATGTAAATGATGATAATTAACAGGAGCTGTTTAGTTTCGTGTCTTGCAGATCTTCTTATTTTGTAAAACAAATCTGATTTACCGTAGTTGCAAAGGAAAATATATAATTTCGGAGTTCTGTCTTCTAAATGAAGAAATTATGTAAAAAAGTTAAGAAGACAAGCAAAATTGTAATATGCAACGAAATGATGATAAATGCACTCAAACGGTATTGGAATCATAACAATCCGTTTCCATATTCAATAGCTAGCTGCCAAACCAACCAGGTCTTAGACATACGTTTCTTTGGGAAAAGTCTTTTACCAAGTTAGGAATATGACCGTCCTTTTTATCCGTTCCGTAATTAGAGCGTTTTATTTTGTCAGTTTTTATGGAGTTTGGTGTTTTGTTAATACATTCCTACCAATCATTATTATAAGTATGTGTTTGTAATAAAAACATTGTTGTCAAATTGCTTTATTTTTTTAATTTTAATAAAAATATTTCTTTCTTTTTTAGGCTGTATGTACTAAACTTGAATGCGTGAAAATGTCTGACAAAAAAGAGGCAAAAATGGATTCCCTTCTCAAATATTTGAAAAAGTTAGTGAAAATAAATCTGAAGAACGAAGAAAAATCTACAACTCCGAAACCACTAAAGACAAGTGCCAGTGGAAATGCTCTACAACGTAAATCAACATCCAATATAATAAACATGTCAAGACGAATCGATCTCAATACAGAAACAAGATTTCCGTACAGCCCTCATAGACCATTTTATGTACGAACATTATGAAATGACATTTTTATGTAATTCTGCACATTCTTGAAATATTATATTGATAGGCATATATGTTGTTATAGTCCCAAATAAGTTTGCATTAATAATTATAGTGCTGCATGTATAATTTATCACAGATCAAGATCGTGTATCTGTTCCTGTGTCGTGGAAAGAAGTTAATTTATTCAGATAATTGTTTTGCATTTATTTTTAATTTTGTCAATAAAGTTTAAAATAAGTAAAATTAGTTTACTCCATATTTCAATTGCTTATATAATAAAGAAGATGCGGTAGCAGTGCCAATGAGACATCTCTCCAACTAAGTCACAATATATAAAAGGTTAACAGCCGTCAACACGGAGCCTTGGCTCAAACCGAACAACAAGCTTAAGCTATACATGGGCCCCAAAATGACAAGTGTAAAACAATTCAAACATGAAAATGATCAATTTAAAATAAAACATCTTTCATGAAAAATAAACTAGGTATAAACAGTATACGCATTGTAAAAATTTAACGGAGAGTTACAAAAACCATAATGCACAAACAAATCCTATTAATCTTTTGTTTCCAAACTCTAATGAATTATCATATGTCAATAAGAAGATGTGGTTTAATTGCAAATGAGACAGCTCTCCAACAAAGTCACTATGTATAAAATTTAACAATATTATACTAGTAGGACAAAGAACGGTCACTAACACAGAGCCTTGGTTCACAACGAACAGCAAGCTATAAAGGGCATCAAAATGACTATTGTAAAAAAAAATGGAAAAGGAAAACAAACGGACTATTCTATATAAAAAACGATAAGAACTACAACTAAAACGAAAATCACTGAACAACAGCCTCCTGACTTAGGACAGGTGCATAAAAATACTCCGGGGTTTAAACGTTTAAACGTTATAGTACCAAAATATAACTTATCACTTACAAATATTTGACATGCATACCATCCTTCCAAAATTATAGATGCGCCTGCGTCAAATTGTACCAGATGTCAGATGTAGTATCAAAAGTATAGAGTATATTCAGAAAAATCCTCAAGGTGTTTTGCAAATATCGAAAAAAAAATAACCCTACCGAAGATACCCTTTGTCTCTTTTTCAGTTGGCAGTAAAATGAGACAAGGATTACTTAATTGAGGCATGATTTATTTGTATGCCTAATTTGTAAAAATATTGTTACGGACATTACAATTTTTTCCCCCAAACTTTTGGCCTCGATCGTTCCTAAAGAAGATAAATCCAGAGAAGAGCTTTGGACGCATACAATTTATATGGTGTTATATAAAGTGCATACTTTCGTTATGCTTGATTAGTTTTATTCAGTTTGTCACCCACTTTTATAATCAATCTATGATTGTCAATTTTTTACACTAAAACGCTTCGGTTTTCTAACATTTTCTGACATCTCTTACACCTATTAAATTTTTTTCTAGAATGTTTATCATTATAAAATAAGGAGATATCCGAGAGCAGAGACAAATCGACGTAGCTGTCAGCAACTATAGCCCACCACACGACATTCATAAATGAGCAAACCCATACCACATGCCAAGCTATAAATGCTAGCCCTTACATAATAAAATGTAAAACAATTCAAACGAAAAAACAAATTTGTTCATTTCTAGACGACATGACATGAAGAATGCAAGAAATGTTACATGCTATTCAACCTATAACTTTGAGTAATCATGTCAATCATACCTCTTTAATTTATCATTTACAAGTTCTTTGCTTGAGGGAACATGTATGTAACAAAAATATTTATCTTATACTGTGATCAATATAATTTGTTGATATTTAGTATGACAAAGTCTGTTTTTTTCCTAACGATGATGTCAATGAAAAAGTATCGAAATATTGCATAGTAATTGTAATTAAAATTAAAAAAGGTAAGTTGTTTAATTCGTTTAATGAATTTATTAAGGAATACAGTTCATTGGTTGTACCAGAAAAATGAATTATCTATCGGGAAATAATAACGTAATAAATTATATCATTTATTGGATTGGACGCGAAAATCCGGGTCCTGAATCATCACCTCGTTTGTCTTGCTGACAGAAGTACCTACATGACATTTTTATAACAATGACTATGTAATTTTGATTATTTATCCTAACGTATTTTCGATAACATCTTCTAGTATCTATGTATTTAGCCACAACTGTACTCAGATAAACAGTTCAGGCACAGTCACACTTATTAATTAATTAGAGTGTTTACGACAGGGTTGTCCTCTTTGAACCCTAACTATAGATTTTGACTTTTTTACACTTCAGCGACCAGCAAAGAAGGTGATATGACAGAAGCAGAAACCCCTTAAACATTAAATTTTTAGTGATGTGATGTTCTTAACTCACCAGTTTTCATGCAGATTTGTTTTATAGCCGGGTGAGGACCTTTTTTTTGTAAAAAAATTACTTTCAAGATTACCTCATAAACAAACTCGACAAAGTGATGTCCCCGAAAGTCCACTCTGAATAAAGTATATTAGTTATAACAAAGTTAATGTGGACTTTCTTTGAGATATGTATGTGTCTGGGAGAATCAAATGTTATTTCAAAATACACAAAGTTGCAGCATGGAGCACAAAGTCTATGGCTCTCTGTAAGAGAAGTCAACCGAAAACGCTATATTTGCAACCTCGTTTGGCAAATACATATACACCAAAAATGACAAAGTTCAAATATCTCCCCAAAAAGCAGATATTCAATAAAAATCAAAACCCTGACCAATTGAACACCTTCAATATATACATGAACAAACAGCAGGCAAAGGAAAAACTTCCTAGCATTACAAACAGTAGGAGTAGTTATTCGGTAACACTATGCACCTCTTCCGCAAGTTTATACGCCACAAAATGACAAAGTTTAACTATCTCCAAAATAAAAAAATAAAAAACCTGACCGCATGCACACCTTCAATATATATGTACAAACAGCCAGCAAAGTGGAAACTTCCAAGCATTCAAACAGCAGGAGGAGTTATTCCGTATACCTTTTTCAAGTATATAATCCGTAAAATTACAAAGTTAACTATATCCCAAAAGAGCTAATATCAATAAAAATTAAGATTTCAAAAAATGGGCGACAGATATCAGTGAACACTGAGTCAAATTCATAATCGAAAATAAACTAGCAACGCCATGGCTAAAAAAAGATAAAAGACAAACAGACAAAAGTACACAAAACACAACATAGAAAACTAAAGACTATATAAGCAACACGAATCCCACCAAAAAAACTGGGGTGATCTCAGGTGCTATCAATTCAAACTGTATGGAAGTCATCTGAAAAAAATAAATACCCATAATGGGAAGGATGAACGAAAGGACGGACAGACGGACGGACAGGGGTTAACAATGTGATTAAGTTTTATATTATTCTATTGAAACTTGAATACACATTGTTTAACATAAGAGTTCATAATCCATCAAACAGGTTTAGATCTATACAATGTACCTTTATTCTTGCGTGTATAAAACAACATTAATTGTTTCATAGAATTACAAATGGTCATACATGCCTATTTACCACAACAATATTATCAAACCACACAATGTTTGAGGAAAACTGGGTAAAAAATTGATGTACTATGCGGTGGTCAAAGTTTGACAGGACAATAAATGCATAACTTATAATCGGAGTTTCCCTTATAATCAATCTGACCGCACGATATGAACTCTTCCGTATTAAAGATCACATAAACTAAAAACATATGTACTTCCTAGAATAATCCATATAGAGTATATTGATCATAAAACTAGGGTAATAAATGAGGTGCACTGTGTGATTTATGAGATTTGGTTTTATAGTGGTAGGACCATGTTATATTTTTTTTTATCAATGAAGTAACAATATGCAATCGCCATTGCAAGCGCTCATAGAAGTTCAGTTATCCTGGCTTTTCAAATGTTGTGCCATTTTATTTTTTATTTCTTCGTTCAATATCGTTGTTATCATACTGTGCAGATATTTTTTATTGCTCGTTAAACTTTTATGACATACGATCTATACTAGAAAATGGATAGCATTTGGTGGTTTAAAAACCGTTTATTAAACCCACCACATATACATGTGCTTGAACCACGACCAAACTGTCTTTCCCATGCACACGTGGTCCGTTGTTATTCGTCTTTGTCTATACGTCAGTTTTTTTTCAAGAGAAAAGGGTTTTGGTACTATTCCAATTTTTTTTTTTAGTAATTCCTTGGTTTTTTTTTAATACGATGTTTATACATGTGTGTACAAAACATACAACAACATCTTTACAAGCACCTGCATAGATTAATATTTTTCAAGGTGCTGGCTATATGAATATCAATGTTGATTTAGTTTTGTTTCCTTTTGAAGACATAATTTTTTTTAACATTTTAACAAAGCCACAATAATTATAATATTATTAAAAGTAAAAACAAAAACTGAATCGAGGAATGGTCCGTGCACAAAGACCTTGTAACGCGACGTCCAGCCGTTGTTCTTTGTATTAAAACACTTTGAGTGTCTTTGATCTTCAGAACTAAGTGTCCTCTGGTTTTTTAACATTCAAGCAAACTTTTTATTTCAATGCGCACATTAAATTGATCTTGCTGTTTTTAATCAGCAATGAAAAATGATCAAGTTATATTGCTTTATATCTCATCTATTAACTGTAAGGTATATTGGTACGTATTCACTAAATGTCATAAACATTGCATAAAATATATCTGACACTGGAGAGAGCACCAATCTTACATTGAAAAGTTGTAACAAAAGAGGTATGGCTAGTTTTCCATGTAGTTGATCGGAGACTTTCAGCAATTTGAATAATATAAAGGAATGAAATGTAAACATTAGCCATTTCACATTGAATTTCAATATACACAGCATTTTCGTTACCAAAGTATACCTTTTGTTTTCCTACACATTAAACTAGAGGCTACTTTATTGTATGTGTCGCTAACCTAGGTCAATGTGCATCTTCAACATTGTGGAATATGATAGAATAGAATGCATGGCAATAGCTCTTTTTTCTTCATCTTGTATTGCTGCTATTTTTATTTCATTTACTGTTTCTCTCCTTTCTTCTTTATGTTTTTGCCCACAACACAAAAAAGGGTAAAAAACGTCATTTAAGGGCAATTACTCTGATAAAGTAACTACTTACTAATGATTTCGGCAAAACATTACTTAATTGTATATCTTGTCCGTTGCTGAGTGATCTTCGCTGTTCAAAGTGTTTATTATTCAGTTTTCAAGATTGGCAAAAACGCCCAAACATAATGGTATATGTCGTCATTTAGGAGCAAGAACTCCAAAGAGGACAATTTCAGCCTTATTTGGCGTATTTGAAGATCTTGTCTTGTTGATTATTTTGCTATTCAAAGTGTCTCTCTATTTTTTTTTTCAAAATAATAAACAAAATCACTAAACAATGGGTTACAAGAAAGCACACGCTGAAATGTCTCGCCTGTTTTACTTCATTGAAATTTAAGTTGACGGTCTGTAATATGATGGTTTTACTTCAAGCATTACATAAAATTAACATAAACAATGTCCTTTGAAAATGAAGTCACATTCTGATGAACTATGCCAGACAGCCATGTACACCTTACAATCATTCCATACTCCAAGTATAGCGGTCCTATTACTAATAGTACCCGAGAAACAGTTCAAACAACTAAATCTACAAAACGGACTAATTAAACATGAAACTGAGGTAAAGTTTATTTGAAACCTGCCAGACAGACATGTTCACCTCATAATCATTCCAGACACCAAACATACTAGTAGTTGACCTATTGCTTATGGTATATGATAAATTGACAAAAATACGAAAACGAAACCATGAAATGAGGTCAATTTCGTAGACAGGCTAGACAGACACATTACAAGCATTTGAACTCTTTGAAAGGAAAAAACTCTTTGAAAGGAAAAGATCTCTTTTGAACTTTGGGTCAGTCAAAGTGACTATGGTAAACTGAAACATTGTGAAAATTCTTATTTCCATAATTTAATTCATAAACCAGACATTAACAAATTTTGGTAGATAACTACCTTATGCCACAAATGCCCATTTAAATTTGAACTCTGTTGGATAGTTTGTCTCATTGGCAATCATACCACATCCCTTTATTTTATAAACATGGATATACCCATTGTTTTAGGTCAACAGTCACAGCAGAGATTGGCAATTTTTGTGATTTTTTGTTACTAATAATCAAAGCTAGTTTGACATCATTTTCACAAGCCAAGGTTTACAAACCAGTCCCTTTCCCCAGGAGATGATGGGACTGGATCGTCACACTTGGCTAGCAAAGATGATTTGACATTGCCCTGTGACTAAAAAGTTGTTTTTTTCTGCATATCAAGGAAAGACCATCATTTGATATAAACTTTCAGCAGTTTTCAGTTCAGAGTCTTAACTTTTGTTGATGATGGAATGTCTATGATAGTGTAAGTCAAGACTTATCAAGTCTGGGCAATTAAGTATTTTGAATAAATGCCATTATCATACAATAAAACTCCACAATATAAATGAAAATACTTCTTTTATTTCTTGGCATGATTTCACTAGTTGTTTGACAACAAACCATTAACACATTCATACAATATCTAACTGTGCTCATAATAGCTTTACTAGTTTCTTTACAAAAGTCCATGTCATCTCATTTTTCAAGTGTTCTGCACATGCAAATCTTGGATTTGAGAATATAGAAAATTCCTAGTCCTTGTTTTTTATCTTAAAAATAAGTTTTGAAAAAAATGAAAAAAAGTTTACGAACCCATTAGGATTTGACAGCAATCTTTTTAAAAAAGTGTTCAAAATGCTGAAAAAAAAATTCTCGACTCTGTGGAGTTGTGAAATGTTTTTAATATGAATAAAATGTTGACACAGAGATATGTCTTTAAGTGTCAACTAATTAAAGCAATTGGTAATGCCGCCAGTGAAAACTGTAGGCAAAATCATGCTTTTGTAACTATGCTTGCAGGAAAATAAAATATAAATAATGCAATTACATGGACTTTTGTATAAGAAAAATAATACAAATTTATAAATACTAGTTTATTATAAAATATATCACAGATGATGCTTATATATAAATATGGAATGTGATAAAAAATGTAAAAGTTTAAATAAATTACTTTCCCTCTACCTGGACGGAACCATCACAATACTGAAAAACTTGTTAGTTATCTCGGACTAATTCAAAGAATTTCTTTTTTTTCTACTTTGATAGCAGGAGAAAAAAAATACATATAAAATATTTTGTACATAGAAGGCAACATAAGAAATTTAATTGTGAAGGCTTTTGAAACAAAGACACAAAAAAAAGCAATGCTCTCAAAGCTTTTCTCTTGTTTCAAACAAAATATATATGTTGTTTTTATCCTGCAATTTACCCTTGACGTTTTTAATTATTTATTTTTTTAATCCCCAAGTTTTTGCCCTAGAATTTTAAAGAAATCAACATGACTTAAATGAAGCCCTCTTAAAAGACAAAAAATTTAGAGACTGTCTTTCTTCAAAATAAAACAAAAATTTATTTGTATTATTAATAAAAAATAAAGCAAAAAGTATATGTGCAATAGGTAGCTGATTGCAGAATAAATTCAATAATTTTAGTCAATAAATATATTTTCATGTACTTGCAATTGGATTTTTTAAATGCATATACTCATGAATCCTGAGAAGATTTGAAAAATTATGATTTTTATACAAATGGGATTAAACTTGAAAGATTGGATAAATGCTATAAAGAATGCTTTGTTTATAAACATCAACATGATGTCAAATAAAAAATGGTATTATCATTTTGTCTTTTGAAAGTGTAAAATATTTTTTTTTTTTTAAATTAGAGAAAATTTTTATATTAATTTTTAGTAAGTTGTACTATTCATAAAAAAATTGAAAAAAAAACCATTTTTATAAAAAGAGGTGCAAATGTAACATGAAATAAAACAATAGAAACAAAAAACTACAATCATAAATTTTAAAAAATGTGTATATTACACACTTCTAAAATCTTTGAAAAAGAAGGATATTTTTTCATTGAAGGTCAAAGCGGATAAACTTAAAAACAATCTGTTGTTCAAATGCTACAAAGAATTTGTTAAATCATACAAATTTGGACGGAATGATATCTTATAAATAATATGATTATTATAACAATGCATTTATACAAAAATACATGATGTGTCTGTACGACACAAGTGTCCCATTCAAAACATGACAAATATTGGTCCAATAACATAAATTTTTGGTTTAATTACATAAAAGATGCTGTATCGTCTGGTACTATTCAAGACTGTAGTATAGAAGCGAAATACTGTTCATATATTACAATAGGAGTCTATAAAGTGAACCTTTGATGCAAAAACATTAACAGTCATTCAATTTTGAAATGTAGGTTACAAATTGACTGAAGTGTTGTTGTACTGTACATAGAACTTCACTTATAAATTATCTTGGAATATTAAAATATGGATTTTATTAATTGAAGTAAAACTTTAAAAAAGAACAGGACGGTGTTAATGTAGTCAGTCATGGGTAAATCTGATATCCCCCATAAATTTGGGGTAGATTGGATAATAATAGTAGAAAACATATCTTAAAAATAAATAACTTAGCAATACTATCACAGCATTTCACATTAAAACACATAATTAAACACTTATGAATACAAAAACAATCCTATTTACTTCATATACTGGCAAAGATAAATAAACTGTTCTATTTTCAGAATTCAAATACTGACTTTTTTCTACCTAAAGCACCTTTTGGTGGTAAAATTGATGAATGTTTTACACAGTTCCTTATCTCTCATTATAATAGTCTTTAAAAACCTAATGAAAGAACTTTTGAAATACTTTTTTCTAGTTTGAATACAAAGGCACCATGAATTAAACTAGCTGCAGCAATGCTTTTTCATGAATGAATATAGCAAAATTATACATATAAAGCAGAAAAAGTGCAATAAATAAAATCATATTTAAAATATCTGAGAAAAAGATTCTACAAAAAATATGACAAGCAAAAACTGCTTATCTCCCCTTTAACCATGTTTCACAATATAAGGGAGACAACAATTAATAGTTATTTTTCACAAAATAAGAAAATCAATAATTTTTGTACGAAAAAATGTCTAGCAAAATTCATAAAATACAGAAAAGAGATATAAATAAATCCTTTAGCGGAAAGTAGCAGCACTAGTACAATTTATTCTGTAACTTGGACATCTGAAATATAAAGTGGGAAAAATTAGAAAATATACTACTGAAAATACTGAGTCCAGATCAATAAATACATACTTTTAAAAATACTATGCCTAGATCAAGAGTCTGCAGTCTGCATTACATCTGCTCTTCTTGAACTCAAAGTAGGATAAAATGTTAGTTCACCCAATTAATTTATACAATTTTCCCCATTCATTCCAAACTAATCTAGAATATTAATTTGCCATTACCTAAAGAAACATCATGACAATAATCTGACTTATATTTGAACTTTGGAGGTACTTATAGACTTGAAAGGTTCAACCTTATCTTTTTTTTTAAAGATTTTTCTTCTTCACAATATGTTTACTGTTTGACATGAATTTCCAAGTTAAACTATTATCATACAGATTCCAAAGTTCCATTGTATAATAAAGTATATGTAGTTATATAATTATTATTATTAGTCATAGTGAACATATCATATTTGTGAACACAGTATCTCTGATTATAATCTTATAGTATATGTATATAT